>CM033748.1:43527734-44127734 GCA_019671005.1 Hibiscus mutabilis
CATTATAGTTCGATTCCGGGTAATTTTGTGCTATTCGAAAAATTAAAAGGTGATCATACTTTGTGCCATGGTTTCGAGGTTTGAATTCAAGTTTGAAGCATGTCTTTGATGATTAAAGTCTAGGTAGGTAATTGTTAGTTTGCATTGCTTGAGGACAAGCAATAGTTCGAGTTTGGGGGTGTGTTAAGTGTTCAAAATTACTATTTTTATTACCCTTTTTACTCATATTATTGTTAGACTTAGGCTCATATTAGTTGCATAATTAGTCATTCATGTATTAATTCATGTTTCTTTCTACCGTTGAGCTTGATTACATAACTTGGTGATTTTTGTGGAAAAAGATACTGCTTTGGTGTGTTTTGTGTGTGTGCAGAATCACTTGCCTAAACAAAGGCTAGAACCAGTTGCCAGGGCAGTACATGAAGGAGATGCCGACGCAGCTTGCTGTGGCAATGCATGAAAGAGATGCCGAGCTAGTTGCCAGGGCAATTGTCGATAAGGGATAAGATGATATGGCAGTCGAAATTGATGACTAGATAAGCCCAAGATGATGTGGAGCAAGGTTTAATCCCAAAGGAGTTTGATTTCCATGAAGAGGTCAAAGAGAAATTAAATCCCAAAAAGATAGGAGAAGATCTAGAAGGAATTTAAATATGATAAAGAATTATATTCTTTTAAAGTATTTAATTCCAACTTAACTTCCTCCTTAAGAAGGACTTTAACCTAGCCATCTTCTATTTAAAGGAGACCAAGCTGTCATCTCTAAGGGGAGGAAGGGAGAGATTTCGACAAGGGAGAGCAAGGGGGAGAGATTTCGATTGGGAGAAAGCTTGGAGGGATTTCGATTGGGGGCTGATCGATTTCTTCTTCTTCTTCTTTACTTCTATTAGATTCATGGTTTGGGGATTATTTTTTGTATATCTTTTGAACCCAACCATGAACTAACTTGATTGGTTGGGGTTATTGTGTTTTGTTGTTGTGAGAAACAATTGGATTTTGTTTAGGTAATAAGAGTTTGCACTTTCAATTCAAGGTTTACTCATTCTTGGTTTTTATTCTTGTTTGCGAGTGAATTGGGAGAGGATCTCGTAATTCTCTCTATTTATCTAATATCGGGAGAGTTAGATTCAAGAAACGAATGAGTATGGTCTTTATTCAATCTATCGATGGTGAAGATTAATCTGGCTTAGGAATAAGTTAAGGATTTCAACGGCTAAGAGGAGTGCAAGATTGGTTGTTGTTCACCCTTGATTCACGTTGGGATGTATTGTCAAGGCATGCACAATTAGCTAGAGTTTCGACTTAGGGATAAGAAGAAACCATTGAAGAACACTCTACCAAACCTTGAAGTTGCTGCCCATCGCCCAAGCGCTTTCCCAGCCGCTGCCCCAGCAACCTTTCGATTAGTTGCCAAGGCAACCTCAAATTGCAAAGTTGCCACGGCAAACCGAGTTGCCATTGCACTCTTTTACCAAGATGATCCAATTGGCTATCACTCCTCGACTCACGATAACTTGGCCTATTCCATCTCTTTTGATTTCATCTATTCTTTTAGTTTATTGCTCTTAGTTTACTCATTAGTTATAATTCCTACAATCACCTACTTGTGTTCTTATTTTCCAACGCAAAGAACTAAAACAAAGTGGCCTAAACCAATCCTTGTGGAGATGATACTGATACTCGTATCACTTTATTACTTGCGACGTGTATACTTGCATCGTTTATGTAGCACTCAATACGTGTAACACTTTGTCAAGATATTAGGCCAATAGGGAGGTGAGACCAAGACTCCTATGGCTGATTGAAGAAATCAAGGAGCTAGGTTCTTGGGCAAAGATGTACTCGAGAAAAGTTGAGATCTTTTGTAATAAGAACCTTTGGCACCCAATAAAAAGCTACTTCTAGAGCAAATACTTTATGGAATCAATGACCTTTCGCCTATATTCATGCATTTTCACTTTGTTTGTTGTTTGTTTGCATTGGTTTATGTTTTTTTACGTCATTGCATACATTCACACATAATAAAAGAATTAATTATGGTAAAATTCAAAAAATCTAAAAAATAAAGTTTCGCATAAGCACGATACCGAACCAATGGTCATTGAAGATGGGTCACCAGCTTTAGAACTGAATCGCAAGAACACGCGAGCTTTTTGGGATGTTGTTACCCAGGTAGCAGTCATGTTAGGGTTTTGGGACCTATATAAAGAAAAAGCAACTGAAGGTATCGAAGCCCTAGTAGGAATGGCCTATGCTCACTCTGGAAATCAAGGAAAGAAATATGTCGAGTACTCTGTAGCCCGAACAACTTCAACAGTAGAATCTTGCCATGAACTAGACTGGTCGAGCTTTGCTGGAATTCACCCATGCTTTCCCAGAGTAATGATCAATGATTTTACTGGAAAATGGTGGAGTCATACCTAGAACCAATCCATTTGCTTTTGCCCGCGAGCATTAGGGATCTTTTGTAAGGGCCACTGTGTTATTATACTTGTGTAAAAGATGCATCCCCTTTAATTTTCTCAAGTGGCAAACATTTTATTTTTTCTATGCATTTCATCTTCATCTATTTCTCTTCCAAAAAGCAATATATTGGCAGATCCCATGTTATTGATTGTATGAATGATTCTTGGATCTAATCCCGAGATAGAGGGGTATTGCGTGTAATAAGTGCTACGCAATTGTGCAAGAATACACGTCGCAAGTAATAAAGTGATACGAGTATCGAGTATCGTCTCCACATGGATTGGTTTGGGCCACTTTGCTTTAGTTATCGCACTGTAAAAGTAAAAACACAATTGATAGTAGGAGTTGGTTTTAACGAGTAAAGTGAAAGCAATAAACTAAAAGAATAGATGAAAGAAAAGGAGAGAATAGGCTAGGTTATCATGAGTTGAGGTGTGATAGCCGATTGGATCGTCTTGGTAAAAGAGTGCAAGAGCAACTCATTTGCCGTGGCAACTTGCACAGCGGGGTTGCCTTGGCAACTAATCGATGGTTGCCTGGGCGACTAGGTGGGCAACTACTTGGGCGTCTGGGCAGCAACTTCAAGGTTCAGCAGAGCGTTCTTCAATGGTTTCTTCTTATCCCTAAGTCGAAACTCTAGCTACTTGTGCATGCCTTGATAATACATCCCTGCGTGAATCAAGGGTGAACAATAACCAATTTGCGCTCCTCTTAGCCGTTGAAATCCTTAACTTATTCATAAGTCGGATTAATCTTCACCATCAATAGATTGAATAAAGATCATACTCATTCGTTTCTTGAATCTAACTCTCCCGATACTAGATAAATAGATGAAGTTACGAGATCCTTTCCCAATTCACTCGCAAACAAAAATAAGAACCAAAAATGAATAAACCTTGAATAGAAAAGTGCAAACTCTTATTACCTAAACAAAATCCAATTGTTTCTCACAACAACAGAACACAATAACCCCAACCAATCAAGTTAGTTCATAGTTGGGTTCAAAAGATATACAAAGAATAATCCCCAAACCATGAATCTAATGGAAGCAAAGAAGAAGAAGAAGAAATCGAACTCTCTCCCCCTTGCTCTCTTGTCGAAATCTCTTCCTTCTTTCCCTTTGGAGTTGTCAAAATTTTCCCTCTTCTTGCTCCTTGGAGTTGACGACTTGGTGATCTATTTATAGGGCTAGGTCAAAGTCCTTCTTTGAGGAGGAAGTTAAGTTGGAATTAAATTATCTCAACCAGTTTTTGTGTCGTGGCTACTGCTGAGGTAGTTGCAGGGGTGTCCTCTGTTGCGGTTGTCGTGGCAAGTAGTCGGCAGTGAATTTCCTTAGCATGTTGGTTGTGAGTCTTGTTGTGGAAAAGAAAAGAAAACAAAGAAAACCTGGAAACTAAAGATAATGAAGAAAAATAAAATAAAATATCTTCTAAAAATAAAAATAAAAATAAAAGAAAAAGAAAATATTGAAAGGAGAGCATGCTCATGCATCTCCTAAGGTGTCAACTTCTTTGTTACGTTCTACATGGGCACCGTGGTAGTGCTTCAATCTTTGTCCGTTAACTTTGAATTCATGTTCTTCGGTAATGGACTTGATTATCACGACACCATGGGAGAATGGTTTGACAACTTTGAATGGTCTCGATCGTCTTGATTTTAGTTTTCCCGGGAAAAGTTTCAGCCGAGACTTGAATAAGAGAACTAGTTGCCCTGGTATGAATTGATGCGGCAATAGTTTCTTGTCCTGCCATTGCTTTGTTTTCTCCTTGTAGATTCGTGCATTGTTATAGGTGAGTGCACGAAATTCTTCTATCTCGTTGAGGTCTAACAAACGCTTTTTCCCGCACTTTCCCAATCCATATTCACGATCTTGATTGCCCAATATGCCTTGTGTTCGATTTCCACCGATAGATGGCATGTTTTGCCATAGACAAGTCGGAAGGGGGACATACCTAAGGGTGTTTTGAATGCAGTGCGATATGCCCAAAGTGCGCCATCTATTCTTACTGACCAATCCTTCCTAGAGGGGTTTACAACTTTCTCGAGTATACCCTTCAATTCTCGGTTGGAAATTTCTGCTTGCCCATTGGTTTGTGGGTGATATTGCCCGTCCTATGGCATCGATCACATTGCTTGTAAAACTCTTGGGCATATTTTTACAGTATTGGCCAATACAAATTGGATTGCAAAACTTTGGCCGTGGTACGAGTTCCTCCAAAATGTCCTCTATAGGGTGAAGAATGGCATTACCGGGGTATATTCTACTGCTCCTCTCTAGGGACACATCGGCGTATAACCTGATCTGCACATTGTTTAAACAAAAGAGGCTCGTCCCAAAAGTAATGCAGGGTATTGCCGAGGCATGTGTTACCGTGGCAACTGCTTCCATGGTTGCCAAGGCGTGTGCGTCTGGAGTTTGCCGAGGTGTGCACATCAAGAGCTACTGCGGCGTCGAGGGTTACCGAGGCATGCGCATCCATGGTTGCCGAGGCGTCAAGGGTTGCTGTGGCATCGAGGGTTACCGAGGCGTGCACGTCTGGAGTTCCTGAGGCGTATGCGTCAAGAGCTGTTGCGGCGTCGAAGGTGGCCGAGGCATGCGCATCCATGGTTGCCGAGGCGTCAAGGGTTGCTGTGGTATCGAAGGTTGCCGAGGCATGCACGTCTGGAGTTGCCGAGGCGTGCGCATCCATGGTTGTCGAAGCAACTAAAATTTGCTCATCTGAGAATGCATCACATATCTCTAAATCCGCGTCCTCATCCCTATTGCGTTCTAAACATGATAAGTGATCAGCCACTTGATTTTATGTTCCTTTCCTGTGCGTTGGCCTAGGACTGCTCCTACCGCGAAATCACTTGCATCACACATGAGCTCAAAAGGTAGCGTCCAATCTGGTGGAACGACAATGGGTGCCGAGGCAAGCTTTTCCTTTAGGGTTTCGAATGCTTGGGCGTAAGAATCATCAAAATTGAAGACTTTGTCCTGTTCAGGCAAATTGTACAAGGGTTTAGTAATTTTAGAAAAATTATGAATGGACCTCCTGTAAAAACCTGCATGTCCAAGAAAGCTTCGAATTCCTTTAATCGAACTTGGTGGGGGTAATCTCTCGATCACGTCCACCTTGGCTTTGTCTACTTCAATCCCCTTGGATGAAATCTTATGGCCGAGCACTATTCCTTCATCTACCATAAAATGGCATTTCTCCCAATTAAGGACTAAATCGGTTTCTTCACATCTTGCCAACACCTTCTCTAAATTGCCGAGGCAACTGTCGAAGTCACTACCAAAAATGGAAAAATCATCCATGAAGATCTCAAGAAAGTCTTCGACCATGTCAAAAAAGAGTGGCATCATGCATCTTCTAATGTTACTGCATATCCGAGAAAACTTGAGGAGGGTCGTTTTCGATACTTCTTATAGTCCATCTGTACCCTCCATCGGGTGACAATATTGCCCAAAAAGAGTTGGGCCAATGTGCTCCCAGCTACTCCCTTTTGCATTACCATGGTGGATGTGTCTTTCTTCCGTGTTCCCTTGTAGTCCATGCATGCCCTCCACCTTGCTACTATTTCTGAAGGCACAAATATATTATTAGGAAAAATTATATCCATTCCCAACCACTCACTTACCTCATTCTTGTCGACTTCTATCATGGTTGGATGTATCATTTGTTGTCGTGGCAATTGTTGCTCAAGCCAATTGCCGTGGCAATCAGTTGCCAAAATTTGCTGTAAGTCAAGGGAAGAACCAATTTTCTGAAAAGCTTTACGAATCCAAACATATTTTTTCTTTTGGCCTCTCAAACATCTCCATCAGTAGAGATTTCGATGGCTTCAAATCTACCAACATCGGTTCCTCAAGACATACCTGCAATGGACGAGGTGAATTTTTAAAGAATTCAAAAGGTTCAACCATTACCTGCTCATATTCCATTGGCAAAGTATTATCATCTCGTTGATCTTGCATCTGGTCGTGTAATTGCCGTGGCAACTGTAGATGAGAGCAATCTAAAGATTCCTGCTTCAACATCAACGTTGTAACCTTCTGGCCATCAGGTTCCTCAGAATTTGTTGTAGTATTGTTGTTCTCAGCTTCACTGAGTGTTGTCGCGACATTGCTCTGTTCATGTTCCTCAATCAATGTCGAGGCAATTTGTTGCTCAGGCTCATCATGTGTTGGGCAGACTTTCTCATCAACATACTCTCGACTTTGAGGTTTTAGTTGTTCCTCACACATCGAAGATCTTTCCTTGCATTGTTCCTTGTCCTCTTGCCTTGGGACTTTAGTATCACTGGGAATGAATTGTTGGTGCATGTTATCCATTACATACGTGGATCTCCTCGATTGATCTTCTGAATCCCCCAAGGTTGCATCCTACTGAGCTATCCTCGTATCCATGGACTTTGATAGCTCTCGAATCTCTTCAATTGATCCGTCAAGTCTAGCCAAGGAAGCTAGCAACATTTCCTCCAAGGAATTGGAATGCTCTTGAAAAGGGCTACATTTCCATGGCATATCTGTTGCTGCGGCAAAATTGTTATGGTAAAAAAATTTTGAGCTTTTTGACCATTCCATGAAGAATTTTGCTGCTGGTTCCCTCTATGGTCCTCCATGTAGTTATATGCACCGAAAACGTGAGGGCAATTTTCAAACACATGATGTTCTCCACACATAGCACAAGATTTTTCCACGGTATAAGCTCTTTGGGCTTTTCTCGGTTGGTATAGGTAATCATCAAAGTGTGCAAGAAACTCTTGATTGGATTAATTCATATCTTCCAACATTATCTCTCGAATAGATCAGCTTTTATTTCTCGACATGTTGATGTCCCTTAACTTGTAGCGCACCTAAATTTTTTTTTGATAAAACAAACAAAAAGAAAAGTTAGTAAAACTAAGAGAAAAAAATGCAATAACAAAAACAACTAACACCAATTGCCAATCCCCGACAACGGCGCCAAAAACTTGTTGCGTGTAATAAGTGCTACGCAATTGTGCAAGTATACACGTCGCAAGTAATAAAGTGATACGAGTATCGAGTATCGTCTCCACAGGGATTGGTTTGGGCCACTTTCCTTTAGTTATCGCACTGTAAAAGTAAAAACACAATTGATAGTAGGAGTTGATTTTAACGAGTAAAGTGAAAGCAATAAACTAAAAGAATAGATGAAAGAAAAAGAGAGAATAGGCCAGGTTATCATGAGTTGAGGTGTGATAGCCGATTGGATCGTCTTGGTAAAAGAGTGCAAGGGCAACTCAGTTGCCGTGGCAACTTGCACAGTGGGGTTGCCTTGGCAACTAATCGATGGTTGCCTGGGCGACTAGCTGGGCAACTACTTGGGCGTCTGGGCAGCAACTTCAAGGTTCGGCAGAGAATTCTTCAATGGTTTCTTCTTATCCCTAAGTCGAAACTCTAGCTACTTGTGCATACCTTGATAATACATCCCTGCATGAATCAAGGGTAAACAACAACCAATCTTGCTCTCCTCTTAGCCGTTGAAATCCTTAACTTATTCCTAAGCCGGATTAATCTTCACCATCAATAGGTTGAATAAAGATCATACTCATTCGTTTCTTGAATCTAACTCTCCCGATATTAGATAAATAGATGAAGTTACGAGATCCTCTCCCAATTCACTCGAAAACAAAAATAAGAACCAAGAATGAATAAACCTTGAATAGAAAAGTGCAAACTCTTATTACCTAAACAAAATCCAATTGTTTCTCACAACAACAAAACACAATAACCCCAACCAATCAAGTTAGTTCATAGTTGGGTTCAAAAGATATACAAAGAATAATCCCCAAACCATGAATCTAATGGAAGCAAAGAAGAAGAAGAAGAAATCGAACTCTCTCCCCCTTGCTTTCTTGTCGAAATCTTTTTCTTTTTTCCCTTTGGAGTTGTCAAAATTTTCCCTCTTCTTGGTCCTTGGAGTTGACGGCTTGGTGATCTATTTATAGGGCTAGGTCAAAGTCCTTCTTTGAGGAGGAAGTTAAGTTGAAATTAAATTATCTTTAAAGAATATAATTCTTTATTATAATTATATTCCTTCTAGAACTTCTCCTATCTTCTTGGAATTTAATTCTTCTTTAACCTCTTCATGGAAATCAAACTCCTTTGGGATTTAGCTTTGCTCCACGTCATCTTGGGCTTGTCTAGTCATCAATTTTGACTACCATATCAACTTATTCTTTGTCGACAATTGCCCTGGCAACTGGCTCGGCGTCTCCTTCATGCATTGCCCTGGCAACTGCGTCGGCATCTCCTTCATGTACTACCCTAGCAACTGGTTCTAGCCTTGTTTTGGCAAGTGATTCTGCACACGCACAAAAACACACCAAAGCAGCATCTTTTTCCACAAAAATCACCAAGTTATGTAATCAAGCTCAACAGTGGAAAGAAACATGAATTAATGCATGAATGACTAATTATGCAACTAATATGAGCTTAAGTCTAACAATAATATGAGTAAAAAGGGTAATAAAAATAGTACTTTTGAACACTTATCAAGGGGCAATAAAGTGTGTTCAGGATAAATAGGAAAATCCCATTTTGAGTGAATTTACCTCTCAGACATTGTTGTTTAGGGTATTTGAATAAATTGATAACTCTAAAACATGTACCAACTAAAGATTGCTTCTCTTTGATGATATTTGTGTGTGAAATGACATTTGGCATTCCTTCATTTCCCTTTTCAAATAAGAAAATGAAAAAAATCCTTTGTTGTCCCTTTTTGAGCCTGATATTTTTGTTGTGATTGAACCCTAACCAAGGATCACTCCCAACACTGGGAGCAAAAAGGATGAAAGGCTATTTGCAAGTGACCAAAAGGTATAGCAAATCAAACTGAATGTCTTAAGTTCAAAATAAAAAAGACGCAAAAAAGAGAAAAAAGAAAGAAAAATAAATAAAAGAAAAAAAGAAGAAATAAAGGATGAAACATGAAAGAAAAGAAAGTTCGAAACAAGAGAAAGACATATACGAAATCCTTCAAGTGAGACATGTTCCAAAAAAGAAATGAACTCTAGGGTGAAAACCCAAAATGGGCAGTCTAGAGTGACCCAAAGAATAAAGGAACGAAGATTTCATCAAGAAAGATTGATCCTTGGTTTAATCACCCTTAAGCATATATTTAGGCCTATATTTCCTTTCTTTGTAACCTGAGCCTAGCCTACATTACAAGCCTTAAAAGACATTTTGGATCACACATAAATATATGAGAAAAGGAGTTTGTCTTTAGAGCATATTCCGCCTTATTGAGTTAACCTTTCTTCAGGGACCTCAAAACTTCTAATGTCTGATTAAGATAAGAAAAATGAGAAGATTGAAATTTGGGGAGTTGGTGAGTTAATGAGAGCCACCTAAAAATGAGATACTTCATACTATGAATTTTGGGGCATCTAACTTTACTCTTTTCCATGTTTGCCGTGACTTTTTCCTTTGAACCCTCTTTTCTCGCCTTTATTTATGGTCCTTTTTCATTCTTTAAATCCTCATTGCCAACTTTTTTCTTGCATCGTAAAAGTGAAGTAACATAGATTCATGAAAAAAACAAAGGTTTCTTGGTATTGATTCCAAATCCATGAGTAATTGTTCACCATCGCATTAGGAAATATAGGGGCAACACCATCGTCATTAATTTTTTGGATAGAAGTTGTGTTGCCAATCGAGGTTGGAATTCTTTCTTTTCGAGTATTGATGGAAGCAAAACTAGAAGAAGAAGAAGAATGGGTCCAAGTAAGATATGACCAGTTAAAGCTATTCGATGAAGAGGGGTAAAGTTGTCTTCTATGGTCAAGTGAATTAGAGAAAAGTGACACAGGCTCACAATAAGAAAATTCATCCGAGAAGATTCTAAGAAGGGGATTTCATGTTAAGGAAAATGTTGCCAATTCAGAAAGATTCCTAGGAAAATGAATGCCTAGATAAGAAGAAGGTCTTCTCAAAAAGAACATTGATCTTTGTTGAGATAGAGATGAACTTCATAATCTGATGAATTCAGAAGTTTTATGCTTGAAAGAAAAAAGATGAAAAAAAAGAAAAAAATAAAATTATCGAAAGGTGAAAACCCGCAAAGGGCGCCTTAGATACAAAAAAGAAAAAAGAAGAAAGAACAAAAATGAGTGTTCAAGATGAAAACCCGAAAAAGGCATCTTGAAACCAAAGGAGGATTCAAGTTGAAAACCCGCAAAAGTCTGCTCGGATAATTTACGGACTAGGCAAGCAGCAAATAAATCTCTCAGAAATTCGACATCTTGGAAAGAATTTCATGTCCTCATACCTCGTTGTCGTATTCGAAATCTACTTGGCAAAGGTAGCACAAGGCAATTTCTGGTGTTCTTACTTACGAAGTTTTGGCCGGTAGCATTTGAATTTTAAATGGGGGCACGCCCAGAGTGGGGCAATTTGTATTGGCCAAGGATTTAAGGCTATCAACGTTAATAGGCGTAAGAGGGAGAGAAAAAATGTAACACTCTTAACGTATACTCGTATTACGAATACACGTTAAGGATGTCACAAAAAATGTAATCATATCATAACTTGAATGATGCAGCTGCTAAGGACTCTATGACATGCCAACTATACCGAGGACTCTCACTTTGTAATACTTGGGCATACATATATATGTATATCATGATCAGAAGTATCATATCATATGTCATCAATAAATCATAATGGTAGCTCATAACCCAGATAATATCAGGTATACTATAACAAAGATATCTATCAGAGCATTGACAATGTATTATACATATTACTTGCTCTTACCATATTCAAATAACATATCAGTTATAATGACTATCATAACATATCACAAATAAGTTCTCATACTTGAAACATTATGTTATTCAAGGCATATTAGCTTATTTATTAAGAATAATTTTCCAGTCAATGATCATGTATCAAACACATCACTTATTCTTAATTTTTTTAACATAACATATCATAAACAATTCTTTAGTCACATGTTAGGAACATTGTCCCCACATTTCTCGTCATATTACTTACTACATTTAAACAGTAGAACATAACGTCAACATATATCATATCATGCATTTATAAATAAGGTTGGCTTATCGCAAGCCTCCCTTTATCACATGCATAATTAAGTAACAATTAAGGCACTCACCTTGGCCACTTAACACAATGTCTCACTAAGTTCTAGTTCGATCCTTTCTTTCATAGTACCTCGAACCTTCTTTGATTCAGACTTGACTTCATTAATCACATGAATACAATAAAATATTTGTTAGATTCAAATCTAACAATACCTTAAACATGTTGTTTAATGTAATCATTCGAATATAAAATTTCCAATTATTTTTCTTTCTTCCTTGTATTGTTCAAAAACTCATTATAGTCCTTAGTGACCAATTTGAACTTCCAATAATTCTTTCGAGCTTGCTAACTAACATTTAAATATAAAATGTTTCAAATTCCATTTCTGACAGCTTGCGCTATCTTCAAAGATTTACTTATACAGAGCAGAATACATATTGGGTCTTAATTTCCTTTATACCGTAGAAACTAGGTTCGATAATGATTCTAACGGTATAAATCACATAAATTAATACTACCTCCATCCCACAGAAAATGTCCAGTATTAACTTTTTTAAGTCAAACTTTTTAAACTTTGACTATTTATTACTTTAAATATATTATTGGTAAAAATATAAAAAATATGTTTTAAAAACCTTATATCAAGTAGTTTAAAAATATATTTTATAAAATTTAATTAATTCAAATATTTAAAATAATTATGTTCAAAGTTAAAAAATTTTGACTTTTTAAAAGTCAATACTGGACAAAATTGGTAGGACAGAGGGAGTAAAATTTACAAAAATTATGAAACATCCTTACATTCACGTCACAGAGCTGTCCAGACAGAAACTGCTTTGTAATTTTTTTTACCTTCATTCGATTAAAAATTCATATCTTTTAACTCGAAACTCAAAATTAGTTTCCGTTTGTTGGAAACGAAATTAGACTAAAAAATCTTTACTACGGTATAAAATTCATCATCTAACCATTTTTGTAGAATTTATGGCGAATTTTTAAACTTACTGCCATAATTCAAATTCTAACATAACTTTCCATAAATAACTTCTAATTTACACTAACTTCTCCCTATTTCTCTACTTGTCAATTTAGTCTCATCACTTTACTTCAAATGACCAGAATAAAGGTTGTATTCATATGTTCTCTTTACATCCTTCATCAAAATAGGCTTAAACCTTTACTTCTTTAATTTTTTCTTGATTTGTCAATATGGTCACCAAATTTCAAGTATAAGGATTCAAGCTTCTTAATTTTGCAAATTAGTCCTCAAATCAACATTACTACCTTAATTCCATCATTTTAACTAAAAAAATCAGATTTACTCCTTCTACATATCCTCTTTGCCAAATAGACCATTCAAGTTTGACAAATTGTCAAAATGGCCACTAATGTGATTAATCGTCGGTTTAGCATTCTAACTTTATTTTCATGTCTCTAACATCATTAATAACATAAATACACATCAAATTCATAAAAAATCAGATCTGATCCCTTAATTTGAAGCTTGCCAAAATGGTCAATATGTATTTAACTTAGGGTTTTGCTTCCAAACAACAAATCAAGCGATATGTGAAGAGTATATTACTAGATTTGTAGGGGCAATGTATTCATAGGACCCTTATGTTTTGTATTTGTAACTCCTATTGATTTATTTTCCACATCGAATGTTTTAAATTATTATGTTTTAAACTGGAGCTCCAAAGTAACGCTTGAATATTTATATAACTCTTTTTAAATTAATATGGTTTATGAACTATGAATTTGGGCTAAACTCGCTTGAAATTTATATATATGGGTTTGGGCTTGAGGCCTAATGTGATATTATGTTTAGGGTGTTACATTTAGTGGTATCAGAGCTTAGGTTTAGTCGGTTCTAGGAGCCCCAGTAGTAGAGAGTCATGAAAATGTGTCTAGTGAATACATGCCCGCAAATCGAAGTTGTACTCATATTAAGGCCGAATATCTGATAAAGTAACCTTGTCTGTTATCTGTGCAGTTTGAACATACCTAGAAGATCTCATGATCAAGAGGAGAGTTGGGGCTCTAGAGGGGAGAGTTTTGATGAGGATTTTATCCCAAAGATCAATGAAAGGTCAGGGAGTGATGGACGCCAAGGAGCCAATTACTTTTACCATCTACATAGGGAGCTTGATCGGATAGTGAGTGATATCCTAAGAGTTCCTACTACCCATCGAGAAGCCTCAATTGAGAGGCTTTGTAGATATGGTGCAATGAATTTCCTGGGGTCGGGACAAGATAATCCAATCAAGGCGGATTAATGATTGAGGGATATGCGTTGGATTTTACATCAAATGGGTTTGGAACCAAGAGACAAGTCAAAGTGTGGTATTTCTCTTCTGAAGAAGAATGCTCGTGAGTGGTGGGAGACAGTAGAGTTGGGTTGGTATCATAACCGACCCACTTGGGATGATTTTCTTGACGAGTTTGAGAAGTAATATGTTAGAGAGGCTCACATGGATAGTCTGCGAGACTAGTTTACCCATCTGGTGTAAGAAAATTAACCGATTTATGAGTATGAACAAGTGTTCCTATAGTTGAGCAGGTATGCTCTAGATCTTGTTGTCACAGGGAAGATGAAATGCAAAAGGTTTAGAAAAGGTCTGCAAAAGGAAATATAGATGTTTTTTACAGCAGATCCACCAAAGGTGTTCTCCGATTTGGCCGCTAGTGCCAATTCCCTTGAGCAAGTGCAATGGTTGACGATAGTCAGTCAGGGCAATGTCAACTTGAGTGGAGGGATTTATTCCCACTCTAATTAGTATCAATCCTCTTCGAGGAGGAACCAAAGAAATTGGAATTAGAGAGGTGGATCAAATCAGTCAGGAAAGTTCGATCGCAGGTTAGCATTGGTGGGCGTAGGAGGCCTAACTCCTCTTCTGCTATGAGTTTTGGAGGCTCTTCTAGAGGATCTTATGCACCAGTGTGTGCCTAGTGTGGGCGTAAGCACCATGGAGAGTGTTACAGTAATGCCAAGGTTTGTAATAGGTGTGGATCACTGCACCAATTTATGAGAGACTATCCCGAGACTTTGATGCCGCCCACCAAAATCGTAGAAACTCTTTCATAGCATAGAGGGGCCGTGATTTTGCTAGAGGAGGGGTGAGTCATGTGACGAGACATCGAGTGGTGGTACCTTGCGCTTGATTTACAATGACTCCTACGAGATAGTATGCAGTCAAGGCACAAGAGGATTGTGAGGTCACTAATGTTATCTCAGCTATGTTCACCTTGTTTTTTGTTCCTATTGTTGCTCTTGTGGATTCGGGCTCTATCCATTCCTACAGTCGTAGTGGGATATCAGAACTGTGGGGAATATCTGCAGAAATCCTTGAGGTGTAAGTCCGTGTGACTAGCCCATTGGGGTTTGATGTACTAGTTGATAAGGTGTATATGAGGTGTCCTATAGAGGTTCAAGGTTCAGTATTTTCTGTGAATTTGATGGTGTTACCATTTCAGGAGTTTGACGCCATCTTGGGGACGGATTGGCTTTTCGAGCACGATGCAAGTTTGGGTTTTAAGACTAAGAGTTTGAAACTCTGTGTTTAAGATAGGTCTCAGCTTGTGGTTAGAAGTGAAAGAAATCCTTAACTTTTAAATATAGTGTCAGCTTTGACGGCTGAGAAGTTGATTCAACAAGGTTGTGAAGTCTTCCTAGCTCACGTGGTGGATACCAAAGTTAAGAGTCCAATGTTAGAGAATCTCCAGACGGTTAGGAAGTTTACTGATGTGCTCTCTGAGGAGCTACCCAGATTACCCATTGACCAAGAGTTAGAGTTCAAGATTGAGGTGATGCCCGGAATGACACCCGTGTCCATAGCACCGTATCGTATGGCACCCACTGAGTTGAGAGAGTTGAAAAGTTAGATTCAAGAGTTGTTGGAGAAAGGCTTTATCCGACCGAGCATCTCATCTTATGGTGCACCAGTCCTGTTTGTTAAGAAAAAAGATGGGTCAATGAGGATGTGCATTGACTATCTACAGCTTAATAAGGTAACGGTGAAGAACCGTTATCCCCTCCCGAGAATTAACGATATGTTTGACCAGTTGAAAGGTGTTTGTGTGTTCTCAAAGATTGATTTGAGATCGAGCTACTACCAGTTGAAGGAGGTAGAAGAGGATGTCTAAAAGACCGCTTTTAGGACACGGTATAGACATTACAAGTTCTTGGTAATGCCATTTGGGCTTACCAATGCGCTTGCAGCTTTTATGGATCTAATAAACCAGAAAATTTTGAGAAACGTGTAGACTAGTTTGTGAGGTTTTCATAGAACGGGAATATTGGTTATAAATACTTCCGATGATTACCATGTAAACCGTCCTTCAAAATGAGATGTGATTGCACCACCGTCAAGTTCAACCAGTGTGAGTTTTAAAATCACCGGTAGCATTTTTGGGTTACATTGTCTCCGCATAGGGGGATCCGTGTTGACCCAAAAAAAATCGCAAGAATCTTTTAAGCACTCAAAATTCACTTAGATAAAATATGTGATTCTTGTATTTAATGCTTAGGGACCTATGGGGTAATTTATAGTCTTGTTCCCCATCAAAAACCAACACCATCCATACCGCCAATACTCATACCACTCTGCAGGATCACCAATCACTTATGAAAATGTCACAAATGTGAACATAACTCTCAAACGTGAAGGTGGTTGCATGGGCAGCAAACATGTGGTGGGAACTGCCACGAACCAAAGAAAGATATGGATGTAGTGAAATTAATGAAACATGGGAATAACCCACTTCGAACCACATCAGTTTTAACAAAACGAAGTAAGGTTTTCTCATTACGATCGCGTAGAGAGCCGTCAATACCTGCAACAAGGACCGCACCTGATAACAAATCTTAAAATTTAAGAATAAATTCTTAATAATAAATATTGAGAAATTCGAGCTTTTAATAAAAAATATTAAAAAAATTTGGCCCCCAATAAAAGATATTAAAAAATAAATTATAAGATTAAACCTCTAATAACAGTTATTGAAAAATAATAATTTTAAGAGTACGCCTATAGTAACAAATATTTGAAAAAACGATCCCCTAACGATAAGTACCGGAAATGTTGAATCTCAAATAACAAGTAAAAAAATGGATCACAAATAATAAATATTGAACAACTTAGATTCCTAATAACAAATATAAAAAATAAATAAATTTTAAGAGCAGACCCCTAATAATAAATATTGAAAAAATTAAATTTTAAGAGTATGTCCTAATAACAAATATCAAGAAAAATGAGCCTCTAGTAACAAGTATTTAAAAAATTAGGCCTCAAATAATAAGTATTAGAAAAATTAGACCCCTAATAACAAATATTAAAAAATCAATTTTAAAAATGTAAAAATTGAACATTTAATAACAAGTATTGAAAAATAATGAGCCACAAACAAGTATTGAAATAAAAAAATTTCTAATAACTAATATTATAAAAAAAACTAAAATATCGTTAAAATCTCAATGATGACACACTAAAACCCATTAATATTTAGAGTAAATAAATTTTTAAATTAGAGATGGTTAACTTTTCTAACAAATATTTAAAAATTAAAAATTAAATATAATTAAAAATATATAAATAATAGGCCCGGGTGGACAGTAAACCTAGGCCCCGGGCGAGCACCCTTTCTGCCCACTCTGAGGGCCAGCCCTGCCTGCAACCCTCGCAACTCGCGCACTGCACCATATGTATTAAATTTCAGCGAACCGGAGGAAGAGGGGACCACCAAGTTATAGGAGCATGAAGGTATTCATAAACTCTATAGCAGACCTTCACAATAGTACAAATAGAAAATACAGACCATTTGCCATGACACCACCAACCGATTCTAATTACAATAAAATAATATAACTTATTTATTTTTTATCGAATAAACATTTTCAACCAAACTAATTACAATAAAATAACCTAACTTTTAGTTTGAATCAAACTCCAATAATAAAAGAATCGATGGAATTAAAATCGAGTCAGAAATTTCAAAAAAAATATAGATTCAAGTACATTGCATACAGTAGCCCAGATTACCAAGCAGATTGGCAGAAAGGTTGGAAACCACAATTTCGAAATGTAAAAAAGTCTTGTTATTTAGATAAGTTATATAGGAATTAAAAGGTTTATATTAATTCAATAAATATACAAGTATACGAATTTAGGCGTTTGTTATCGACGAAGCATTGGCTCAATAGTAAGATCCAAGTAATGAGATTTTTAATATTTTGAGTTTGAACCTCTCTGTAATCACTCATTTTCGCTTGTAAATACATATTAGTATTGCATGTATATTTATTATATTATATGTATGAATGTTACTAGTATATATATAAGGTGCGGTGTATGCATGTATATTATAAACTATGTATGTATACGTATTAATAGTGTATGTGTGTCGCGTATGTATCTATAGAGTACTAACGCATTTGTTTAATAGATGTTATGTTAGTTAGGGGTATGATTATATGTACGTATGCTAGTATGTTATATTAATTAATGTTTGTATAATATAAGTATACGTTTGCGTATGTATTTGTATTGCTATTATAATACTAATTATATTATTATTAATGGGCTGATATGAAATGAAATCCAAAAAATTAAATATATTAAACCCAAATAAAAATTACAGTCTAAGTCCAAATATCATTACAAGGCCCAAACCAAAACCATATTTAATTACAATTATTGTGTGCATGTGACTGTGGGCCGTTGGATCAAGATCTGATCCAACGGCCACGATCAAACCAAGAGCCAAAATATCGCCACCGCGTGTTCCACACATATGGACCGCTCGAGTGCCACGCGCGTGTGGTCCACGCTACGACGCTTTGATATCCCACGCGCCCCACGCGCCTCGACTCGCGATCGCGAGCTCCACGTGGCAAGATCCGAGCCGCCTCATCAAATCGAGGCTTCATCCAGCCGTTCGTCCTTCAAGCCATCTCGACCGTTAGATCGATCCGATCTAACGGCCGAGAACGCGCCTGGCCACCGGGCGAAACACCCATACCGCCACCATGCCGATATTCAACCACCGTGCTCGTAACATGCCAAATACAACAAGCAACAAGTTTGTCACCCGGATCTCAAAAAAGCAAGATGCAACTTGTACAAAACAAAGACAAGGATATATATGAAACGGGACTTTTTGTAACAAAGAACGGGAGAGAAATGAGAGGTGGTAAAAAAAAAGAGGGGTGGTAACAGAGAAGATTGTAACAAAAAAAAGTGTAAGTTGTAACAAGTTTTTTGATAATACAAAAAGAGGCAACGTAAACACAAAGTGTTACATTTCTTGTTACTTTTATCGCATACACAAACAAAACAAAAAAAAAAAAAAGAGAGAGAGAAGTCTTACTGTCGCCGTCAGTGGGGTCTCCCTTCTCAAAGACAAGCCTTTCGGCTTCCCTGCCGCAGATGGTGAATCAAGGAAGGGGAAGGCCCTTTGTAGTTTTGTTTTTGGTTTAAAAGTGTTTTTTTTGTTCGTATTTCCTAGATCTAGGGCAAATAGGGTGTATCCTCTCCGAATCCAACCACGGATTCATATCGAGGTGAAACGGGGTCATTTTGGTGTATTTTGGAGGCTTGCTTGCGGCCAGCAAACGCGGCGGTCGACGGCGAGAACACGGCGACCGGCCGCCGGATTTTGGGTTTCATGGGGGATATTTGAGAGAAAATAAGAACGAGGTTTGAGGTATGAAAACTGAAAATGAAAGAAATGAGGGGAAATTTGATTTCGGCCTAAAAATAGGGCTTTTATAGTTATTATTATTTCGTGAAATGGGAAAATCACACACTTAATCCCCCCGCGTTTCCAATATTTTCATTTTTGTCTCGCCGCATGGTATAATTACAATCTCAATCCCCATGATATTTCAAAAGCTTACAATCTAGTCCCTAAATTACACTGAATCAGTTTTTAAATGGTAAAATTACGTCTTTAGCCATCCCGCATTTTTGAACTTTTCATTTTGGGTCTGCCCCTTGGTCTAAGTACAGCTTTTGATCCTTTTAGGTTTTGTTTGTTTCACATTTTAGTCCTTAAATTGCCATATTATTCTTTTTTAATTTCTCGCACCGACTTTTATTTTTCTTTCATTTTTCAGTCTTATTTCTTTGTAAATACTCATGTTCGTATTATAGTCGTATATGTTGATGTATTCTATTGTTTTATTTTATATCCCTCGTATCTGCCTCGTATTTTATGTTTAAATGTATATGTGTATTAAGTTTACGATAGTTATGTATTTTTTTATCCGGTTATTCGTATTAAAGCATGTTATGTTCTATTTGACTCGTAAACGGCATGTTCTTGTATTTTTGTACGTATTGTATGTTTTCTTGGCTTTTAGGTTACGTGTTAGTGTGTCTTCTTTTATGTATAATATATTGTTCCATATATGTTGAAATATGTTTTATTACTAGCATGTATGTCTTTTTGAAATATTTGTTCGTCTATATACGTAATTATTTCTGCCTTGTTATTCTAACTTGTTAAAGTTGTTTTTATCTATTATTTAGAATAATATGTATATATGCATGTTTTAGCCTAGTATATCATTTATGTTAGATTAGTATTCTGTTATGTCAATATTTATTGCATTTAAATATTTTGCCATGTTTTACATTTTTGCCACTAAGATTGCATATGATATATAAATTGTCAATGCGGTGCCCTTTTATCCGAGCGTAAACGGGGCCAGTATTAGGCGTAGTGATAGTGGTTGGGCGTTCACCCTCGGATAACGGGGCCCTTAAAATTTATTCGCAATTATGACCGAATTTTAAAATAATCGTCACTTTAATCCGGAAAATCCAATATTAATAAAGCGGTAATTATTAAAGTACCAATTTTTTAAAGTGCTAATGTGGGGTGCTAATCCTTCCCCATCCGTTTTGAATCGACCGCCTACCTAAGTAACCCAATCTTTATTTAATCTCGGTTTTTATGGTGTCCGGAATAAATATTTTATATCCAAAAGAATCACAAACACCTTTTTTTTAAATGCCACGTTTTATTTTTTTAAAAAAAAGACATGGAATAAATATTTAATGTTTTAAATTATTATGTTTTAAAACTGGAGCTCCAAAGTAACGCTTGAATATTTATATAACTCTTTTAAATTAATATGGTTTATGAACTATGAATTTGGGCTAAACTCGCTTGAAATTTATATATATGGGTTTGGGCTTGAGGCCTAATGTGATATTATGTTTAGGGTGTTACATTTAGTGGTATCGAGCTTAGGTTTAGTCGGTTCTAGGAGCCCCAGTAGTAGAGAGTCATGAAAATGTGTCTAGTGAATACATGCCCGCAAATCAAGTTGTACTCATATTAAGGCCGAATATCCGATAAAGTAACCTTGTCTGCATTATCCAATGCGGTTTGAACATACCTAGAAGATCTCATGATCAAGAGGAGAGTTGGGGCTCTAGAGGAGAGAGTTTTGATGAGGATTTTATCCCAAAGATCAATGAAAGGTCGGGAGTGATGGGCGCCAAGGAGCCAATTACTTTTACCATCTACATAGGGAGCTTGATCGGATAGTGGTGATATCCTAAGAGTTCCTACTACCCATCGAGAAGCCTCAATTGAGAGGCTTTGTAGATATGGTGCAATGAATTTCTGGGTCGGGACAAGATAATCCAATCAAAGCGGATTAATGATTGAGGATATCGTTGGATTTTACATCAAATGGGTTTGGAACCAAGAGACAAGTCAAAGTGTGGTATTTCTCTTACAAGAAGAATGCTCGTGAGTGGTGGGAGACAAGAGAGTTGGGTTGGTATCATAACCGACCCACTTGGGATGATTTTCTTGACGAGTTTGAGAAGTAATATGTTAGAGAGGCTCACATGGATAGTCTGCGAGACTAGTTTACCCATCTGGTGTAAGAAAATTAACCGATTTATGAGTATGAACAAGTGTTCCTATAGTTGAGCAGGTATGCTCTAGATCTTGTTGTCACAGGGAAGATGAAATGCAAAAGGTTTAGAAAAGGTCTGCAAAAGGAAATATAGATGTTTTTTACAGCAGATCCACCAAAGGTGTTCTCCGATTTGGCCGCTAGTGCCAATTCCCTTGAGCAAGTGCAATGGTTGACGTATAGTCAGGCTGGGGGCAATGTCAACCTGAGTGGAGGGATTTATTCCCACTCTAATTAGTATCAATCCTCTTCGAGGAGGAACCAAAGAAATTGGAATTAGAGAGGTGGATCAAATCAGTCAGGAAAGTTCGATCGCAGGTTAGCATTGGTGGGCGTAGGAGGCCTAACTCCTCTTCTGCTATGAGTTTTGGAGGCTCTTCTAGAGGATCTTATGCACCAGTGTGTGCCTAGTGTGGGCGTAAGCACCATGGAGAGTGTTACGGTAATGCCAAGGTTTGTAATAGGTGTGGATCACCAGACCAATTTATGAGAGACTATCCTGAGACTTTTGATGCCGCCCCAGTTCAAAATCAGAGAAACTCTTTCATAGCATAGAGGGGCCGTGATTTTGCTAGAGGAGGGGTGAGTCATGTGACGAGACATCAGAGTGGTGGTACCTTGCAGTTGACGACAATGACTCCTACGAGATAGTATGCAGTCAAGGCACAAGAGGATTGTGAGGTCACTAATGTTATCTCAGCTATGTTCACCTTGTTTTTTGTTCCTATTGTTGCTCTTGTGGATTCGGGCTCTATCCATTCCTACAGTCGTAGTGGGATATCAGAACTGTGGGGAATATCTGCAGAAATCCTTGAGGTGTAAGTCCGTGTGACTAGCCCATTGGGGTTTGATGTACTAGTTGATAAGGTGTATATGAGGTGTCCTATAGAGGTTCAAGGTTCAGTATTTTCTGTGAATTTGATGGTGTTACCATTTCAGGAGTTTGACGCCATCTTGGGGACGGATTGGCTTTTCGAGCACGATGCAAGTTTGGGTTTTAAGACTAAGAGTTTGAAACTCTGTGTTTAAGATAGGTCTCAGCTTGTGGTTAGAAGTGAAAGAAATCCTTAACTTTTAAATATAGTGTCAGCTTTGACGGCTGAGAAGTTGATTCAACAAGGTTGTGAAGTCTTCCTAGCTCACGTGGTGGATACCAAAGTTAAGAGTCCAATGTTAGAGAATCTCCAGACGGTTAGGAAGTTTCTTGATGTGTGCTCTCTGGAGCTACCCAGATTACCCATTGACCAAGAGTTAGAGTTCAAGATTGAGGTGATGCCCGGAATGACACCCGTGTCCATAGCACCGTATCGTATGGCACCCACTGAGTTGAGAGAGTTGAAAAGTTAGATTCAAGAGTTGTTGGAGAAAGGCTTTATCCGACCGAGCATCTCATCTTATGGTGCACCAGTCCTGTTTGTTAAGAAAAAAGATGGGTCAATGAGGATGTGCATTGACTATCTACAGCTTAATAAGGTAACGGTGAAGAACCGTTATCCCCTCCCGAGAATTAACGATATGTTTGACCAGTTGAAAGGTGTTTGTGTGTTCTCAAAGATTGATTTGAGATCGAGCTACTACCAGTTGAAGGAGGTAGAAGAGGATGTCTAAAAGACCGCTTTTAGGACACGGTATAGACATTACAAGTTCTTGGTAATGCCATTTGGGCTTACCAATGCGCTTGCAGCTTTTATGGATCTAATAAACCAGATTTTCTAGCCTTATCGAGACTAGTTTGTGGTGGTTTTCATAGACGTAATATTGGTGTACTCGCGCTCAGAAGAGGAGCATGATTACCATGTACGAGTTGTCCTTCAGACTCTGAGAGAGAGGCAACTTTACGCCAAGTTCAATAAGTGTGAGTTTTGGCTTTCGGAGGTAGCATTTTTGGGTTACATTGTCTCCGCAGAGGGGATCCGTGTTGACCCTCAAAAAATCCAAGCGGTAGTTGAGTGGAAACCCCCTAGGAATATCTCAGAAGTTTGTAGTTTTATTTGACTTACCGGGTATTATAGGCGGTTTGTCAAAGGCTTCTCGATCATAGCAGTGCCTATGACCAAACTCCTACAGAAGGGAGTCCCTTTTGAGTGGAATAGGAAGAGACAACAAAGCTTCGAGCAGTTGAAGGTGTACCTTAAGGAAGCCCCAGTGTTGACGTAACCTGAGCCGAGAAAGGATTATATAGTCTTCAGTGATGCTTCGTTGTGTGGGTTAGGTTGTGTTATGATGCAAGAGGGTAAGGTTGCAGCTTACGCCTCGAGGCAGCTTAAGCCCTATGAAAAGAATTACCCCACACATGATTTGGAATTAACGACGATTATCTTCACCTTAAAAATTTGGAGGCACTACCTTTACTGGGAGAAATGTTATGTCTGTACATATCATAAAAGCTTGAAGCATCTTCTCACTCAAAAAAAGTTGAATTTGAGGCAGAGAAGATGGATTGAGTTGTTGAAGGATTATGACTGCATCATAGAGTATCATCCCAGTAAGGCCAACGTGGTAGCTGATGCTTTGAGCCGAAAGTCTATATCATACTTGAGAGTGATGTTCATTCGATTAAGGATGATAGAGGACGGAGGGTTGCTAGTCGAGCTGGGAGTGGAACCTACCTTGATACAAGATATAAAAAAGATGCAATTATGGACGATGACCTTGTGGACAATATTGAATCGATTCAAAGAGGTGAGGAACCTGACTTCGAGGTACAAGATGGTGGATTCTTGTATTTTAAGGACCGACTATGTGTTCCATCATTGGAGGACCTTCAGGACCGTATCCTAAGAGAGGTACACCGTAGCCCGTATACCGTACATCCCGGGAGTAACAAAATGTATCAAGATCTTTGTTTTTTTCTATTGGTGGTCAAGCATGAAAAGAGATATATCCGAATTTGTGACCAAGTGTCTTGCGTGTCAGCAAGTAAAGGTGGAGCATCAGGTTCCTTCGGGCTTGCTTCAGCCCATCCAGATTTCTCAATGGAAGTGGGATAGAGTGACAATGGATTATGTTACAGGTTTTTCGTTGACCCGGAGAAAGCATGATGCAATTTGGGTGATTGTGGATTTGACCAAGTCTACTCACTTCTTACCTGTACGCGTGGATTTTCTTACCTGTACGCATGGATTTTACCCTTAGAAAGCATGAAGCTATTTTACCCGTATCTGTTTTCCAAAGGTAAATTTTGAGGACAAAATTTTCTTAAAGAAGTGGAGAATTGTAACAACCTGGATTTTGAAATCTGAGGGTTGGGTTAAATCGGGCGTGCGGACTCCATATATGGGCCTTGATATTGGGCCTTATGACCCTTGTTGGGCTTGAGTCTTGGTTTGGGCATGGATTTTTGGAGAATAACATAAGGGTATTGTGGGAAATGCCATAGTATAAAAAAAAGGGGGAAAGAGGCTTTAATTTCTGCATATGCAGAGAAATGAGATCACCATGTTGGTTGTCTCCATCTCTCTTCAAAAATCATCCCCTTGCTCAAACTTTTCCACCAAAGGTTGAATCTTTTAGAGTGAGAGTAAGAATCACGTTTAGCCTTGTGAGGGAGTTATAATTAGCTTGGAAGTGTAGCGATGTCTTTTTTTCTCGTCGCTAAATAAAACGTGGCTTTTTCGAAGTGTTTTTGAAAGGTGTTTGTGATTCTTTTGGATATAGTAATCACTCATTTTCACTTGTAAATACATATTAATATTGCATGTATATTTATTATATTATATTAATGTTACTAATATATATATAAGGTGTGGTGTGTGCATGTATATTATAAGCTATGTATGTATACGTATTAATGATGTATGTGTGTCGCGTATGTATCTAGAGTACGAGCGTATTTGTTTAGTGTATATAGATGTTATGTTAATTATGTGTAGGATTATATATACGTATGCCAATATGTTATACTTGTATAAGTATATGTTTGTATCATGTATGTGTATTGCTGTTATAATTATATTATTATTAATATTATTGGGCTGATATAAAATGAAATCCAAAAATTATATATATTAAATAAATAAATTACAGTCCAAGTCCAGTTACAAATAGTTACAAGGCCCGGTTGGCCCAAAACTTATCTAATTGCAACTGTGTGTGCAGGTGGCTGTGGGCCGGTGGATCAAGATCTGATCCAACGGCCACGATCCAACCAAGAAGTCAAAAATATCTGCCAGCCGCGTGTTCCACACGTATGGACCGTTCGAGTGCCACGCGCGCGTGTGGTCCACGCGCGGACGCTTTGATATCCCACGCGCGCGTGAGCCCCACGCGTTCTGACTCCTCGACTGCGGAGCTCCACGTGGCAAGATCTGGAGCCGTCTCATCAAATCGAGGCTTCATCCAGGCCGTTCGTCCTTCAAGCCATCTCGACCGTTAGATCATATCTGATCTAACGGCCGAGAACGCGTCTGGCCGCTGGCAGAACACCCATATCGCCACCATGCCGATATTCAACCACCGTGCTCAGAACATGCCAAATACAACAAGCAACAAGTTTGTCAGTCCAGATCTGAAAAAGCAAGATGCAACTTGCACCAAAACAAAGACAAGGATATATATGAAACGGGGACTTCTGTAACAAAAAGGAGAGTGGTAACAGAGAGGTGGTAAAAAAAAACAAGAGGGGAGTGGTAACAGAGATCTTGTAACAAAAAAATTGAAAGTTGTAACCAGTTAAGTGATAATCGAAAGTCAGTCCAGTGGTAAACACTTGTTTCCTTTTCTTATTTGTTTTCTTGCATACATATACAAAGAGATAAACAAAATAAAAAGAGAGAGAAGAAGTCTTACCGTCGCCGTCCGTGGGTCTCCCTTCCTCAGTGACAAGCCTTTCGGCTTCCCCAAGCCAGAGATGGTGAACTGAAGGAAGGGGAAGGCCCCTGGTAGTTTCGATTTTAGGTTTAAAAGTGTTTTTTTTGTTCGTATTTCCTAGATCTAGGGCGAATAGAGGTATATCCTCTGAATCCAACCTCGGATTCGTGTCGAGGATGGAAATGGGGTTATTTTGGTGTGTTTTGGAGGCTCGCCGGCGCCGGTTAACGGCGGCCGACGGCGGAGAACACGGCGGCCGGCCGCCGAATTCTGGGTTTCAGGGGATAGTTGAGAGAAAACGAAGAACATAAGCAATATTACAAGACTGAAAATGAAAGAAATGAGGGGAAATTTGATTTCGGCCTAAAAAGAGGGCTTTTATAGTTATTATTATTTCGTGAAATGGGAAAATCACACACTTAATCCCCCCGCGTTTCCAATATTTTCATTTTTGTCTTGCCGCATGGTATATTTACAATTCTGGTCCCTCTTGTATTTCAAAATCTTGCAATCCCGTCCCTAAATTACACCGAATCAGTTTCTAAATGGTAAAATTACGCCTTTAGCCATCCCGCGTTTTTGAACTTTTCATTTTGAGTCTGCCCCTTGGTCTAATTACAGTTTGGATCCTTTTAGGTTTTGTTTGTTTCACATTTTCGTCCCTAAATTACATATTATTCTTCTTTAATTTCTGCCACTGACTTTTTATTTCTTTCATTTCAGTCCTATTTCTTTGTAAATACTCATGTTCGTATTATAGTCGTATATGTTGATGTATTCTATTGTTTTATTTTATATCCCTCGTATATGCCTCGTATTTTATGTTTAAATGTATATGTGTATTAAGCTTACGATAGTTATGTATTTTTTATCCGGTTATTCGTATTAAAGCATGTTATGTTCTATTTGACTCGTAAACGGCATGTTCTTGTATTTTGTACGTATTGTATGTTTTCTTGGATTTTAGGTTACGTGTTAGTGTGTCTTCTTTTATGTATAATATATTGTTCCATATATGTTGAAATATGTTTTATTACTAGCATGTATGTCTTTTTGAAATATTTGTTCGTCTATATACGTAATTATTCCTGCCTTGTTATTCTGACTTGTTAAAGTTGTTTTTATCTATTATTTAGATTAATATGTATATATGCATGTTTTAGTCTATTATATTATTTATGTTAGATTAGTATTCTGTTATGTCAATATTTATTACATTTAAATATTTTGCCATGTTTTATATTTTTTCCACTAAGATTGCATATGATATATAAATTGTTAATGCGGTGCCCTTTTATCCGAGCGTAAACGGGGCCAGTATTAGGCGTAGTGATAGTGGTTGGGCGTTTATTCTCGGATAATGGGGCCCTTAAAATTTATTCGCAATTATGACCGAATTTTAAAATAATCGTCACTCTAATCCGGAAAATCCAATATTAATAAAGCGGTAATTATTAAAGTACCAGTTTTGGGCGATGTGGGGGTGCTAATCCTTCCCCATCCGTAACCGACTCCCGAACCCAATCTTTTTGAATCTCTGGTTTTATGGTATCCGGCCTACCTAAGTGGCCGGTGGCGACTCCATTTTTTAAATGCGGTTTCTTTTAAAACCCCATGGAATAAATATTTTATATCCAAAAGAATCACAAACACCTTTCAAAAACACTTCGAAAAAGCCACGTTTTATTTAGCGACGAGAAAAAAAGACATCGCTACAGAAAGGATCTATCATTTAAGGTAAGTTTGGTTTAAAATGGTGGATGAAGGGGTTTTAGTAGGGGTTCTTAGGAAGAACATGAATGGGTGTTGGAGTATCCATTCTTGGTATAAATTGTGTTTTTAGCTTTTTAATCTCCCTACTAGTGTTGTAACACGTTTACCACCCATATTTTATAGTCAAAGAGCTTGGTCAGCACTCTAAGGCTCAAGGAAAAAGGAAGGCTTAAGCTGGGAGAATCAAGGTTCGCTGATATTTTGAAGAAGGTTAGTACACTTCCAATTCCTTTGTTTCCTGCATATCATAAAGATAATTGCTTTGTATGCCATCCTAGTGATTTGAGCATGTTTGAATGTTCTTGGGTGAGTGTTAATGGAAAAATCAGTAATTGATGTTAATAATTCGTAAAATTGGTAGAAACTGACCCTAAACACCTTTAATAAGTTGTAGGTCGAATTTTAAGGGTTATCAAACTAGTTTGGGGGTTAAAGGTGTAGAATTTGAACCTTAGACCTAGAATTCTAGGCTTGCGTATCGGTACATTGCAGTTTAGTACCAATAACCCTCTCTAGAAAAGGAGTCGAGTTATGAAAGGCGTACTGGTATGGCTTTCCGAGTATTAGTACCCCTAGCTTAAATAGAATTCCAGTGACGTTTTTGTGTACCATTACGATTGAGGCATATCGGTACCCACTGTTTTATTGCCTGAGGAAGGCTATTGCATACCGGTACAGGTAGGTGAAGGTATCGGTATGGGGGGAATCGGTATGGAGCGATTCACGTACCGATATCCATTACCGGTACAAAGATGAGCATATCGGTATGCCTTAAGGATTTATTTCTTTTGAACATAAAATGAGCATCGGTACCCGTGGAAGTGTACCGATACTTATAGGGGAGTACCGATACCCATATAGGAGTATCAGTACTCACTGGGCAATCTGCCCAAGAAATTTAAGGTTTTGTTTGGGGGTTTTATAATTCAAGGTAAAGGTCTTAATGGGTCCCTAGAGGTATGGAATGAGTCGTAAAACTGAGAAAACAGATGTCCAACCCCGTATGTGAATAAATAAGAATAAAAGGAGACTTAAACGTGAGTAACATTATAATGGTTAAAGATGTTGATGTATTGTTATGGAAATGTTTAGTCGTGCCGTATGTGCACTTGAATTGATGGAATTTGGATACCCAAGAAATGTGTTGCAACACTGTGGTAAGTTAAAGGGATGGAGGTTACCGATGCTATGTGACCCGAGCCTCATCCGTATGTGCTCGAGGGATGATTTCGAGCAGGATGTATGATCCGATGCTATGTGACCCGGCCTCACCCAGGGTGTATAATCTGATGTTGCGTGGCCCGGTCTTACCCAGAGTGCACGTATCGATGCTATGTGACCCGACCTCACTCTTATGTGGTATGGTATGGTATGTGGGCCTTGTGAGCTATTAATTGATTGATATTTGATCATGTCAATCCCATGTGTTTAGGCGATCAGAGTAGCTCAACTTGATATTCATGTTTGCTTAATCATTGTTGACTACATACTTATGTTTATGATCTGCATGACGCATGGTAGAATAGAGGTGTATCCACTGAGCTTTTGAGTTCAGCGTTTGGAATTGTTATTTCCTTACTCAAGTCTTTAGGTTGTCGTGTATTTCCAAGGGGCCATCGGAGTAGGACTTCAGTACATCGATATGTGAAGAGTACAATACTAGATTTGTAGGGCCAATGTATTCATAGGACCCTTATATTTTGTATCTGTAACTCCTATTGATTTATTTTCCATATCGAATGTTTTAAATTGGAGTTCCAAAGTAACGCTTGAATATTTGTATAACTTTTTTTAAATTAATATGGTTTATGAACTATGAATTTGGGCTAAACTCGCTCGAAATTTATATATATGGGTTTGGGCTTGAGGCCCAATATGACATTGGGTTTAGGGTGTTACACAAAACCCTAAAATACTAAGCTACACTATCGAAACCTAAATAACTCTCCAACTCCACTATCACCTTGCACCATCACTCAAGCCAAATTCCACTTCAAACCTTAAACATACAACTCCCAAACCAAAAATTTAGACCCTTGTAAACCAAATCAAAATACCCATTGTCCATAGACCACCCAAATCAAAATCTAAAACCTATTACCAACCCTAAAGCCCGACCCAAAAACAATGACTATTAGGGAAAAAATGGAGAAAAGAACAATGGCTATTAGGATGGAGTTTCAACTTGAAACTTTCAAGTAATATTCAGAAAAAAAGTATGGAGAATAAGAAGAATCGATTAAAAAATCCTTATTAATTAATTTATTTTTTAGAAAATTTATTCTATTTAATAAAATAAAAGGTAAATGACTTGGTCAACCTGTGGATGTGAATTAGCTTTTATTTTATTTTAAAAAAAGTCAGGTCAGATTTTCGTTAGTGGGATAATAGGGGTTAACGGCCGAGGGACCAAAACCGAACAAACCGATAATCTAAGTGACTTGAATAAAACACTTTTAAAACTGATGACCAAAATGGAACAGACTTAAAACAAAAGGGACTTCTGATGTATTTTACCCATGAATATTTTAACATAACTTTTTTATATACAATTTTAAAAATTCAAAATTTTTACTCAAATAACACATCCTTCAAATTATTTATCAAAATTATGTTCCGTCTAAAATATTTACGAAAAATAACACTTATTTGTGTTACACTCATTTCTGGAAGACACATTATATCAATCGCTTTATAAAGACATCTTTGTCATCTTAAAAGCACGTACGACATACGTCTATCATGCGTTCCAAAAACATATCTTTAAGTGACACTAAAAAATCAAAATAAAAAATTAAACTGTTATTGGCGTTAGTTTATATAGATGTAATTTGAGTGTTAGTCATTTTTTTATCGATATGAGATTTAGAAATTAAAAAATGTAGAGATCATATGAAAAAATAAAGACACAGTCCTTTAACGTTGAAATCCCATATGGTTTAATGTCTAAATAAGTGCTCAAGGTATCACTTTTTTCTATTTATGTGCATAAAGTATTTTTCAGCCTAAATAGGTACCAAAAGTTATTATTTTGGTCCAAATAGGTACTTAGAGTTAAAAAAATTCAACCAAAAAATGAATGACATGTGATATTTTATTTTCCTTTTAACTTTTTTAAAAATAAAAATAAAATTAAAAAACCCAAAAATCTTGAAATTAAAAAAAAAAACAAATCACTGTCCCAAATTCTAATTCCAGCCGTTGTCGTCGCCGATCACCACTCCTTTACCCACCACTTTTGTCGCGAGACCCTCACGATCCTTTACTCCATCCTTCAATCGACAGACGACATGTCTAATATCGAAAGAATATTGAACTCACGTAAGAATAAAAAAAAACAATGAGCGATGAACAACGTGCGAGTCTAGCAGCGAGAGGAGACATCTTCATTAAAATAAAATCAAGGGTAAACAATATAAATAGTCATTAAACTTTTGAGGCATTTTCATTTTAGTCACCGAATTTCTAAAACTTGCGATATAGTCACTAAACTTTTGATTTGCTTTCATTAAAGTCACTTCCGTTAACTGTTGAAAATGATGACATGGCCGTTAACTTTTCTTCTTTCTCTTCCTCTGCTCTTTTTCCCTTCTCCTATGATGTCCAAGGATTGATCAAAGCTCTTTCCTTCTCAATAGCAAATGGATATTCAATCAATCCATTACTAGTGATCATCACCCACGTATCAAAAATCATACGTTCAATCCTTAAAAAGCCTTCTTCTAATCACAAAACAGCCAGCAAGTTTCACAAAGTATGCTGAAATCATTAACGGATCCCTGAATAGCACACGTCACATAAGACAAAGACGTGCCTCAGCCTAACAAATGTCCATTCCATAGCTTACCAGCAAATGAGAGATTATTACTCTTACTAGCAAGAAGTTGGAGAATCAACATAGTAGCCATAGGCTTTGTTCGCAGCACAAACAGGGACTATCTGTACAATTTCACCTAGATTTCCTATAACCAGCCACAGTAGATGAGATAAAACTAGACATATTTGGCCAAAATAAGCATATTATTCAGATAATGGTAAGATGGCATGGCTAAACTCTAAAGGGAATCTAAATCAATGCATGCTCAACCAAAATGTAAACCAACAAACATAAAACAAATGAAAACCATTTACATTTCTGATGTAAAACTATATGGTTTTGCATGTAAACTGCAAATGGAGCTTTCTTCACCGACACACGTAAGCCCCCCAAAGCAGAGTATGGGAAATCAAAGGCAAGCAGCAGCATACAACTATACAACCTTACTTTAACCTTCAAACATTCATATAGGCCGGTACAATGTTTCCTGGCGTTCACCAAAGATCCTTACTTCTGTATACTTCTTATCCGCAAACATGAACAGGCAAAGAAAAATGATAAAAAGGAAGAGAAGAAAAACCACTAGAATGCTTTGATGAAGTCAGTCAGGAGCCAACAGCGGACTCTGCAGAGCCAGAAGAAGAAGCACTCGTTTCACCTGCTACATTCTTCAGTTTAAGAGCACTACAATATGCTGCAGACCCGGGTTCAGAGACATCGCCAATATCCAAGGTGTCAGGAAGAGTTCCAGAAGACTCAACAGTATGCGTCTGCACAAGAGAGCAATTCAGTTTTCCATGAATACCGGAAAGTGAGTAAAAAGGATACAGATTTTAAATTTGCTCGTCTAATTCAGGATTCACCAAAACACATAAGCACATCACTCAGTCTAACCTTGAACACTCCCCTCCTCCCACTCCCAACCCCACAATTCTTGTAACTACTGATAAGTTGAAGCAGCAAAAGTATGTGTGTGTGTGTGTGTGTGTATGTCGTACAATGATAAAAATGCATGCAGCATGACAGAGAACATCAGGCCCATAGTTCCAAATGCATTTCCATTAGTCCACCGAATTAAGCTACATTACCGAGGGTTACAGGATTAAAAAATGTTACAAACAAATTTAGTGAACAAAAAGACCTAATATACAACCCTCATTTTGGATATATTCAACCCAACAGATGTGTAAGAATGAAATCAATCACATAGAAATGATGTATAAGTCGGAAGAAAGCTCAAAAGGAGAGAAATAAAAAAAAAAAAAAAGTGGAAAAAATCTCTTCGTTTGCTATCATCTAACAGCATGAAGAGGTCAGAGGTTGCACAAATTTTTTTGAAGTAAATTAAGTACAAAGCAATAGCATTTGGCGATGTACATGAAGAGCTCTAAGATGTAATGCAGTTTTATATAAAGCCAAAATTATAATATCAAGTGTTTTATCTGACAATAAAATAGAATATCATTCAGAAATCCAATTATTCACTATTAGATCCCTTCATAGTGGGGCATTTGGCAATGTGCATGATAGAACAAAAGGAGAGGAGCTCAAACATCCACCCTCCCATGGCTTAATAAAAGCAGGAATAAGACAAACTCATGATGAGAAGGAATGAGAGAAAATAGTCCAGCAACATGACTACAACAATCATGCGGTTTACCTCAAGTTGGTTCAGCATGTCAACAGTGGCTTCCAAGTCCCCACTATTTGCCAAGTAGACATCCAGAAGAGACTCATCGGATAAACCAGGGAATGTCATGCGAAGATACTCCAAATCCATGTCAAATTCTACATCCATGATTTGCTTGTTGGTAATTTCACCTGGACTTTGAATTAAAGAACCATGAGCATGATGGTTTTTATGTACTGAAGCTTGGGGCTTTTCAGTGCCACGGGTTACAGAGTCAAGTGAAGCATTGTTATAGCGCAGATTACGTGCAAAGTGCGACGAATGTTCAAACCAAGCAGTCTCATCGCCATGCTTAATGTCTTTAGCTTTAATATTATCATTTGCCTCCCTTCTCGCAAGAGGTATGTATGATGCTGCATACGGATTCAGTGAAGAAGCTCCTGCCTTCATTGCCTTAGCGGAATAAGAAAACTAATCATTTAGACAACAAAAAGAATATGTTAGAATAAAACTTCATTTTCAAAAGAATAATCCACGAAGAAGAAAAATGTAATATGAGTAGAAACAAATAACAAAGTAGTGTAGTGAAAGAAAATTACTATGTAATCTCCAAAGAATGAAAAAGCCAGAAAGGGATTGTTAGTAAATCACTACTGCACAGCATGAAAATTAACTAAAACACGATCAGATGTGAACACGACTCATATGCATAAATGCCTCAAAATCTATCTCATAAGAACCATTAGCATATCAAAATTTAAGCAAGTATAAAATACTCAAAACACGATTATGAAACAAAAAAATACGCAAACACAACAGTGATACACGAATTGCCAGGTCTACAACAAACAAAGAATATGGGTACTGGGTAGTATTCACCCAGGTTCGTTTCCAATTATAGTCTCAGGTTAACGTCCACTATTAAAGCATGGATACCAAGTGGCAATTTAAAGAATAAAAACAATTAACATCTAAAACCCATATCAAACAAACAATAATCTAATATATGATAAAATCACATTTACAAGATTCTTAATTATGACTGCAACGCGGTAGTACATTTTTATAACCATAACAACAATCAAATATATTTATCAAAATCCCTTAAAATGAATAAGATTCTATCAATAAAATAAATGAAAAAAATACATTACGACTTATTTTTAATCAAAACATGTAACGGAAAATCCAACAAAATATCATGATCAAACTCTTAGATTAACTTCCAGAGCAAAAATATACACATATATAAGCATATGATGAAGAAATATATATTAACAACAAGAAAAGGAGGGGAAATACAAAATTCTTTAAATTGTTGTAAAATAATTCCAATCAAGAAAGCAATCTAGTAAAGAAAAGTTTCTTGACCTTATAGTTCTTCCTTCGATTACATTACGTTCTCGAATTCAAAAAGTGGCAGAGATCAAGCGAAAAGAGAAGTTAAAAGAACGAAAAACAAAGATCAAAAAGGAAAACAAAGAACAAAAAGTAAGGCAAATATAATAAAAGAAATCAAAAGGAGATTGAAAGAGCAGTTACCAGAATACTGTAAGCGGTTGACGATCAAAGAAAACGAGGCGAAGAAGAAGAGGGTTTACAGAGATCTGTGATTAAAATGAAAATCAATGGTGAAGCTTTTTAGTAAGGAAAGACGGGGAGAGGGGGGACGTTTACTTGAAGTGGCGTTCCTCATGTGTTTGGGAACTCATTTAACTTTATTCGGGTTTAGATTTAAAAATTCCTTGGAACATTTTTAAGTCATTTTAATATTATTTTTAAAATATATTAATTTACGGATGATACATTAAATCCTTTAACAAAAATCATAAATACATTAAATATTTAACAATATTTCGTCAATGAATTCGTGTGATTGCGGTTTGGATAATATTTTTAGATCTTAAGGATGTCTGAAAATATTTTTAGAATATAAATTATTATAAATATAAAATATTAAAACTTTATTATAAATGAAGAAGCAATATACCAAATGTTTGGTGTAGCAGCAAGGCATATTGCTCTCCTAAGGAAAGAATACGAGGTCCAATTCGACTTGATAAGTTTGCAAGTAGTTCGTTATATTATGTTCTAAAAATTTAAATGTTTATTAAAAATTTTAAAAAGATTCAGTGACTTGCTAGGTAGTTTATCCATAAAATATTTGGTTTCAAATTTCTAAAAAATATATTTCCTGAGAATTCAAAAGGTAAATTTGTATTAAAAGAAATTAAATTGTAATAATTAGCCTTTCTTTCTCTTTTAATTAAAGTCTTTCCTTTTTCTTTTATTATTATTTTGTGTATAAAATTAGAAAAATGAGAAAAGTCTTCAGTTTCGATATAAAAAATACGATTGAAAGTTAAAACCACGAAATCTCTAAGACATCTCATTTGTTGTTCATCGAAGATTGTTGAGAAATTAAAAAAAAAGTCTCACACTCGAATATCGACTTCATCTCTAACTTAGTCATGAGAAGTTCGTTTATTTATCTCCTCATTCCTCACATTTTTTCTGAATCTATATGTTATATTAAGCTCTAATAGTATTACTAGATTTCACCTATATTTAAAAAAACAAAGTAAAAATTTTGGCGAGCTTAACGAGCAACAAGTCGAGTCAAGCAACGAGATTTTTTAACGAGCATGTGTCAAAAAAATTATCGAGCTTAATGAGCAACGGAATTTCTTTAATGAGCATAAACTGATCGCTACTCAACTCGTGATTGATTCGCTCGATAAACATATCTATATATTGGTTCGTAAACCTCAAAATTTCTTATTTCTTTTTCGATGCGAAATAAATACACTCTGTAACCTATTTCCCTTTTTTGAACACGACGTGACACATACATAATACATAAAGGCAAATCTATGTGAAGTTTTCCAAAGAAAGAGTGTAATTGGACAATAGAGAAAGCTTTTACAACTTAGGCCCCTTTGGCAACAATTAAATAAGTGATTTTGCTCCAAATAAGTGATTTTGCATTAGAAGCATTGCCAAAAAAGTGATTTTGCTTTTACAAACATTACTTAAAAAATATTTTTTGCTCAAAAAAGTAATTTTTCACCTATAAACAATGCCTAACACTTTCAAACGTAAAAATTATTTTTAAGTGTGAAGTTCTTTTTTATTCTTAATTATTAACAATAATATTAATACTAATATATTAAAATAATACTAAATATAATAATTATTATATTAAATTAATATTTTAATAGTAAATACAATAATTATTAAATATATTAAATATACTAATTATTAAAATAATATTAAAGATTTAATATTTTAAATAAAAATAAATAATAAAAAACTTTAATATTATAAAATAATATTAAACATAATAATTATTAATATATTAAATTAATATTTAGTTATATTACAATAATATAAAAAATGCAGAGTTTAGAGGCTAAACTTTTTATATTTAATTCAAAACTTTATACTAATTATTTAGAAAATTTTAAAGTTTATATTTTATATATAAAAAATTACTAAAGAATTGTCATGGTTTTTATATTTTTATTATTTAGGTTGATTTATTTTATATATAATAATGTTAATAAACTTTATGATAATGAATTTAAACATCATTTATGTTCATTTTATTTTTACTTTACAATATCATGTCTAAAATGGACATTTTATCTTTTTTAAAAAGCATTTTTTAACAGCAATACAAAGCACTAAAATCTTACAATTAACTTTTAAAATCACTTTCTGACAGAACTTTTAAAAATATTTTTTAAATCACTTATACTAACATCGTTAAATAATTCTAACGATAAAAGTAAAATTGACCCTTTTTACTTAACGTATTTTTCACATATCATTATCAAATAATGTTTAATTAACAATTTTAATATTTTTTTGTAAAAAATTTCATTTAAATAAATTTAAAGGAAAATAACTAAATTTACTATAAATTCTAACAAAAAATATTTAAATGGTCAATTAAACATTATTTATTGATAATATGTGAAACATATATAAAATAAAAGTGTCAATTTTAGTTTTTCCTTTAGAACTATTTAGTAGTGTCAATATAAGTGATTTAGTTTATAGATGACAAAAGTTGAATGATGTAATTTGATTAAATTAAAGATTTACGATGTAAATGAAAGTGAATGCTAAGGCCCTGTTTAGCTTTGCTTTTATAAAATGCTTTTAGGGCAAAAAGCACTTTTGGAGGCAGAAGTAATGCTAAACAGATAACTTTTATTTTTTTCAACCCAAACAGAAAATGTGAAATTTCTAACTTTTGCAGTTGGAACGGTACTTTTGAAAAAGCTAAGTTTTTAGTTTATTTATAATTTATAAACTTATAATTTTTTATGAAGACATAATTATATAACTAATAAATATTTTTTTAGTTTAAAAATTATATGTATTTTCATGTCAAATTTTTAAATATATTTTTTATATTTTTAGGAAACTCGTACAATTATTAAAAATATTTATTTACTAATAAAAATATTTTTATATTTTATGGTAGTTTAAGTTGATATATTTCATATATTATAATATTAAAGAATTTGGATATAATTTAAATATATATATTTAATTTCCAATATCATGTCTAAAATGGTCATTTATCTTCTCAAAAGCACTTTTTGAGAGTAATGCTAAACACTTAAATCTTGTTGAGATATTTGATTTTGATATAACTTAAAGAAAAATGTTTTTGGACTTAAACTAATTTGCAAAAATATTTTAAAATTCTATTAACTTGAAAAATCTGTTTGAAATGTTTTCAAAGGGTTTTTGACATGTATTAAATGATTTTAAACAGCCAAAGTGTTAAAAACAAGCCATGGGTACTAGTACAGTTGGACCCTACCGAAACCTAGAGTGCCCGTACCGGTACATATTTTTGAGTACTGATACGCCCCTTTATCCCTAAGTTTTGAAAAAAATTCTAGTAGCCATTTGGTGTACCGATACAGGCTTAGCCATACCAATACCCTATGAGTTATACCGATACACATGTATCGTGTACTGATACCCAATGTAAAATTGCCCAGCGACTCTTTCTATTTTGAGCAGGTGTACCGATACGAATGTCAGTGTACCGATAGCGATGAGACAAGAAGTGCATTTAATATTGGAATTAAAGTCCCCAACGGCTCCAAATCAACCCCAACGACTAGTAACGACCAAAACTCCTTAGAGGGTTTAAAAGACTCAATCAAGTAGCGATGTAATAATAAGAAACAACACTACCAACATTCATGTATAGAGAAAGTGTTTTTTTGCTTTAATTGTCAATTTTCTTTGTAGAACACACTTGTGAGCTTAATTGTTATATATGCTCAAGTGTTAGGTTTTGGGTGTGAGCTTAGAATTGCAAACAATCAGCCTTGTGAGATTTTCCCTAGTTTGCTAATTTGTTTTTCTTGTAAGAGATGGCTTAACAAGACTTTGAGGTATAAGTCTTGTGTTATCTCCTTGAGCCCAATAAAAAGGAAAGAAATTCAAGAGTGAATTTGGGAAAATCCTTAGTGGGAAGCTAAGGTAGTGGATGTAGACTTTGGTTAGAAAGTCGAACCACTATAAATCCTTGTGTCAAACTTTTAAATTTCATTGCTTCCACCACTATAACTCAAAAACCAATTTACCCCCTCCTGGCTATCTCAATTGATCGATCGAGCCTCCCAACAATTGCTATTAGAGCTTCGTCTCTACACCGGAGTCGATCCTTGAAGTGCTCAACTATTCTACATCAACCAAAGATCATGACGCAATCCATCGACAAACCTCCTTACTTCAACAGTGCCAACTACTTCTATTGGAAGAATATGATGATGTTCTTCATGAGAGACAAAGATTACTATATTTGGGATATTATTCTTGATGGCTCGTCTATCCCACAAAGAAGTAAGGTGGAATAGAGTATGAAAGGGGAGAGAATATTTTCTTCTAAATTAATACATTTCCCCTATTTACTTTTAAATTAATATATTTCCCCTATTATTATACCAGTTTTCTATGTCCTACATTGCCCCATATATTTTTTCCCTTGCCTCCACACGTCATTTCCATCAATCTCACGCAATCAAAACCCTATTTCCCTCCTTCCGCCTTGCCAAGAAACTCATGTCTACCCGGGACAAAGGCAAGGGCATCATCATTCGAGAACCACCTCCCCAGTAACTTCTTGGGTTAGTATTCTTTTCTTTTGTTTTTTAGTTTAGTTTTTCATATTGCATCTGCATATTTGTTTTCTTTTTTCTTGTTTCCTTTTTGCATTGGGGCAATGCTCTTCTCAAGTTTGGAGGAGTAATATCCCATATATATATATATATATATATTAGGTTAAATTTAGGTAAAATCTAAAAAAATTAATTTTTTTCTTAACCTGTAAATAGTTTAATATGTTTCTGCTGGTTCCCTTTTGCTATGATTCCATTGATTCTGAAATTGTTGTTACGTTGATCATGATTTCCTATAATTAATCTATGCTTAATGTTTTACAATGTGTTAAGAGCTTTCATGTTTTTAACTTAGTATTGAATCTGTTGTAGCCTTTAAAACACATGTTACATGCCTTCTAAAAGCTTAAGAAACCTTAGAGAAATTCTAGGTCGACTCTATGATGCCAATGTATGAATTAATGTGAATGAACTGCATGCTCAATATAGAAATTAAAGGCTTAAACATTCCCATAAAAATCAAGAAAAATAATGAAAATTAATTGAAAACTCGATATCTTGTTGCCTTAGTACGCTAGGTGAGTTGTATTTGATCCATTTAAATTTCCCTTGTAGGAATGGTAGCGCTGGCATAAGAGTGAATGAAAGTCTTTACAAGATGACTCTGCTCGTAGGGCTCAGGGATGGGTCGTTTTCTCCACTCCATCTTTAGGTCTGAAGGGTAGTTGTGATAAGCTGAAGCCCAGTGATACAATTTTTAAACTTAAAAAGAATGAATGGGAGTAAAACAATGTTCTTAAAAAGAAATGAAAAATGCAGAGGCAATAATAGAGAGCATTCCTTAAATTTTTCTAAGGCCATTAAGTGATGAATACATGTGACATTACACCCACTGCATCTACAATAGAATTGATCATTGGAATAGAACTGTAAGCTCTAATGCATTGCATCTCATTAAAATAGACGATGAATGAATTACTATTGCAGCATGTCTTGGAATCCTTATAATCATAGCTTAGTTGGAACCTTGAAAACTATTGATTGTTTACTGTTGTTGTTTTGTTTTTAGCATTGCTTGAGGACAAGCAATAGTTCAAGTTTGGGGGTATTTGATCACTATATAGATAACCTATTTTGTATATCCTTTTACTTGACTTTTATATGTTTTCAAGATCATTTAGTTTCATTTAGGATAGATTTCATATAGATTGCATGTAGATAGGCGGTTACACTGCTTGCACTTAATTGTTATATATTTTGGTGATTTTTATGGGGAAGGTGGTGCTTTGTGGTGTATGTGCACGATGCTGGAGCGGATGAGTAGCGGGTCTCATGGATGGAGCTGACGAGGCTTAAAGAGTTGGAGATGAATCTAATTTAACCCACATAGACTATCTTCTAGATACGGAGCATTAAATATAACGTTAAATCAATGACCATCTTCAATGAGGCCATGCTCACTTTAGGGTTACAAAATTCTAGTTTCACCGCCTATATATGGAATACTTGGACAACAATCAAAGAGAGCATAATTACAGACAATAGTCCTAGTCTTAGCCTTTCAGAGAACCACTAAAGTCAAAGCTAGAGAAATATCCACACAATCGATGCCATCGAGAGAGGATGAAGGAGTGGGAGACCTGTAGCAACAGTTGGACAGCACGAAGGAAGATCATCGAGGACGCTCGGCTCTTTTCTATCCCTTGGTTGATAAGCTGCCATACTTTAATTATTTTATGGAATTTTAGGCTCAGACACGAGTTAAATACTTTATTTGGGTTTATTGCTTCCCATGATTTTATGTTTTGATTATTTTATTTTAATGTTGTAGTTTGTTTTCTTTTATCTATTATGTTCATCATTCTTCATGCGTAGTTATTGTAGGAGCTATTGAGAAAGGCCTTTAACTATTGATTTATGGCTTAATATCAAGAAAGTTAGGTCATACAAACGTGAACAGTGGGGTTAAGCTGTTAAGTTAGTCTTAGTTTGGCTTAGACATAAGTTTAGGGTTTTAATTACTAAAAGGGAATTCTTAAACAAATAATAGAGTTCTTAGGGCTAACGCATACATGTATCACCTTAGCTTCAATGTTATTAACTTTTAGGCAATGAGAGAGTCAGAAGTTCTTTAGAAAACCCTGTCGAGTAGATAAAGATCTCTATGGTTTACGTAGACATGTATTTCCAGTCGCTATAGCATTGAAATAAGTATTCAAGCATATATCCTTAGAAATAAACCCAGCTTCCATAATTATTTGTTATTCGCTACAATATTTGTTCGTCTTAATCATAGCTACCTTTACTTTATTTATTTTTAGTTTTGATAAACCGACACCATTCAATACTTGTTCACACATTCTTAAGTTCAATAACTTCATAGTTATTGATCCAATCCTCGTGGATTTGACACTATACACTATCACTTTATTACTTGATTCGACGAGTATACTTGCTCTAAAGTACATCACTATTCGACAAGCATCAGTAAAATTATGATAAATACAAAAGGACGCATCGACACTTTATGACCAATACCCGCCGCCCAATTTGTCAAGATCTAATGGAATATATAAACCATTTGTATAGACTTTGCTCCAGTGTTACGCCAATATGGATAGTTCTAATTAAACAAGATCAGTTGAGTGAGTTATTATCTATTCCAATTATGGATTGGAATCAATTTATCCAACCATGATTATTTTGCTATAGACAAGATGCATTGGGACCTCTTATTTGCTGCTGTCCTGTGGAATATTTGGTGTCAATGGAATGCTATTGTCTTTAAAAACCCAATGGAGGACGAAGGCTCAATCTTTGAGCAGAGTAGAAGGTTGCAATATTTGACAGTTATGGCATTGGAGAGGTATAGACACAGCAGCTCCCTCTCGCCAGCTCATGTACTTGTAACGCAGACTTGGTGTCCCCCAGATAAAGGTCGGATTAAGCTCAAATCTAACGGCGCTCGCAAAAATTTCGATGGTAGTTCAGTATGTAGAGATATATTACGTGATTGTATATGTTCCTGGCTTGTAGTTTTCACAAAATTTGTTGGGATTTGCTTAGTAGTTGAAGCCAAGTTATGGGGTATTTATTTGGGGTTGCAACTCGCTTAGGAGTGTGGCCATAGGTCTATGATGGTTAAATTGAATTGTATTGATGCTCTTTTCTTGGTTTGACATAGTACCGCTCGTCCTGGTTCTCTCGTCTTACTGACATATATTGAGGAACTTTGTCACCGTCCTTGGTGGGTCTCTTTTCACTATGTTTCACGGGTTTGCAACAAAGTTGCGGATGGTTTAGCTAAACTCGGCAGTTCTACAAGTTTTAAGGTGGTTTTTTTTGCTACTCCCACATATTTGATCGTGCCTCTACTACATGAGGATAATCATGTACATGGCCATGATTAGGAGCTTTTAGCTTAATTTTCTTGTTAGCCAAAAAGGGGTATTTACCGTACTGGCCGTTGGTTGTAATTGTTATTCTCTTTCTTCTTTGTAGCAGCAAGCCTACCACTCTTTACAGTGGCATCCATCTCTTTACTACATTTCTTCTTCTTTTTCTTCTTCTTCTTACCCCCTCTTTTACATCAACAACAAATATATCCTCCTCAGTCTACTCAATCCCTTTAGCTTCAACTTGTCCAGTGATGTGGTCTGAACCCGTAAACCGATCCCTTTTTTCTTTCCCCTTTTTTGATTTATCATTCTTTTTCTTTTTTGGCACTTTTAGAATCTCCTAAAGCATGTTCATGTTCATTCTTTTCTCTCTCCATATTTCTTTTTCTTGTGAAACATCTGCATATAAAAAAGATGATGACCTAGCTTTAAAGAGACTTTCCGATATAGATATTTGAGTTCAAGAATTGCTCTAAAGTCTAAACTAGAAAAGCCATCTTCGAACAGGGATGGACAAGGGGTGTAGTCGCACCTTTGAAAATTTCAAATTCCAATATAGTTTAGATATTTTTTTATATTTTCTAATTTTGCACCTCTAAAATTTCTAATATAACTTCCTAAAGATTCGCTGCAACGCCCTAAAATTGGGACTAGATATTAGATAGATCGACTAGATGGTTCGAGAGAACTGGGATAGGCAATTCGAGTTAGTTTCGGGAATTAAATCTTAATAAATCATTTTTTATTAAAATAAAATATGAGAAAAATGCTAGAAATTACTTAATTAATATTTTAAGTATTTTGGTAAATTCAATTTGAAGAAATTAAATCATATTTTGGGACATTTTGGTCCGGTGATAAAATATAAAGTTTTTAAAACTGTTTTTGGGGACTAAATCGTAAAAGGGTCAAAACTTAGAATCTTTAAGGAGCTAATTAACCAAATTTTTCCATCGGATTTTTCCCTTAATTTAGGCTATTTTAAAGAGTTTTAATTGGTTTTTAATATTAAAATAAAATAGATTTAATAAAAAGGATTTCAATTTTACAAATCACTTTCTCATATAACTTACTTTGCTTTAGTTTTCTCTCAACTTTCTTAGCAGCCAAACTATCATTTTCCTTTTAAAATTTATAGTAATCAATCTCTTTTGATTTCCTACTTGATTCCCTTGAATTCTACAACAAAACCTACTTGATTTCTTAAAGCTTTTATCCTATCTTTGCCAGTTAAGGAGAAATCAACAATTAGAGGTGATTTTCGTTTCTCTCCTCTAATTAAAGGTTCTTTATTGAAATTCCCAAGTTCTTGATCCTTTACAACTAATTTATGTTATGGAATTATGATTAAAACATGAATATGATGATTAAATTTAGTTTTTATATAGAAATTTGTTAAATATTGTTTTGGATCTATTTTGTGTTGAATCTCATTGATTTAGATCCCTATTAAGACGCATTTTAATTTTTGAAAGAAGTGATTAATTAAAGGAATCCCGAAACTATGTGAATTGCTAATTTTCTAGGTTGTAAATAGTTAGATTTGGTGTGATCTTGGTGTTGTAGAGTTGCTAGAGAATAAGAACTTGGTAAGGATGTTTTTGGATGTTAATTGATGTGGTTAAGATGTTGAAAGCAATAGGTTTTGGCTGGGCTTTGTTTATAGGAAGTTTGGTGATGATTTCGGTTGTTTTAGAGAGGCGTTTGATGGTTTATTGTGAGGCGAAGTTGTGTTTTTTGGTTGCTAGAAATTAGAGATGCATGAAAGTACATTAATCCTCTGTTTTTGATTGGGTAAAGCAGGGGAGTTGGATCCTATATCTTTTGGATAGGTTGCGGAAGCTTTAGAAGCTTGATTCTCGCAACGGCAAGAGAGCTTTGGATTGTTGGTGAGTGGAAACGTGTTTTACTGCTATTAAAAAGGTTGGAAAGAAGTTTTGGGAGTTTAGAATAAGTTTGAAACATTTATATAAGCTCAGAAGTAAGTATTGGTTGAGGTCTCTCTCGTTTTCGGTTTTGCAAAATACAATCTCATGAACATGTTTATAGATTTGATTACTTACTGTTATATGAATGTTTAGAAATGAAATATATTACAAATGATTATACATGATGAGATTTTAGCATAGCAAATGATTTATGAAAGTATTTTGAGAATGCTAGAGTACATAGTTTAATGTATTGGAAAATGGTTTGAATTGATGCATATGTAGAACAGTAAGTAAATGAAGTTTTTATTGAGTATATTGGCAAGTGGCTAAGATAAATTGTTATCAGATATAGTTGGCTAGCCATAGGGTTTAAAGTGCACTGTAATAAGTCACCTCATGTGTTTCGAGGGGTCAAGAGTGTGCCATGCTCCACCATGAGAACCTCAGCGGTTTTAACCATTGAGGGCTGCTCCAGTTCGAGGACGTATGTGAAGTGGTCGAATGAGCCACTTGGGAAATCCGTGTATCCGATGTGGTTTTGATAAAATAAATGAAACTTGTTTTGAGTCACTTGAATGCCAATATATGAGATGATGTATCATGAGAAATGGATTATGTTTCTATAATATGGTTTATACATGAAGTGCTCTTTAAGCTTGCTATTTAGAGATTTTGGCATATGAAGCTTAAATTGAGGTTTATGATAGAAATCCATGATACATGTGTTGCAAATGCTTTAAATGTGCATAATTGAAGAGATTATAGAAGCATGATATGTTTTTGCCATGAGACTCATACATTTGGTTTGAATTAAAATGATTTTAAATGCATTGATGAGTTTTTTTTGAGATTCCCTCACTAAGCTTATAGATTATGTTCTCCTTTCTCATAAATTCAGAGAAATAGACACTATCGGACATCGAGTAGGCAAAGGAGGATCCAAGGACTGAAGCATTTTCATGTAAGGTTTTACAAATGCATAGTAGTAATAAGAGGCAATGTGACCAAGTTGTATTTGGGAGGTTTATATTGGATACTCCCTGTTTTTACAAGTTTGGTTTGATGTTTTGGACTTGTATGATGCTTAATGTTTGGTTTTGAGGGGTTAGGAAACATTATGCATGCTTGGGTAGAAATCATGCCTATAGGATATGTGTTTGGTTTGATATGTTGTGTATGATCTTCTACCATGCTTCTATGTCTGAGGAATTGATGTTTGTGAAGTTTTTATGATGATTAAATGTTGATTGGAGTATGTTAGATTGAGCCAAAATGTCATATGTTAGACCAAAAGGTCATTACAGGTCTGTCCATACCGGTATGGGTCCTCAGGGATCATTACGCGGGGACCTATCTCGGCTCAATATGGGAAAAATTGCCTAGGCGTACTGATACTCCTAGTAACCGTATCGGTACACGTAGTTAAGAAATAAGACTGGTGTTGGTACACAAGCAACTGTATCGGTACTCATTTTAGCTACTAGAATCCAATATTTTTGAAAACACATATCTGTATCGGTACACTTGAGGACCGTACCGATATTCCCTTGTATTTTATACCTGTTGCGATACGGGAAATGCTGTATCGGTACGCCAGTCGTTATTTCTGTTAAGATGCTTTCTGAAGTTTGATTCTTTGCAGTTTAGTCCTTATTCTTGATCATGCAATTAAATGAGTTTGGATGGTTGTTTTAAGTTGAAATTTAACCTGATGGTATGAAATATGACTAATTAAGTATTGGTAACTTTAATTGCAAGAAAGTCCTCTTAATTATCTAAAATTACATTTTAGTCCCTGTAACTCAAATTCGTACAATTGGATGTCAAGTCGATGCTCGATTGAGTTATAATTTTCACTATAACCAGCATGATTACCTTAGGACTTAATTATGCATTTAAATAAGATGAAAAGGAAAAAAAGGGTACCGTTTTCTAAGTTTATCTTTTGGGTTTGTCTCGGCAAACCCTAATGTAGCTCGCTTGGTTCGATCTTGTGACTAGACTAGGTCAAAGGGGTTACATTTGTTGGTATCAGAGATAGGTTATGATTGTTGGGAGGTGGGTTATGGTTGTTTGATGTATTGTTTATGTATGATTCGGTTGGTTGTTATGCCCGGTGTTTGAATTTGTAAAATTATGTTTGATATGTGATATGTTTGGGTGTTTAGCTTAGGGACAAATTGCCTTATTAATGCTAGAGTTAAATGATTTTTGTTTTTAAACAAGAACGACTTGGATTCTTTTTGCAAGCTGGTCTAATTGCATTGTTTTATTACATGATCATGTTTTAGACATATATTTTTGCGAATAAGACCAAGACGTGAGACGAGAGCTCATATGGGAAGTGTTGTGGATAGATAAGATGATGAGTTGCCTCCTCATCCACCGATTCCACCTACTGGTGTTAGAGTTGAGGGTGGTACGCCTTATGCACCACAAATACCTATTTTTGGTGATATGACACCGTTAATCCAGGCGATGACTAGAGCTTTTCAGGCAGCCATGGGTAGAGTGCAAGTACCTACACTGACGTCTGTAGCTGTTAATATCAGGCTACCTTTAGAGCGTCTACGTAGTCTGGGTGGTACTGAGTTTAGAGGTTTGGCTCCTAAAGCAATCGAGGAGTGGTTTGCTAGCATAGAAAGATTTTTTGGCCAGATAGGATGTACATATGTCCGCAAGTTAGGTTGTATAGTCGTTGCTTTAGTGTGACGCTTACAGTTGGTGGACAATTGTTATCGCGAGTTTGGCACCTATCGATGTGACATGGGAGTTCTTCTACGTTTCTTTTTGAAAGAAATATCTAAGATGAGAAAAAAAAGGAGTCTATGGCTTTAGAGTAGGGGAACATGTTTGTTTCTGAGTATGAGATCCAGTTTGTTCAGTTGAGCCAGTATGCTCTTGAGCTGGTTCTTGATGAGCGCCAGCGATGTGATTGTTTCCTTTACAAACTTGTTGAGGAGATGAAGACTTACATGTTGGCTACAGATTATACCAAGTTTGATGGCTTGGTTTCCCGAGCGAAGGATATAGAACGAAATTTGGGATTGTTTGCGCCTTTAGGCAGTTCTTCTGCGGGGAAAAGGAATATTGAATCAGATGCTGGTAGAGATCGATTCAAGAAGCATAGGGATAAGGGGTATTGTTTGAATCAGAGATGTGGAGGGAGTAGTGCTGGGCATAGACAGCCTGTTCAGAATACCTTTGCTCGAACACCTAAATGTGGGAGATATGGTAGACGACATTCGGGAGAGTGTTGGGGTACTCTTGGTACTTGTTGGAGCTGTGATTAGCAGGATCACATTAGGCGTGATTGTTCGCAGTTGGCTAGGGAAGGTCAGCTCCTGCACCTAATATTGTGCCACAAAGAGGTCGTGGGCATGGCCGTGGACATTTCCAGCGCAAGGAGGATGGTTAGAGGGTAGTTGCTCATACTGTAGTGGTTCAACCTGAAGGTGGTAGACCAACAAGGGTTTTCGCTCACCATGTAACCCCCTAAACCCGCCTATGCGAAATGCTTGTTTTATGAGGTCACATTTGGGTCACCGAAGTGACCCATAGTAAAAACTAGAGAAACTTTTTAAATACACTTAAATTTGTAAAACAAAAATTCTATTTAAAACATCATTTTAAAACCTTCGCTTAAACATAAAACTGGTATCCAGAAAATATTTTACAGACTCGATCATAAAATATGACGCAACATACATGCCCTCTAATGCATAGGTACTGTACTCCTCAAGAAAAGCCAAGGGAACTCCATAGCAGATGTCGATCACTAGAGCATGAACATATTCTTTCAATCTGCATTGGTAAAAACAACGTGAGCTTGGAAAATATCAATAATATAAACTACCAAAAGATGCTATAAGCACATGCAGGTATAAGGCAAAACATAAAACTGAAATATCGATCATGGCATCCTGTTAATCAGCACTCGGACTTCTGGGTCTAAAACTGGCATTCTACAATTCAGGGAAAAATTGAATGGAGTGATATTTTTACCGAAATCGAGCCACGGGATTAATGTATATCTTTACTTACAAATTGAAAAAGTAGACAACATGCTTCATATATCAGTAGAATTCATCATGGACACAGGAAGAGACAAGAAATGTAGTTTTAGACTAACTACCCTATATCCGAACTCCAAGATATAGTTTCCTCAGAACTACATCATATACTGCATTAACCTAAGCCCATTGGGCGATGGTACCATCCTAAGGGCATACCTTAGGTCACAGGCGGAATTACCCTAGCCAAAGCATGAGAAACTAATACGGGCAGAGTCACTCTAGCTGTAGCTGAGGATCCGAATACGGGCGTTAACCATATGCAACATGTATCATGGATTAACAACAAAGTCCCATCTACTACGCTCAATTAAGTTTTCCCATGCATAACTACCAAATGCAAGGCTTAATGAGTAAAACATGTGTAGCCCAACATTTTACAACATAATCCATCTCATGATACATCAACAATTATATTGACTTACAAGTGATCATCAACCAAGTTCCACTTTACAAAATATAACATCAGATATACGGATTCAACAAGTGTCCTCTCAACACTTCATAAAATCTCAACCGGAATCATTCAAAACCCACCAATTGGAGTTTTCGGTACACATAAACCCTTCCACCGTCGTGGCACTCGTGGTGGAGTTTTTGGTACACATAAACCCCTTAACATCACTTATCAGCTAGATGTATAATCCACTAACGGGAGTCTTCGGTACCATATAACCCCTCAACCGTTAGGGTACTTGGATGGAGTTTTCGGTACACATAAACCCCTCAACATCCAAGGCAACTTTTTATAGTGCACTATCAATCCTATGGCCGGCCAACTATATCCGATAACATTTTAAACCATATCACTTGCCAATATAATTCATTTCCTTAACATTAACTCACTGTTTTCATATGCATCAATCAAAACCATTTATCCAATACATTCAACCATGCATTAACCAATGTTTAAAACATTATCAAAGCATGTATTACTTAAAAATGCGTCATCATCATTATATAACCATTTTCCAGCATTTAACCATGCTCAAATCATGCATATAACAGTGAGAAGTCAAATTATTAAAACAAGTGCATCAAACCCAATTTGCCAAACCGAGATCGAGAGAGAAATTATCCTTTACTTACTTTCGAGCTCATACCAGCATTTCAAGCTTAATCTAAACTCCCAAACACAACTTTCAAACCTTTGAAAAGCTCTAAACCACGTTCTCACTCACTGACTACGCAAAACCTTAATCGTTGATGCAAATCCAAGCCTCCAAGGCCTTTGATACCTTACCTCAAGCTTGAGGATCAACCTCCCTTGCTTTATCCACACAAAAACAGAGGATTCAATGCATCAAAATGCATTCAACAGCCGAGCAACAACAATTCACATAAACCCTCATCAAATCCTACCCAATTTCACTCTACAACATCCGAAAGCAACATCAAACACCTTCCAAACTTAACCCAGCCAAAACCTAATATTTTAATTCATCAATTAACATCCAAAAACACATTAACATCATCCTTATACCTCCAGCATTCACTAAACATCCACAACTCCTCAAAAACTCATAACTAACAACCTAGAAAATTAGAGATTCACCTAGTTTCGGAATTCCAATGTTAAAATCAACTTATTAACATTATAAAACATCAAAATCATGTTCAAATCAAATCAAGAACCCAGCGAAACAGATCCATAACAAAGATCAATCAAACACATCAACTAAACCTTGATTTAACCAATTTTCCATAATTAAAACTCATTAAAAATCATATGTAAAGGATCAATAACATGGGAATTTCAATAAAGAACCTTATATTAAAGGAGAAGAATGAAGCTCACCTCTAACCTTGGTTTTCCCCTTAATTGGATGAAGTTTCTTGAGAAGACAAGATCAAATAAAATAGGTATTATTAGGAAATCATTAAGAATTTATTTGGAACAAAAGAATGTTGAAACCAAGTAATTACTTGAGAAAATTAAAGTAGAAAAGAGTGTTTGGCTGGAGAGAATTTGAGAGAAAATCTTTTAAAGAAAAGTTAGTTACGTAAATTTTACTTTTAAAAATTAATTATAAAATTAATTCTCCAAGCCTATTTATATCATTTTACAACCTTTTAAAATATCCAATTAAAGAGAAAAGTCTGATATTAGACTTTGGCCAAATAGCTCCTTAAAGATTCTAAGTTTTGACCCTTTTACAAAACAGTCACCAAAAACAGTTTTAAAACTTTACATTTTGGTCACTGAATCAAAATATCACTTTTCGAAACTTCTTTTTGTAAAACTTATTCTACCAAAACCTTTTATATTTAAAAAAAATTTACCATATTTTCCCATATTTTTATCCCTTTTAAAATTATTTATTTTGAAATAATACTGAAACTGAATCGAATCCTCTAATCTTATCCACCGAACCGTCTAATCAACCTTGAAAACTACTAGGTCCAAAACCGGGGCGTTACAACTCTCCCTCTCTAAAGAAATTTCGTCATCAGAATTTACTTGATGGAAACAGATGCGGAAACTGCTCTTTCATGTCCGACTTACTCTCCCATTTGGCCTCCTCGACACTACGATATCGCCACAACACTTTAACAAGCTCAATCGTCTTGCCACGAAGAACTTTACTACTGGAATCAAGGATCTCCACTGGTTCCTCATCATAAGATAAATCCGATCATAACTCAACATCCTCCACTGGCATCACATGTGACGGATTCAACAATACCTCTACAACATGGATACATGAAACACATCATGAATCTTCTCCAACTCAGAAGGTAAACTCAACCGATAATTCACAGGCCCTATACATTCCAACACCTCATATGGTCCAATAAACCTCAAACTTAACTTCCCTTTGTGCCCAAAGCGCATCACCTTCTTCCAAGGTGAAACTTCAAGAAAACCTTTTTGCCCACCGCGTACTAAACATCTTTGCGCTTCTGTGTAGGATTTTTGCCTATCTGAGGCTACTTTTAAATGATCAAAAATAAGCTTCATCTTTTCATCTTTCTCTTTCAACCCATCAGGTATGGAAACAAACTTTTCCCTAGCCTCAGCCCAACACAAGGGCGTACGAAACTTCCTACCATACAATGCCTCATACGGTGCCATCTTTATACTTGCCTGATAGCTATTATCGTACGCAAACTCCACAAAAGGCAGCTGTCTTTCCCAAGTTCCTTGGAACTCAATGATGCAACACCTCAACATATCCGCCAAGATCTGAACACACGTTTAGACTAACCATCTGTCTGAGGATGATATGAAGTACTAAAATTCAAGTGAGTATCTAAAGCTCAATACAAACACTCCCAAAACCTTGATGTAAACTGCAGATCCCTATCCGAAATAATCGACTTGGGCACCTCGTGCAACCTCACAATTTTAGCAATATAAAGATTCGCCAGCCTATCCAGGGTATACGTCGTATGAACTGGAAGGAAATATGCATACTTCGTAAACTGATCAACAATCACCCGAATGGAATCCTTTTTAGTCGATGTCAAAGGTAACCCCGACACAAAATCTATGGTGATCCTCTCCCATTTCCACTTTGAAATCCTCAACGATTGTACCAACCCAGAAGGAAACTGATGTTCAGCCTTCAAACACTGACACACCATACATCTAGCAACAAACTTAGCCACATCTTTTTTCAAGCCTACCCAATAGTACTCATCCTTTAGATCTTGATACATCTTGGTACTATCGGGATGCATAGCAAAAGGACTAGCATGAGCCACAGTCAAAATAGTTCGCCCCAACTCATCATCACTAGGCACTACAATCCGATCTTTAAAACATAACACCCCATCATCATTAAAGTGAAAATCTAAAGGATTTCCATCCATGATATATTTAACATGCGACACTAACATCTCATCATAAGGTTGTTTTTCCTTAATCAACTGCGACAAAGATGGCTTCACTTGCAACTCGGCCAACAAAACTCTATAATGTGTCACACTTAACCTCGCAAACATGGCCCTCAACTCAACACTGCTTTTGTACTCAAAGTATCAGCCACAACATTCGCTTTGTCTGGGTGATACTCGATTGTCAAATCATAATCCTTGAGCAACTCCAACCATCTACGTTGCCTAAGATTCAAATCATTTTTCGTCATTAGATACTTCAAACTCTTATAATTTGTGTACACAATACATTTCTCCCTGTAAAGATAATGCCTCCAAATCTTCAGTGCAAACACCACTGCAACAAGCTCTAGATCATGCATAAGATAATTACGCTCGTGGACCTTCAACTGCCTTGATGCATAAGCCACAACTTTCCTGTCTTGCATCAACACACACCCTAATCCAACATAAGATGTATCACTATAAAACTTTTTTCCTGACTCAGGTTGAATCAAGATCGGAGCTTGTGTCAAAGCTTTCTTCAACTTCTCAAAAGCTTGTTGTCTAGATTATTTCCATTCGAAACGTACATCCTTTTGTAACAACTAAGTAAATGGAGCAGCAACCCTTGAAAACCCATCAACAAAGCATCGATAATAACCTGCCAAATCCCAAAAAATTATGAATCTCTATCACTAACTTAGGTTGCTTCCACTTCACAACTTCCTCAACCTTTTGCGGATCTACCGGATACCTCTCGTCGAAATTGCATGACCAAGAAAGACCACTTTTTTAATCCAAAACTCACACTTGCTTAGCTTGGCAAAAAGCCGATTACCGAACAAGGTTTGTAACACAATCCGTAAATGTCAATCATGATCTTCCTCAGTACGAGAGTACACAAGAATATCATCAATAAACACTACTACGAATTGGTCTAAAAATTCATGGAACAACTAATTCATCATGTCCTTGAATACTATTGGCACATTCGTCAACCCAAACAACATCACTAGAAACTCATAATGCTCGTACCTCATACGAAAAGCAGTCTTCGGCATATCTTATCCTTAACCTTTAACTAGTAGTTTCCAAATCTCAAGTCAATCTTGGAAAACACCGTAGCACCTCAGAATTGATTGAATAATATTCGAGGAAAATGATACTTATTCTTAATCGTCAACTTGTTTAGTTGCCGATAATCAATGCACATCCTCAAAGTGACATCCTTCTTCTTCACAAAAACCACCGGTGTACCCCACGGTGACACACTAGGTCAGATGAAGCCACAGTCCAACAACTCCTAAAGTTGCATCTTCAACTCCTTCGGTGCCATGCGATATGGTGCAATCGAAATTGGAGCTGTATCTGTATACATATCGATACAAAACTCTACCTCTTTGTCTAGTGGCAACCCAAGCAACTATTTTAGAAACACCTCCTAAAAATTGCAAACGGTACAGATATCCTTGGTCCGCACTTCTTCCATATTTGGGTTCATAACATAAGCCAACTATGCTTGACATCTACACTCCAACAACTTCTGTGCTTCCAAAGCCGAAACCATATTGGATAAGAATCTAACATTCTCACCCAAAACCACCACTTCGTAATCATCGACAAGTTTCAACTAAACTTGCTTATTATAAATTCGACCACAACCTTATGCTCAGTTAACCAATCCATACCCAAAATTACATCAAAGCCATGAAATGGTAGCTCTATCAAATTAGCCGCAAACACGTGACCTTAAACCATCAAAGGACATCTTCTGTACAATCTCCTCATAACAACCATCTCTCCAGAAGAACTTGTTACTTGCATACCCATATTTTACATTTCTATTGGTATCTCAAGAAAATGTGCATGCTCATGCAAAATATATGAATGCGTAGAACCAGAATCTATCAGAGAAAGTAATGACATAAACTACAAGGTAAAAGTACCTAGTATCACATCCATGTCATTCTTCCTATTGCGGTGCTTATAAATCCTCGTGGGTCCACCACACTTAGGTTGAACTACCACTGTATGTGCAACAATCCTCTGTCCTTCCTTTCTTAGCTAGATGTTACCTCGACCGCATCCACGGCCTTTATGTGGTGCAACAACATATTTAGGTGCCTACCTACCTCTAGCCAGCAATGGACAATCACGTCTCAAATGATCCTCAGAACTACAACTTTAACAAAAATTAGCAACAATAGTCGATGGAGCCTATTTCTCCCTAGCTAAACATGGACAGTCTCGCCTCATGTAATCTCACAATCTACATACCCAATAGGTGTTATGCAATGCTCTAACCTGGGTACTCTGGCCCTGCAGCCCACATCCAGCATTACCTCTACCCTATCTCTGTCCAAGGCGATACCTCTTATCACGATGTCTCTTAGAATAACCACCACCGGCCCCAAAATCTATAACTCTCTTCCTAGATCTAGAACCTTCTGAACGAAAAGATAAACCCAGTCTCTGCTCGATGTCCTTCACCCGTTTGACCAACACGTCAAAATTTGTATAGTCAGTGGCTAACATATATATCTTAACATCATGTACCAATCCGTAATAGAATCAATCACAGTGATGCCTCTCATTCGGTACCAACTCAGGCGCATTATGACTCAGCCTCACAAACTATACCTTGTACTCAGATACTGACATACTACCCTAAACCAAGGCCATGACTCAAGTTTCTTCTCATCCAAGTATTTAACTCCCAGATACTTCTTCTTGAAGGCAGCTTGAAAGAATTCCCATGTCACATCACCGGGTTTCATGCATGTGATCACAGTGGTCCACCAACTATAAGCATAACCTTACAACATGGACACCGCACATCCTAGCTTATGGACATCATTACACCCCATCTGGTCTAAAATCTGATTTGTATTGGCAAACCACTTCTCAGATGCCTCGGGTGCTAACCCTCTAAACTCAACTCCTCTTAGACTGCACAGACGCTCTAACGATAACCTCGAATTTTTAGTGGCAGTTGATGCTCATGCAGGTACATGTATTCCAGCCATCGCAGGCTGAAACGCTCCAATCATATCCTGTACCAAAGGCATCATATCACCGTACATCGGACCAGGTAGTGCAGGTGGTACTTGCTCTACTCCCTCAGGTGGATTAGGCGAAAGAAGTGGCAACCCCTCAGGATGCACTATCTTACCCTCAACTCCCTACCCTCCAACAACAGCACTCGTGTTCGATTGCAATTCTCTCCTCGGTGGCATCGTGTAAAAATGTATCTAATGCATGATAATTACACCAAAACAAAAATAATCAGGTCATCTTCAAGCAAGGATCTAAGACTTCTATTTCAAGCCAAAATCATTTTATAACTATAGTAATAAGGCAATATGTCCCCAAAAATACCCCGACATAGCATATATCAATCACCATACGCATAAACAATCATCGTGCATAGCAAACAGCAATGAACAAACATCAACAACATCCCAATTCTTTGTTAACTTATCTCTGATACCAAAAAATTGTAACCCACTTAACCTAGGCTAGCCGAAACCGAGCTAAAAGGGTCACATTAGGTTTACCGAAGCAAACCTGAACTAATAAACTAATTGGGTCCATTTTTTCCTTTTTATCTTATCTAAATGCATCGATTTAGATCCTAAGGTGGACATGCATCAGCGGATACGTTACACTGTGATCATATTGCAAAACAGGGTTTAATTGCTCAAACATGTATTTTAGGGACCAAAACACAATTTTCACAAATTACAAGGCTTAATTTAAATCTAAATTACAAATCCTTCATTAAAACAATTTCATGCTCACATGTTAAATTCCAACTCAAAAAAATCATCCAAGCTCATTTAATTGCATAAATAACATTTAGGGACCAAATTGCACAGATTTAACTTCAGCAGGCAAAACATAATAAAACAGCACTGCGTACCAATACGAGCTAGCCCATATCGATATGTCATAACGAACTTAACAACTACTCATACCGATACACATTAACATGTACGATACAGTGTGCAAGGCAACCTGTATCGATACAGAGATACCCTTGTACCGATCCCTTAAGAAAATATTTCAAAACCTAATTTCTAGTAGCTAGAGGGCGTACCGATATGGGAGCCCGCATACTGAAACCAGTACAAAATTTTCTTTGGGCGTACCAATACGGTGGCCAGGCGTATCAATTCTCACGATTGTGAGCCTCTTTAGACCCCGCGTACTGGAACCATAGGACCTATACCGATAGTCGAAGGCCTATAATGACCTTTAGGTCCAATATATGACACTTTGGCTTACTTTAAACATCACCAAATCTTTTCTAAACATCATACATCTCCAAAAGCATGCTTGAAACAATCATACGAAAGGTTTTTGAACAGTTTTTGATGGTCACAGACACTGATGATGATGCAAGAGATGGGTTTTGGTTAGACGAAGAAGGAGAGCTAAAAGGTGGTTTTAGATTGATGAACGGTCGATGATAGGGGCTTGGTCGAAACTCGGCCTGAGCAAAATAGTGAGGATTTTGTGTTCTTTTTTATGTGAGAAAGAAATCAAAGAGTGTGGGGATTGCAATTCGAATGGTGGGTGCAGATTTAGGAAATAAAAACTAAAAAGGCTAGGGTTGTTATAATAGGGTATAAATACCCTGGTCAAAGGGTAAATCACAAAAAGAGGGTCTCAACAATTTACAGATTGGTCACATAAGTTTTGAATTTTCCCAAAATAACCCTTAAAACAATTTAGGTAACTGAATTAAATTTCCAAAAGTTAGGGTTTAGAAATTAAGGATTTTATAATTTAGGGTTTTTAATTTGGGGGAAAATTAGGGTTTTACAACTCTCGCCCCTAAAAAAAATGTGGCCTCAAAATTTACCTGGATCAAAGAGATGCGGATACTGAGCTTTGACAACGTCCTTGGGCTTCCATGTAGCCTCATCATAACCACGATTACGCCTGTAACACCCCTTTCCTATATTCGTACATCGGGTACGAGTCGAAAATTTTATGACTTCTTTAATAAAAAATCAGGGTAATTTAAATTTTTTAGAAAAACTTCCCAATGGCCATCCATCCTCAAATTTCTCTAGCCCAAGCACGCTTAACTTTATTTAAAACCGACATAAATTATTTATTCGAGTTCCAATCATAAATCAATTATCTTAGCATGCAACTCATCACCTAAGGTTATTCTTAACCTTGAATCTTTCCAGAAACGCCAATTATCTTGAAACCATAACGAACTTTAAAGGCCAATCACAACTCAAATAGGTTTAGCAAGTATACATGCCACTATAATAATCAAACCTTAATTAGGATGTCATTACTGTGATTACTTGTTGAGCTTTCCAATATTGATGCAATGCTCTTCTCACTCTCATCTTGATTTACCTACGTGTGTACAATCAAATTCACGCTAAGTACGAACTTAGTAAGGCAGTAAAGGAAGTTAATAACAATAATTTAAACTTTATTCAACTTCATGGCTACATTTATATAGCATGATATATGCCAATGCATCGACTTTCGCATTGCATTAGTAATTATTTACTATATGCCAATGTCATAAGATTTTCATGCTTATCCATTTTCATAATATGCCTTATATGCATAAATGCATCATGATCACTAGATAAGTATACCATCATATTAATCATATATCAACATAATATAAACCGGATATAAATTTCTTACCAATATACTTGCCATTTACTCCAAGAGTTCATATACTCCCTAATCTATTTACCATTTATTATCCATTAATTTATAGCCCAAAATAAACCTTGAGGACCTTGGGTACGCGAGTCAAATATGCACCGAAGTGCTAATACACATAAGGTCGTGCCCACCATCCGTACGTAAGGTCGTGCTAATCATATGCAATAAGTGTCCTTTATATACACTATAGTGCTAATACACATAAGGTCGTGCCGACCATATGCACTAAGTGTCCGTTATATACACTATAGTGATAAACCGAGTAAACCGAGTATGCAGCGTGCTGCTGGACTCTATGGCATGCCAACTATACCCTGTCCCTCAATGTATATTTTTCATATGCCAACTTGGGCATATTTTTCATATTTATTTCATCCATGGCAATGTATATCAACATAATTTAACATTGGGCAGTTCATACCCGAAATAACATTCATAATATAACATCATATATAACTAGTGATCCATGCATTTATATTCAACTTTTGACATATTTAGAACATGTCAAATATATGATTATGACATAAATATCATGCCAATATAAACAAGGTAGACTCATCGCGAGTCTTCCTTATGATGTATAAAACATCCATGTATCATGTTATGTATGCATTGCACTCACCTTGGCCACTTAACACAATGCCTCACTAAGTCCTAGTTCAATCCTTTCTTTCATAGAACCTCGAACCTTCTTTGATTCAGACTTGACTTTATTAATCACATGAATAAAATAAAATATTTGTTAGATTCAAATCTAACAATACCTTAAACATGATGTCTAATATAATCATTCGAATATAAAATTTCCAAATATTTTTCCTTTCTTCCTTTTACTGTTCAGAAACTCATTATGGTCCTTAGTGACCAATTTGAACTTCCCTTAATTCTTCCGAGCTTGCTGACTAACATTTAAATACAAAATGTTTCAAATTCCATTTTTTGATAGCTTGCGCTACCTTCAAAGATTTATTTATATAGGGCAGAATACATGCTGGATCTTAATTTCCTTTATTTTGGAGAAACTAGATTCGATAACGGTTGGAGAAACTAGATTCGATAACGGTTCTAACGGTATAAGCCACATAAATTAATAAAATATACAAAAAATATGAAAAATCACTGAATTCACGTCACAGATTGTCCAGGCAGAAAACTGCTCTACAATTTTTCTAACCTTCATTCAAATAAAAATTCATATCTTTTAACACGGTACTCGGAATCAGTTTCCGTTTGTTGGAAACGAAACTAGACTGACATACCTTTATATCGATATAAAATTCACCATCTAACCCCTTTTATAGAATTTATGGTGAATTTCTAAACTTACTGCCATAATTTAAATTCTAACATAACTTTCCATAAATAACTTCTAGTTTACACCAACTTCCACATATTTCTCTAATTGTCAATTTAGTCCCACCACTTTACTCCAAATGACTAAATGAAGCTTGTATTCATAAGCTCTCTTTACATCCTTCATCAAAATAGGCTTAAACCTTTACTTCTCTAATTTCTCATGATTTGTCAAAATGGTCACCAAATTTCCAATATAAGGATTCAATCTTCTTAACTTTACAAATTAGTCCTCAAATCAACATTAGTACCTTAATTCCATCAATTTTAACTAAAAATCATATTTACTCCTTCTACATATCCTCTTTGCCGAATAGACCATTCAAGTTTGACAATTTATCAAAATGGTCACTAATGTGATTAATCGGCAGTTTAGCATTCTAACTTCATTTTCATGTCTCTAACATTATTAATAATATAAATACACATCAAATTCATAAAAAATCAGATCTAGTCCCTTAATTTTGAAGCTTGTCGAAATGGTCCCTATGTATTTAACTTAGGGTTTTGCTTCCAAACAACAAATCAAGCTTACTAGATCATTAATCCAACATCACAAACCCTAAGTTAGACTTGAATCCATAAACCCTAATCTTCTCTATACAAACTGAAATATGTAGGGTTTAAATCCCAACTCAATAACATGATTCCAACATCACACAATCATGATTCTAACTTAAAATCAACCATGGATTCATAAAATCGTAAAAGCCCCAATTTGTGTATAAACCCAAATTTCTTCCACATGTCAAATCTCATCAACCAAGAAAGTATTCTATAAATTATTTACATCAAAAGATAGAGCTTGAAGAGTAGAACAACTTTGTAGTTTGAAAGATTACCTAAAAACTGAGATTCGGGGCTTAAATCGAGCTTGGAAATTTCCCTCTCCTTTCTCCTCTTTCTCCATAGTTTATGTCTGGAAAAGATGAACATTTTTTTCAACTTTTAACTATTAAATTACACTTGTAACTATTAAATGAATTTTAAATTTATTTAAATAGTGAAATTACCAATTTAGCCTTTAAATCCAATGGCTAATTTAATCTCATCCAAAATCAAGGGCCAAGATTAAATCCATGTATATTTCATCTCCCAAAAACGTCCTCAAAATTTCAAAAATATTTCAAAATTGCCATACTTTCCAAATGACCAATTTGCCCTCCAACTAGTCTTTATTTTCTAGTTTGTTTCAAAATTGCCATTCCATTATAATCTAACTAAATTAGTTCCTTCTCAACCGGCCACTATTCCATAAATATCATTTTATGATTTTCCATGGCTTATGGAATAGTCTCTGAAATTTCAATTCAATCTGATTTCCCGATATTCACTAAATACTTCTATTACGATTTTACCTTTATCGAGCTATCGGATCTATTCCAAAAATTATATATTTCCATAATGTACCTCATTTCATCATCTTTCATCCAATGGAATAGATTTAATCTTGAGTTAGTAGTTACAAACTATGCCCTTATAATTTTCCAAAATTACGATCTTGCCATTTTTCATCCAACGACTCATATTTAACATGGAAAATCAACTTAAATCCAATGGTTCATATTCTTCCAATAAAAAGAAAATATCTTAGACATGTAAAATGACATAATCATCCTTGGCTTATAATCTTTCAAAATGTCCTGGATATTCGGTTTGATCCGATTATCCGAAATTTTTCTGAACTTTATTGCTTTATAGCCATTATACAAACTCCGTATAAAAAAATCCCGGTAACACGAAAACATCATTCTTGGGGGTAAACTATTCATTTACGGGAGTACAATACATAACTTTTGAAAACCACAATTTAGTCTCTAAACTTTTCCTAAGTTTATACTTTATCCATAAAACTTTCAAAATTTACATTTTGGTCACTAGCCAAAAATTGGGATATTACAACGCCTCAAGACCTTAACCATCTTAATGGTCTTCCTCCTAAGAATCTTCTTGTCTTGAGCAAGAATCTCACTGGCTCTTCCATGAAATGCAAGCTTTGGTTAATAATATGTGGCGTTTAATACGTCATGAATACACTTAATCTTTGGTGGTAACTCAAGCTGATAAGCAACTGGTCTGACATGACGGATAATTCGATAAGGGCCAATGAATTGAGGACTGAGCTTGCCTTTTTGAACAAAACAAAGTACTTTCCTCCACAAAGATACTTTTAAGAAAACCTCATCTCCCACATCATACTCAATATCTCGACGTCTCAAAATGGCATAAGACTTCTGTCTATCAAAAGCAGCCTTAAGCCAATCCCAAATCAATCTGACAGTCTGCTCTTCCTCATGAATAATGTATGGTCCCAACAATTTGGGCTCAATGAGCTCGGCCCAGCCAATATTTGTACGGAACTTTCGCCCATACAATGCCTTATACAGTGCCATCTTGATATTAGCCCGATAACTGTTATTGTAGGCAAACTCCGCAAGCTGTAAGAAATCCTCCCAACTACGTCTATAATCCACAACACAACCTCTCAACATTTCCTCAAGAATCTGGATTACCCTATAACCCCTTTAACCCGGTCTAGCCAAAATCAAGCTAAAAGGGTCACATTAGGTTTGTCGAAGTAAACCCGAACTAATAACCTAACTGGGTCTATTTTTTCATTTTATCTTATCTAAATACATCGATTTAGATCCTAAGGTGGACATGCATCAGTGGATACGTTACAACGCGATCAGGTTGCAAAATAGGGTTTAATTTCTCAAACATGCATTTTAGGGACCAAACATAATTTTTGAAAACTACAAGGATTTAATTTAAATATAAATTACAAATCATTCATTAAAACAATTTCATGCCCACATGTTAAATTCCTGCTCAAAACAATCATCCAAGCTCATTTAATTGCATAAATAACATTTAGGGACCAAATTACACAGTTTCAACTTCAGCAGGCAAAACATAAGAAAACAGCATTGCGTACTGATACGGGCTAGGCCATACCAATATGTCATAACAAACTTAATAGCTACTTGTACCAATACATATTAACCCGTATCGATACGGTGTGCAAGGCAGCCTGTACTGATATGGAGATACCATGTACCATCCCTTAAGAAAATATTTTGAAACCCAAATTCCAGTAGCTAGAGGGCGTACCAGTACGAGAGCCCACGTACCAAAACCAGTAAAAAATTTCCTTTGGGTGTACCGATACGGTGGCTAGTCATATCGATACTCTTTGCAAATTCTCACAATTTTGAGTCTCTTCAGACCCTGCGCACCGAAACCATAGGACTCGTACCAGTACGCGAAGGCCTGTGATGACCTCTAGGTCCAACATTTGACACTTTGACTCACTTTAAACATCATACATCTCCAAAAGCATGCTTGAAACAATCATACCAGCATTCTAAGCAATTCTAACAAGCCTAACACAAACATCCACTATGTCTATAGGCATGCTTCCTACTCAACATCCAAAACATAAATCCTAAGCATTAACAAGCATATAAGGCCTTAGACAAATCCAAAACAACATTTAAAACGTACACAAACATGGAGTCTAGAAAACAACCCTCCCAAACAACAATTGACCACATTGCCTTTATTACTACAAGTCTAAATCGAAACCATACTTTCGTAAACACAAGTCTTTAGAATTTCCTTCACTTGCTTGGTGCCTCCAACCTTTAATTATATGCATTGAGGGAAAAAGGAGAGCGTAAGCACACTAGGCTTAGTGAGGAGTGCTCTAAAGCAAACCACCATCAATGCATTTAAAACCATTTAACAATCCACTTTGAAAACCACATTTCAAATCATCATCACATCATCATGCCTTGTACAAGCTATGCATTTAACATTTCCAAAACATGCATATTAAACCATATGCAACATTTATCACGGATTAACAACAAAGTCCCATTTTCTACACTCAATTTAAGCTTTCCCATGCATAACTACCAAATGCAAGGCTTAATGAGTAAAACATGTCTAACCCAAAATTGTACAACATAATCCATCTCAATATACATAACAATTATATTGGCTTACAAGTGATCATTAACCAAGTTCCACTTTACAAAATATAACATCGGATACACGAATTCAACAAGTGTTCTCTCAACACTTCATAAAATATCAACTGGAATCATCCAAAGCCCACCAACGATAGTTTTCGATACACTTAAACCCCTCTACAATCGTGGCACTCGTGGTGGATTCTTCGGTACACATAAACCCCTCAACACCACTCATCAGCTAGAAGTATAATCCACTAATGAGAGTCTTCGGTACCATATAACCCCTCAACTATTAGGGTACTTGGATGGAGTTTTCGGTACACAAAAACCCTCAACATCCAAGGCAACTTTTTATTGTCCACTATCAATCCTATGGTCGGCCAACTATATTCGATAACACTTTAAACCACATCACTAGAAAATATAATTCATTTTCTTAACATTAACTCACTGTTTTCACATGCATCAATTAAAACCATTTATCCAATGCATTCAACCATGCATTAACCAATGTTCAAAAGCATTATCAAATCATGTATTACTTCCTAATGCATCATCATCATTATTTAACCATTTTACAGCATTAAACCATGCTCAAATCATGCATATAACAGTGAGAAGTCAAATTATCAAAACAAGTGCATCAAAACCAATTTGCCAAACTGAGATCGAGAGAGAAATCATCCTTTACTTACTTCCGAGCTCAGAACAGCGTTTCAAGCTTAATTTGAACTCCCAAACACAACTTTCAAACCTTTGAAAAGCTGTAAACCATGTTCTCACTCTACGCAAAACCTTGATCGTCGATACAAATCCAAGCCTCCAAGGTTTCCGATACCTCACCTCAAGCTTGAGGATCTACCTCCCCTACTTTATACACACAAAAATAGAGGATTCAATGCATCAAAATGCATTCAACCGCCCAACAACAACAATTCACACAAATGCTCATCAAATCCTACCTAATTTCACTCCACAACAACCGGAAGCAACATCAAACACCTTCCAAACTTATCCTAGCCGAAACCTAATGTTTTAATCCATCAATTAACATCCAAAAACACATTAACATCATCCTTATACCTCCAGCATTTACTAAACATCCACAACTCAAAAACTCATAACTAACAACCTAGAAAATCTCTAATTCACCTAGTTTCAAAATTTCAATGTTAAAATTAACTTATTAACATTATAAAACATCAAAATCATGTTAAAATCAAATTAAGAACCCAACGAAATACATCCATAACAAAGATCAATCAAACACATCAATTAAACCTTAATTTAACCATTTTCCCATAATTAAATCATTGAAACTCATTAAAAATTATATGTAAAGGATCAATAACTTGGAAATTTCTGCAAAGAACCTTATATGAAAGGACAAGAACAAAGCTCACCTCTAACCTTGGTTTTCCCCTTAATTGGATGAGGTTTCTTGAGAAAACAAGATCAAATCAAATAGGTATTGTTAGGAAATCATTAAGAATTCATTTGGAATAAAACAATGTTGAAATCAAGTAATTACCTGGGAATATTGAAGTAGAAAAGAGTGTTTGGCTGGAGAGAATTTGAGAGAAAATCTTTTAAAGAAAAGTTACTTACGTAAAGTTTACTTTTGAAAATTAATTATAAAATTAATTCCCCAAGCCTATTTATATCATTTTACAACCTTTTAAAATATCCAATTAAAGAGAAAAGTCTGATATTAGACTTTGGCTAAATAGCTCCTTAAAGATTCTATGTTTTGACTCTTTTACAAAACAGACACCAAAAATAGTTTTAAAACTTTACATTTTGGTCACTAACTCAAAATATCACTTTTCGAAATTTCTTTTTCTAAAATTGATTTCACAAAAACCTTTTATATTTTAAATATATATTTTACCATATTTTCCATATTTTTATCCCTTATAAAATTATTTATTTTGAATTAATCCCAAAACTGACTCGAATCCTCTAATTCGGTCCACCAGACCGTCTAATCAACCTTGAAAACTCCTAGGCCCAAAACTGGGGCATTACATACCCGCTTAGACTAACCATTAGTCTGCGGATGATAGGAAGTACTAAAGTTCAACCGAGTACCCAGAGCAGTATGGAGAGACCCTAGAACTTCACTGTGAACCTCGGATCACGATCAGATATAATGGATAATGGTGCCCCATGGAGTCAAACAATCTCAGAGATGTAGAGTCGAGCTAACCTACTCAAAGGATAGTCAACTTGAATAGGAATGAGTCAAACGATCAACGATAACCTAGATAGAGACTTTCTTTGATGGAGTTAAAGGAAGAACACTGACGAAGTCTATAGTCACACGCTCCCATTTCCACTGAGGAATCTCAATATGCTGAAGTGACCCAGATAGACGTTGATGCTCTGTCTTAACCTTCTGATAGGTCAAACACTTCGACACAAATCTGATGACATCTCTTTTGAGACCTTTCCACTAGTACATCTCACAGAGATTCTTACATATCTTGTCCCCACCAAGATGCATAGAATAAGGACTGTCATGGGCCACACGAAGAATAACCTATTTCAACCCAGAATTTCTTGAAATACAGTATTGACCTCGGAAACATAGAACACCATCATGTTCAATTGAGAAGTCTTAAGATATACCTTCTTCTACATCTCTCATACGGTGCGTCAAAAATGGATCACTAGGCTGCTCAACTTGAATATTAAAAATTAGAGTAGGAATAACCTGAAGTTCTACCAAAAGATTGCCATCTTCATACAAACTCATCTGGGCAAACAAAGCTCTCAAATCTGAAATAGCGTTGTGACTTAAGGTGTCGGCAACAACATTAGCCTTGCCTGGATGATACTCAATCTCGCAGTCGTAGTCTTTGAGAAGTTCTAACCAAACGATGCTGCCTCAAATTAAGCTCCTTATGGGGGATGAGATATTTTATACTCTTATAATCTGTGTAGATATAACACTTCTCTATGTAGAGATAGTATCTCCAGATCTTGAGAGCAAAGATCACGACAACAAGCTCAAGGTCATGGGTAGGATAGATGCACTCATGCGGTTTCAACTGTCGAGACGCATAAGACACTACCTTCCTATCATGCATCATAACACATCCTAATCCGGTGTGAGAAGCATCACTGTAGACAGTGTAAGCCTTTCTAGGCTCAAGCTGAATCAAAATTGGTGCTTCAGTCAAAACAGTGTTAAGCTTTTCAAAACTAGTCTGTTGGGCCACAGTCCAGACAAAAAGGACATTCTTCCTTAGAAGTTTGGTCAACTGGGCTGCGATGATAGAGAAACCTTCAACAAACCTCCGATAATAATCGGCTAAACTCAAGAAGCTTTGGATCTTAAGAACATTCTTGGCTACTTCCAGCTCATTATAGCCTCATTCTTCTTTTGATCAACCTGAATACCCTCAGCAAAAACTATATACCCCAAAAACATAACCTCTGAGAGCCAGAACTCACACTTGCTGAATTTTGCGTAAAGTTGTTTCTCCCTCAGATTCTGCAATACAATCCAGAGATGTTCCACATGCTCTACCTCAAATATAGAATATACGAGAATATCATCTATAAAGACCATAACAAACTGGTCAAGGTAGGGTTAGAACACCTATTCATCATATCCATGAATGCAACAGGGGTGTTAGTCCGAAAGGCATAACAAGAAACTCGTAATGTCCGTAATGAGTCTAAAAAGCTATTTTGAACACATAAGAATCTTTAACATTGATTTGGTAATAACCAAATCTCAGGTCTATCTTAGAAAACACCATAGCTCCTCGAAACTGATCGAAGAGATCATCAATACAAGAAAGCGGATACTTGTTCTTAATCGTCAGCTTATTCAGCTTTTGATAATAAATATATAGCCGAAGTGTTCCATCCTTCTTCTTGACAAACAGAATAGGAGCTCATAATGGAGAAACATTGGGTCGAATAAAACCTCTATCTAGCAGTTCTTGCAACTTATTTTCAACTCTTTAAGCTCTTTTGGTGTCATCTAATAAGGCGTCATAGAAATAGGAGTTGTACCTAGATAAAACTCGATGCCAAACTCAATTTCATTATGTTTTGGCTGTACACTAGGCAATTCTTTCGAGAAAACATTCAAAAAGTCTCTCAAAACTCAGATCTTATCATCCCAGAATCAGACTATCTCGGATCAAGAATATAAGCAAGGTAGGCAATGGACCCTTTCTTGATCATATTCTTAGCTTTGAGGGCCGATATCACATTAGATAAAAAAACCTCTACGCTATCCAAAAAGAATTACCTCATGTTCATCGGAAGTTTTTAGAGTTGCCCTCTTCTTTTCAAAGTCTAGATTGACTTGATGAGCAGATAACCAGTCCATACCGAGAATAAGATCAAACTCCCCAAAGCCTAACTCTATCAGATTGACCAAAAGATTTCCCCTTGAATCTAAAAAAGGTAATTTTAGTACACTTTGGTAACCTCAACATGATTACCCACCAGACTATGTACGATAACAGTATTAGCAGTATCCTCAATAGGAATTTCTAGTCCCCCAGATACAAAACTCGCAACATAAGAGTGAGTCGAACCATTATCAAGAAGTACAAAATAAGAGAAGGAATGAATAGAAAAAGTACCAACAATAACGTCTGGTTCATCACGATCTTCATGCCACCTGGTAGAATAAACCAACCCTGGTTGTCTAGCCCCTGATCCAGCTGATCTTCTACCCTGAAAAAACCTACCTCTACAGTAGTACCCAAAGCAACATATCTACCTAGTCCTTTCTATATAGCAGGAGTCTACACAAAAGCCTGAGATTGCTCAGGACATAAACAGATGGAGGTGAAAGTGGACAATCCCTAAAGAGATGCTCAAAAGAATCGTATCGAAAATAAGACCCCATCTGTCTTCTACACTCTTCAGGATGTAATTTCTTAAAATAAAAACATTGTGGCACCCCACAAGAACTAGTCAAACCACTGGCACTCGCGGTCAAAATAGCAGAAGTCACCGGTCTAGTGATTAGTGTGAAAATGTCACACTATTAGTGCAAGCTACACTATTGATGCAAGAATAGAAACAAGAAAATCATGTTTGAATATCGATCCCACGAGGATGGTGTATTACGCTTATACTTATGTTACTACAATACAATGATGTAAGAGCGGTAGTTGTGGGTGCAATGGTGGTTGCAATAAAATGATAATAAAGTGAATAAATCATTAATTGTGGTAGCAATAACATAGTGTAATAAAAGCTAGAGAAATATGAGAATAAAGCCTGGATCTCTTTAGTTTAGCTTGGCAAAAAGATCAAGTACACTTCGAGGTAAAATGATGGTTCAATTAGTGATGCGGTGGTCAGCTTGAGTATCAGCTTCCATTTAACCTTTAACCATTGACCCAGAGATGTAGATCAAGTTCAACTTTCGTTGTAAGTCGAGACTATAGCCCTTCAAATGAGTGAACCAACTTTCGTTGCATCCAACCAACTTTCGTTGTAAAACTCATTAATCTAAATTGGCACTACATCCGTCGATGTCAGTGGCTAGTTAAACAGTCTCATGCAAAATGTAAATTAGATCCAACAATTAAAGCGTAAGAAAAAACTAATACAAATAAATATTAAGTTGAAGAGGCAGTTTAAAAAAGTTCATAAAGCTCCAGAAAATTAAACCATAATCATGATAAGCACAAATTACAAAGTAAATCTCCAAAAACATCAAAATAAAGAAAATTTTAAAAAGATAACAATATATTTCCTCGATTCAGCACTTGACTCCTCATTTCTTTGGATAGATCTGCCTCACTTCACCTTAGATCTTCAAAAACAAGCTTAAGCCACCATGGATAGAGGGAGAAAACTTAGAGGTTGAAGATGATATAAAAATGGGAATAGCATAACTCTCTCTCTTCTCCAAAATGGTCATTTTATAGGCCACCCAAGCAAGGACACATGTCTTGTAGGTTATTTGCGTGCCCAGCGTCATACAGAATTTGTTGAAATAAACTAGACAGCTGGCATATTTGTCTTTATCCTTAAGCGGGCTGGACAGCTAATAGATGTAGTGTCGAATTGGTTGCAGTGGTGAAAACTTCCTCTACAGGGACATTAGTAATGCAGCGACAACAAGGCAAAAATAGGCAGAAATATACAAAACACGAGCCACTGGAACTAAGTTAGAAAAAATACAAAAATTGACATGAAAATGCATAAAGGGATGCAATGAACATTAATGTGGGGACAATTAGACCTATAAATCAAGGGAAATATATACTCTTTAAAGAGCTATCAAACCCCAAACTTGAGTTTTTGCTTGTCCTCAAGTAAAGATCAAAACAACAAGGTCCAACAACTGATCATAGGCATTTTAGATACTTGAATCATTCTATTCAATCAATAAATCTTATATAACGACAAGAGAGATAAATGCATAATCAAGTCTGTAACCCCCTTGACTCAGCCTAGGAGCTAGGTTGAACCAAGGGAGCCACATTAGGTTTACCGAAGCAAACTTGAACCGAATATCTTAAATTAGGTCCATTTTTCCTTTTTATCTTACCTAGATACATCATTATAACCTAAGGTGTACATATTGGTAGCATTTAAATTCTCAATTGAATCGGGCGTCGATTCGACATCCAATTACGCAAATTTACAATTTAGGGACCAAATTGAAAATATGGAAAATTATGAGGGTTTACTTACAATTGGGGTTACCAGCCCTCAATTAGTCAGGTTCCATGCATACATGTTCATTTTCAACTAAAACGAATCATTAAAACACATCCAATTTGCATAGTTGTAAAATAGAGACCAAAATAAAAGAAGATAACCCCAACATCACCATAGATATTGATACGCGAGACCTCGTATTGATACCAGGTTTAAAATCACAAGGCTGTATCGATACCATAAGAAGAGTATCGATACGCAAACAATATTATATAAGGCACGTATTGATACCCCTCCCCAAGTATCGATACCCAGATCATTTAGGCTAAATTCCAAATTCCAGTAGCTAAATCTCGTATCGATACAGGTCACCCCATAGAAATACTCAGCCAATCTTCATATTCCAGATTCTGGCCTTATGTACCGATACCAAGGGTGCCATATCGATATCAAAAGGCTTATATTGCCCAATTTGACTGGTTTTATACCTTTTAACAAATCCAACTTGCCCCGATCAACCTAGCATAAATTCTAAACATGTTTGGCATACAAAGCATTCATCCACAACATACCAAACTCTCAAACATGCATTTTTGAATACTAAAGTGTAAACTATAGGCATGCTTCCTAAACCATCCAACCAATATAACTGAAATTGAAGCAAAGCATAAAATCGACAATCCATATCTCAAATCTAAACAACAATCTATCAACCAACATAATACAATCCATGGAAGAAAAAGTAATCAAAACACAAATCCCCAAACTAGGTCAACACATTGCCTTATTACCAAAAGCTTTAAACTAAACCCTACTAAAAGTCAAATGAGGATCTCCTCGCTCTAATGCTCCCAAATCCTTAATTCTCTTCAAAGAAGAATAAGAGCGTAAGTAATTGAATGCTTAGTGGTGCCACTCTTTTACATTCATCAATGCATTTAAAATATGGTTTTTAAGTTTCATCATTGAAACTTCTTTTCAAAACATTGCATGCATAAAAACCATATGCAAATATGTAGTTTCTGACTTGTTTCTCATATATCGGCAATTATAGTGACCTTTATAAACCACATCGGATACACATATTTCCCGATAGACAACCTCTACCAAACCATACCTTGACCCAAAGAGTTCCAGCTCAATCCTACACGAGGTACAACATCAACTTGGGTAGCCTACTGCATACACAAGTGACACACCAATATTCCAAGTAGCCTACTGCATACTCTAGTGGCCAAGAAGCGATCGACTTTACATATTATAGTGCACTTATATCCTATGGCATGCCAACTATATCTGATACATTTATTTGCTTGTCACACATAGCCAATATACACTTTTAAACACATTTGCTTACTATTTTATCATATGCACTTAACAATCCATTTTCCATATGCAAATATCAACATTGCTCAAAGAAACAACCACATTACATTTATGAACAAAATCTCAATGCCCTTAGGCATCCATATAATAAAAAAGCATTGTATATCTTTCAAAATGATGCATAAAACAATAAGTATATCAAACCATGCTTTTAAACCAAAACATGAATTAAAAAGGCCATATCAATCCAATATCCAAAGGCAAAATCAAGGAAAACATACTTTCGAGCTTAGTTAGGCTTGCTAGACCTAACCTAAGCTCCCAACTCCTTATTCAAACCTTTGAGAGTGTTAAAAACACACATACACACACCGATACACAATGCATCGCTTGCCGTTGTGTTCCAAGCTTCTGAAATGAGTCGACTTCCCCAAAATGAGCTAGGCTTGACTCTCCCCTGTTATGGCAACACAAAACCAGAGGCAAAATGCATTAAAATGCATTCTAACACCAGCCCATAATCATCCCCTGCAACCTCTACAAAATTGCATCCAAAAACGATATGAAAACACCAAAAACTACTCAAAACTATCTCCAACCACAACCTAACGATTATAACATCTTAACAACATCAAAGGACACCCAAAAACATAATCCAACAATCCTTATACCTCCAACAATGAAGAATCTATCAAAACAACCCCCCAAAATCACTCTTAAACTACCTTAGAAAATAGCCAATTAAATTGTTTTAGGATTGATTATGAAAATCTCATTTCACATTATATTTATACAATCAAAATGTGAATTAACCCAATAGAAATCTCCAGAAATCATCCTGTAAAACAAGAATTTAGGCAAATCATCAAAATCATCAATTAATCTCACTTTCTTGAATTAAATTGCAAAACCATGTTATAATCCAAAAAACACAAGCCAATCACTAGGGAATATCAATAAAGAACCTTAGTTTTAAGAGAGAAGAAGAAATTTACCTTTGAAGAACCTTCCACCAAAATTGGCGTAAGTTTTCTCTTGAAAATATCTTAGAAAATAGATGAGATCTTTCTGAAATCTTGGTAAGGTTTTGTTAAGGATCAAATGAGGAATCAAATGGTATAATCTCCATTGAAAAACAATAAGAAAATCTGAAAATTATGATTAGGAAAAAGAGATAAAAAATGGGAGAAAATGAGGACAAAAATATTGGGAAATAGGAAAATGATTAGGAAACCAATTAACCGTCAAAGTTTTAGTCAATTAAGGTGGAAATCTTTAATTAAAACTTTTGGAAAATATATCTCTCTAAGGATTCTTAGTATTGGCCCTTTTCCAATTTAATCACTTTAAAAAAATAGATTTTGCAATCCTTACGTTTCAGTCACTAAACTTAAAATGTCACTTTAACCGATTAAATTAACATTCAAATTAATCACCAAAATACTTAATAAAATAATTAAACATTTCCAAAGATTCAACCTAATTTAGACCTTTTGAAATCCCCAATTTAAATATTTATTTTCCCAAAACATACTTAACCACTTATCTCGATTCAAACAAACCGAATCTACTCTTCATAAACCACCAACTCTTCTAGGCCCAAATCCGGGGGTGTTACAAACTCCACATCAATAGATAAGCTAGAAAATCAAGAATACCTAACATCTTAGATTCAATTCTCCAATTAGCATTTATTTAGCACCACACATAATAACATATATATCTTTTTCATAATTTTATTCTTTTTTCTTTTTTATGTAGCTAGAGATATCGAGCAATGAATGCACTCTAGACCCTGAGAAGTAAGATGTTGTGCAACGAACCCCCATGAAGTACTTCATTATAATGACACATACTCATGCAGTGCCAGCCTTTGGCCATATTTATTTTTCTAAAATATGCAGATGAGTGTTCCCCCTTAAAGCTACTTTATCTATTTTCTTGCACTCGCATTGGAATGCCTTTTATTTATACTTAATAAGATATACAAATATACATATATATCACACATGCTGTAACATGAGAAAGTCATCAAAAATCAAAGGAATGATACAAGATATTCTTTAGTCAAACCAATAGATATATCAATGCAGAGTTAAGAAATGCAATTATCCATCATGTGTATCCAACAAACTTATCAATGATTATAACAATTCAAGATTTACACATCTAATGCAAGCAAAAGAATTTTCAAAACAAAGGAACCTCGCATTTACATAGAAAAAATTCTTGAAAATTTTAAAATAGGGGTGCATTTCAACTCATAGGCGTATACCCCCAAACTTAAAGGTTGCATTGTCCTCAATGCAAAAGAAAACAGAATGAAATGATAAAATGCAATGACAAAATGCAATAATAGAATATAGGTACAATGATGAATGCAATGCAATTACAACTACCTGCTGTTACAATGATAATGTGAATGTAATGACAATATAGAAATACAAAATGAAGTTACACTACATGAAATGCATGCCTACAAAAATTAAAAATAGACTAACTCAATACTATGGCTTATGGGAGGAGGAGGTAGAGCATCTTTTTTTCTTCTTGCTCTTCTTTTTTTCTACTTCTTGCTCTTCTCTTGGACTTGGAGAACTTGCGTTTCTTTTCTTTCTTAGGTCAAGGAGTCTTTTCCTTTTATCTTTTTCTTTATTTTTTGGCTCATCGGCCACATCCTCAAATAGAATGAATTGTGGTGGTTACTTGTAGAGCACCATTGCAAGAGGGTTGAACTCTCGTTCATCTTTTATGGGCATAACCTTTGTCAGTCTCGTCACAACTGGCTTCATCCATATCCTTCTGGGGTTGCATCCATACTCTTGGTAGTAACCAAATCTTTCTCAACAACTTTCTCTGTAGCTGACTTCTTAGTAGTAAAATTATCATCTTCATCCTCATCAACATCCTCAACAAGGATTTCATCATTCTCAAAAGCAGTGGGTATGGCCTCAACATCTGTAAGGATGTTCAAATTGAACAAACAATCACTGATGATCTTACTCGGTGCCACTTCTCGTGGTGGGTCACCAGCTTCACTAACATTGTTAGGGGAATTCATTGAATTGGCTGGAACATCTTTGGTTGCATAATTAGAGGAGAAATCATAATCTCGAATTATAGGAGAGAAAACAAGAAATTCTACCAAATCAACTAGAGTTAGCCTGTTCATGGAAACAAGTGTAGACTTATGCCATGTCTTCACATAAGCATAGAACAAGTTCTGTGCCAGATCCATGGTTTGCACAGTGGCAGCAACTACTCCAGTTTACTCATCACTACATCGAGTTTGTCTTCTATTTTCAAAAATTTCTGCCAGACTTCATCACTCAATAGGACAATTACTAGTGCAACATCCACTTTTGCCTTACCCTTGTTTGCCCTTGTTATAGTACCCAATCTCAATGCAAGAACTTTAGAAGTACAAATCATTCTTTTTATGGTAACCTTATTGATAGGTCGTTTGTTAGCAGTCCCCTCTTTATTTTTCTAGGGTTTTACCCTCTTCATTGCATAGAGCTACACGATCAGAGAAGGAAAAGCCAAAATCTCGACCTTCTTTTCAATAAAACCCTTAATCTTCCTATGTATGATTGCCCCCGCATCAATTTTCCTCCCATTGATGATAGAATGTATCAGACACATTCTATCAAGAGAAACATTTATGTTATGGGTGGAGGGCAGCAACCTGGATTTGATGAACTAAAACCATATATTATCAAGTAAAGTCAAAAACGTCCTTAGCATTATGAAATTTCCAACATTGGTCCTCGACCATAGTGCACCTGCTACGCATAAATCTTTAACTAAAAGAGCAAGTTTATCATTATTAATCTCATCCATAAACAGTGCATGTTCATCCATATTCACAACAGTATTGTTTAACTTGTTAATACAAGAGGCACTCCAAGGGTTAGAGTGTTCTCCCACAAAAACAAGTTTCAAAGAAGGCTCATACAGATTTGCGTAAAATTTTCTTGCCAAGGCAGCGATGTAGCTGCCAGAATGAGCAAAAAATCTACCCTATTTATAAAGTGCGATGGTGTTGTAGATAGATTTCCTAGGTTTTTCATTAGTAGAGAGTTCGATTCCTTGTACGGGGTGGGTGCTTCTCTTTTGGATGTGCTATGTAAAGCGTGCACCCATAATCCTAATTTGAAAAACCTCATACTCAGGAATCTCTTCATGAGTAATAGGGTCTTCTGATTGAGGGCTTGATTTTGAGCTTGGAATGTCTTGAATAGAGGTTTCCCTTAAGATTTTTCTAGCTGCTCTTGTCTTGGACATGGAGGATTATAAGAAAGAAGATGAAAATGAAGGATTTTGCAGAGAAAAAAGTAAAACTTTAAAGCTTTGAATATTCAAAGAAAGAAGAAAATAAAGTGAGAAATTAATGACAGTCCAAGCTGCTTAATAAAGAATAAGAAAAGAGGGAAAATGAAAAGGCATAATTGTTATCATCTGATGCAATGAGTTTCAACAGCTTGATCTTGGCGCAAAAATCATGTTCGTTTATTGTGTTTCACGCGTATGTGATGAAAGGATGTGATTATTAGGGATAAATCAGTTCAATTGAATTACCCGATTTGCCCTCAAAATTTTTCATGCATATCTTGTGAGTCCTTCCACCATACAAGTTGTTAGCGAAGAGACAAAACGAAGATATTTTATTCTACAAAAAGGGAAATAAAGGAAATTAAATAAAAATATATATATAAATCTAAGAGAGAATTTTAAAAGAAATCGGCCATTTTAATGGTCTCAATATTTCTAGGATCAAAGTTACTACAATAGAGTTTAAGTCGTCAGCCATTGACTTTGAATAGAGTTCCCCCTTTTGTATCTTTGATTATGACAGCACCATGTGGAAATGCTTCCATAACTTTAAAAGGTCCAGACCATCGTGATCTCAGTTTTTCCTGGGAGCAATTTTAGTCTAGATTTGAATAGCAAAACCAACAATCCTGGTTCAAATTGTCGATGTAAAATTATCTTATCGTGTCAGCGTTTACTCTTGTCCTTGCAAATAGAAGCATTTTCATAAGGGTTGTGTCGAATTTCCTCCAATTTAGTTTTGTCCAGCAATCGCTTCTCTGCTGCTGCCTCATAATCAAGATTGACTTGTCTAAGAGCCCACAGAGCCTTGTGCTCAAGTTCTACTGACAAATGACAAGATTTTCCAAAAACAAGTTGATATGACATTCCCAAAGGAGTTTTGTATGCAGTGCGTATAGCCCATAATGCATCATCTAGATGAGAGGATTAATATTTTCTAATGGTATTCACCACTTTTTCCATAACATTTTTAATTGCTCAATTAGATACCTCTTCTTGTCTATTCGATAGAGGATGATACGTTGTGGCCAGTCTATGATTTACTCCGTAGCATTTCAATGCAAAAACCACCTAGCTATAGTGGAAATGTTTTCCCTGATCGCTGCTCAATGCTTTTGGTGTTCCAAAACGAGTGAGTATATGTTTATGAAATAACTTTAAGACTGTCTTTGCAAACAACAACTTCTATCCATTTTGACACATAGTCAACCGCAACTAAAATGTATAGATTTCCAAAAGAAATAGGAAAATGACCTATGAAATCCAATCCCTAAACATCAAATAACTCAATTTCCATTATTGGTTGTTATGGAATCGCATTTCTCCTAGATATGGATCTGGTGCGTTGACATCTACCACAACATTGAGCAAGCTCATGAGCATATTTGAACAAAGACGCCCAATAAAATCTGGATTGGAGGACTTTTGCAACTGTTCTCATTCCATCAAAATGCCCCCATAACGAGTATTGTGACAATGTTGTAGAATAGATTTCATCTCTTCCTCAGGGAAGCAGCATAGAATTATATTGTCATTACAAACCTTGAACAAGTAAGGTTAATTCCAATGATATTTCGTAGCATCTCTAAGGAATCTAGCCTTTTTGTGCCTAGTTATACCAATAGGAGTCTTTCTATAAACCAAGTAATTCACTATATCAGTGTACCATGGTGTTGCATTCACAATGAAAAGCTTTCCATTATTGAATGCGTCTATAATTTGCAACTTATTACCGTCTTCGTTGCCAGCTTCTAACCTTGAAAGGTGATCGATAACTTGATTTTCTGACCCCTTGCGGTCTTTAATTTCAATATCAAACTCTTGCAGCAATAAGATCCAGCAGATTAGTCCAGGTTTCACATCTTTCTTCACAAAAGGTATCTCAAATCAGAATGATCAATAAAAACTATAATTTTTGCACCCACAAGATAAGAAAGAAACTTATCAAAAGCAAAAATTACTGCTAATAACTCTTTCTTTGTAGCAGTATAATTTATTTGAGCTTTAGATAGAGTCTTACTAGTATAATAGATCGCATAAAATACCTTATCCTTGCGTTGTCCCAAAATTGCACCCACTACGAAATCACAGGCGTCGCACATAAGTTCAAACGGTTGCTCTTAGTTGGGTGCAACAACGATTGGTGCGTTCACAAGCTGTGTTTTAATTTTATTGAATGCATCCAGACATGCATTGTCAAAAACAAATTTTCTACCTTGCTCCAAAAATAAGCATAGAGGTTTGATGATCTTTGAAAAGTCCCGAATAAATCTCCTATAGAACCAGTATGGCCTAAAAAACTACGGATACCTTTCATATTTGTTTGTGGTGGTAATTTTTCAATTACATCCACTTTGGATCTATCAACCTCAATTCCATCCTTCAAACTTTTGTGACCCAGCACAATCCCTTTAGTGACCATGAAGTGGCATTTTTCCTAGTTAAGAACCAGATTGGTGTCTTCACATCGCTGCAATACTTTCTCCAGATTGTCAACACAATGGTCAAAATTATTCTTGTATACCGAAAAATCATGCATGAAGATTTCAAGGGAATTGTCAATCATATTAGAAAATATTTCCACCGTGCACCTTTGAAATGTGGATAATGCATTGCAAAGACTGAAAGGAATACAACGAAAGGCAAATGTCCCAGAAGGGCATATAAAAGTATCCTTCTCCTGGTCATTGGGTACAATAGCAATTTGATTGTAGCCAGAATATTCATCTAGGAAGCAATAATACTCCTTACCTGCAAGTCGATCTAACATCTGATCAATGAATGGAAGAGGAAAATAATCCTTTCTTGTGTCTTTTTGAGATGCTTGTAGTCCATACAAATACGCCAACCAGTAAGAATGCGTGTTGGAATCTGCTCATTGGCATCATTGAGGACTATAGTAATGCCATTTCTCTTAGGGACACAGTGGACTGGACTCACCCATGCACTATCAGAGATTGCATAGATAATTTTTGCGTCCAACATTTAAGGATTTCTTTCTTGACTACCTCCTTCATCTTTTTATTCAATCTTCTTTACAGGTCAATAGACTATTTGTTCTCATCACCCAGCTTAATCTTGTGCATGCATAAAGATGGACTAATGCCCTTGATATCTACAATTGTCCAAGCAATAGCACGCTTGTGTCGCTTAAGAATATTTATCCACTTAGCTTCTTGTATTACGTCCAAAGTTGCAAAGACAATGATTGTGAGTGTTTCTGCATCTCCAAGGAATACATATTTGAGATTAGCTGGCAAAGGCTTGAGTTTTAGAGTAGGAGCTTCTTCAATAGATGGTTTAAAAGTGGGAATTGACCGGTGAGCTAGATCTAAAGATTCAACTTGCCATTTATGATAAACTATCGTGTTAAGAATTTCCAAAATATGATCACAATTTGGGAGATCTTCTTCTACCGTTGTTAGTGTAATATCTTCATCAACGAGAATACCACAATGATGCAAGTCTTCTTGAATAATATGTTCAAGAATATCGATATGATGACATTCATCATATTTCCTTCCCATATCAGCTTTGAACATCCCAAAAGTAACTTGGTCATTACAACCCGCATTGTAAGTTCTCTTTTCGATACATCAATGATCGTTTTTCCAGTAGCTAAGAATGGGCGACCAAGAATGATAAGGACATCCTTGTCAGTCTCACAATTCAGTCTCACAAGTACATATTTGATTTGACCATTTGGATGAGTCAAAGATCTATCAGCCAATTGTAATATGATAGCAGTGGGCATTATTTCTCCAATGCTCAACTTTTGAAAAGTAGATAATGCATTAAATTGATACTAGCCCCCAAATCACAAAGTGTTTTATTAAAGTAGTGATTACCAATCGAGCAAGGTATGATGAAGCTGCTTAGATCCTTCATCTTTCTTAGTAGAGGGGTAGATATTAACGTATTGCATTCTTCAGTGGGCGCAATGGTTTCCATTACATTGAGCTTTTTTTCTTGGATAAGATATCCTTCATGAACTTCAAAATCTGTGTAAGAGCGTCAATCAAAGGAATTTAAACTGTAAGTTGTTGCAAAGTATCATGAAAAAAAATTAAAATTGAATGTCCAACTCAGTATTCTTAAATCGTTAAGGAAAATGTGGATATGGATTATCTGACTGTTGTGCCGACACTAAACATTGTGGCGACAACTGTAGTTACAAAACAGATGGGACTGAAGTAATAGTAGGAGGCATATTACTCGTCGTGCTATCATTCTCTCCATCCTTTACTGTATGATCATGTATGGATGACTCTCCCCGTTCATGAGTAGTTATAGGAGATGGTTGTGTCGAGTTAGTAGTTTGTTTGCCACTGCGAAGAGTAATAGCTTTGCAATGCTCCTTTCCCTTGTTCACCGAACTCTCAGTGTTGCTTGGTAGTATGACTGGCTGTCTAGAATTCAAGTCAATTGCTAACTAGCCTAACTGAGCTGCTAGAGTGCGTATTGATGAAGAGTGGCCTTTCACTATGGCTTCGATATGGGACAAATGATCATGCATCATCTCTTAAAGAAGAGCAAATGGGTCAGAGATACTTGATGGAGCATAATGACTCATCTGAGACAGAGTTTGAAATGGTGCTCCATATTGTGATTGCATGCCAAACTGTGATTGTTGAGATTGTGAAACAATATATTGTAGTTGCATCCGATTCTATTATGGTTGCAATGGAGTCTACGGTGTTAACTATTGCTGCTGGTAATTAAAATTTCCTTGACGCACACTAGAATTTCCTTGAAAGGAATTGTTTCTAGAGAAAAATACTCCTTGATGCAGTGCAGAATTTGAGTTACCCTAGAACTGTCTATTAGATGTGTTGTAAGATGTACCCATGTTCTTGCCTCGCATGTTGCTGACATAACTTGCATTTTCTGCATGTTGTGGGCAATCCTCAAAGCTATGGTTCTAACCACAAATCTCATAGGAAAATACATGAGGGTTGTTTATTGAGCTAGTTGTATAGGGGCAACTTCACTTGCGCCCCCTCCATATTTTTTATTTTGTTCTCCAAAGCAGAGATCTTAGCCTTTAGAGAAGATAAATCGTCAAGCTCAAATAGTCCTGGTGCAGTCTTGCATTATGCAGCCCTTGAGATAGGATATTGTGAATCATTCTAAGCAAATTGCTTCAATACACCAACAACGGCATTGTAGGTGCAATCAAGTAATGGACCATTAGACGAACCATTGATAAGATGCCTTGTGGCTATATTCAACATGTTATAGAAAATTTCAATATGAGTTTCTTATTGAATGTCGTAGTTTGGACATTGTTGCACGTAATAAGTGCTACGCAAATGTGCAAGTATACACGTCGCAAGTTATAGTATAAAAGATATCGTCTCCACAGGGATTGGTGCTACTTCAAGAATCTAGTCTCTTGCACTGTAAAAATAAAAACACAAATAAAAGATTATAGAAGTTTAACTAATCTAGAAAGCAAATAAGTAAAAGAAAAGATGAATTCAATTGAGAGAGATAGGCCAGGTTATCGTGAGTTGAGGTGTGATAGCCAATTAGATCGTCTTGGTAAAAGAGTGCACGGGCAACTCAGTTGCCGTGGCAACTTGCACAACGGGGTTGCCTTGGCAACTAATCGATGGTTGCCTGGGCAACTAGTTGGGCAACTACTTGGGCGTCTGGGCAGCAACTTCAAGGTTCGGCGGAGCGTTCTTCAATGGTTTCTTCTTATCCCTAAGTCGAAACTCTAGCTACTTGTGCATGCCTTGATAATACATCCCTGCGTGAATCAAGGGTGAACAACAACCAATCTTGCGCTCCTATTAGCTGTTGAAATCCTTAACTTATTCCTAAGCCGGATTAATCTTCACCATCATTGGATTGAATAAAGATCATATTCATTCGTTTCTTGAATCTAACTCTCCCGATATTAGATAAATGGATGAAATCACGAGATCCTCTCCCAATTCACTCGCAAACAATAATAAGAACCAAGAATGAATAAACCTTGAAATAGAAAAGTGCAAACTCTTATTACCTAAACAAAAACCAATAGTTTCTCACAACCACAAAACACAATAACCATAGCCAAGTAAATTTAGTTCATGGCTAGGTTCCAAAGAAACACAAGATAAACAATCCCTAGCATGAACCCAATCGAACAAGAAAGAAAAGATGAAGCTTGTCGAAAAATCCCTTGCTTTCTCCCTTGGACTTGTCGAAATTTCCCTAATGCTCTCTCTTGGATTGTCGAAATCTCCTTGCTATTTATAGGGCTAGGCCAAAGTCCTTCTTTGAGGAGGAGTTTGAGTTGGAATTAAATTATCTTTAAAGAATATAATTCTTTATTATAATTTTATTCCTATTAGAACTTCTCCTATCTTCTTGGAATTTAATTCTTCTTTAATCTCTGCATGGCAATCAAATTCCTTTGGGCTTGGGCCTTGCTCCATGTCATCTTGGGCTTGTAAAGTCATTAATTTCGACATCCCTATTGCATTTTCTCTTTGTCGACAAATGCCATGGCAACTGGCTCGGCGTCTCCTTCATGCATTTCCCTGGCAAGTAGCTCGGCGTCTTCTTCATGCATTGCCCTAGCAACTAGCTCGGTATTGCTTTGGCAAGTGATCCTGCACATACACACACAAAGCACACCAAAGCAGCATCTTTTCCACAAAAACTACCAAGTTATGTAATCAAGCTCAACGATGGAAGGAAACATGGATTAATGCATGAATGGCTAACTATGCAACTAATATGAGCCTAAGTCTAACAATAATATGAGTAAAAAGGGTAAGAAAAATAGTACTTTTGAACACTTATCACACCCCCAAACTCGAACTATTGCTTGTCCTCAAGCAATGCAAACTCATAATTACCTGCCAAGACTTCAATTTTCACAAACTTAGCTTTGAACTTGATTTCAATTCTCAAACAAGGGCACAAAGTATGATTGGCTTTTTATTTTTCGAAAAACTGAGGAGTTACTCGGAATCAAACTATAATGCTTGTGAGTGTGTGCGGAGTTGTGTGCAAGTTGATTTTTCGGATTCTATGCAAGCAAGAGGTTTTCAAATTACTTCATTGGGTTCTTTTTAACATGTTTTAACTAGAGCCAGTGTTGGGCACCTCTAGTGTTTTGTTTTTAGTTTTCTTAAGTTAATTTAATCGACTAGAGTCGATTTCGGGCACCTCTAGTGAAATTTTTTTTAGCACATGCTAGAGCCAATTTCGGGCACCTCTAGTGAAAATTTTTTTATTCTAATCCTCCAATTTGTTAATTATCAACCTAAGTTCACTAGAATTCCTTAAATCAATCAAACCACAACAGTGTTTTATCAAATTTAGCATCATAGTAAAATTCTAAGTTTTTCCATGGTTATCCTAGAATAAAAATTCTATCAATTAAGTGCATTGGCAAAGTCATCACCAAATATTCATCAAATCTAAGCAATTCTTGTTCCAGTTAAAGGCATGGCAAGCAATTTATGTATCCTAAATGTAATATTTAAGATGAATGTAATTAAACATGGTAACTACTAATAACAATCCCCCCCCAAACTCGAGTGAGGCATTGTCCTCAATGCATGCATAAAAATAACGAAAAATAAAAATAAAAATGCATACGAGGACTTACTCCAAGAGTTCGTCATCGTAGATGATTAGTTTCCTTTTGGTCGGTGTCTTGATTCTCTTGCTTGAACGCGATGGTTGTTTTCTTGTTGCCGGGATGTCTTTAGCTTTGGTTGCCGTGGCATCTTCAGGGTTGGTTGTCGTGGCGTCAGCTTCCTTGGTTGCCGTGGCGACTGCTTCATTGGTTACCGAGGCAAGGATCTGGGCAGTAAATTTCCTTAGCATAGTAGTTGTGAGTCTTGTTGTGAAAAAGAAAACAAAGAAAACCTGAAAACTAAAGATAATGAAGAAAAAATAAAATATCTCCTAAAAATAAAAATGAAATTAAAAATAAAAAGAAAAAGAAAATACTGAAAGGAGAGCATGTTCATGCATCTCCTAAGTTGACCACTTCCTTGTTACGTTCCACATGGGCACCATTGTAGTGCTTCAATCTTTGTCCATTAACTTTGAATTCATGGTTGTCAGAGATGGACTTGATTATCACGGCACCATGAGAGAATGGTTTGACGACTTTGAATGGTCCTGACCATCTTGATTTCAGCTTTCCCAAGAAAAGTTTTAGCCGAGAATTGAATAGGAGAACTAGTTGCCCTGGCGTGAATTGTCGTGGCAATAGTTTCTTGTCATGCCATCGCTTTGTTTTCTCCTTGTAGATCCGTGCATTGTTATAGGCGAGTGCACGAAATTCTTCTATCTCATTGAGATCCATCAAGCGCTTTTGTCCGGCACTTTCCCAATCCATATTCACGGTCTTGATTGCCCAGTACGCCTTGTGCTCGATTTCCACCGGTAGATGACATGTTTTACCATAGACAAGTCGAAAGGGGGACATACCTAAGGGTGTTTTGAATGCAGTGCGATATGCCCAAAGTGCGTCATCTAGTCTTAATGACCAATCCTTCCTTGAGGGATTTATAACTTTCTCGAGTATTCCCTTCAACTCCCGGTTGGAAATTTCTGCTTGCCCGTTGGTTTGTGGGTGATATACCGTGGCGATCTTGTGTGATATGCCGAAGCGTTGCAACATCTTGGCAATTAGTCTGTTGTCAAAATGCTTGCCCCCATCACTGATAATTGCTCTCGGCATCCCAAACCGTATAAATATATTTTTCTGCAGGAATCGTTGTTGGGAACTGCAGCTGCCTCTACCCATTAAGACACATAGTCGACGGCAAGTAAGATGTAGAGGTTGCCGAATGAAGATGTGAAAGGTCCCATAAAGTCGATCCCCCATACATCGAACAGTTCCACCTCGATGATGTTCTGGAGCGGCATCTCATGTTGTCTAGAGATATTGCCCGTCCTCGGGCAACGATCACATTGCTTGTAAAAGTCTTGGGCATCTTTGTACAATGTTGGCCAATACAACCCGGATTGCAAAACTTTGGCCGCGGTACGAGTTCCTCCAAAATGTCCTCCATAGGGTGAAGAATGGCATTGTCGGAGTACATTATGTTGCTCTTCTTCAGGGACACATCAGCGTATAACCTGATCTGCACATTGTTTAAACAAAAGAGGCTCGTCCCAAAAGTAATGCTTAGCATCATGGCGGAATCGCTTCTTCCCTTGGTGAGTAATGCCATAAGGAAAAATACCACAAACAAGGAAGTTAACTAAATCTGCGTACCAGGGTATTGCCGAGGCATGTGCTGCCGTTGTGACTGCTCCCAAAATTGCCGAGGCGTGTGCGTCAAAGGCTGCTGCAGCGTCGAGAGTTGCCGAGGCGTCGTGGGTTGCCGAGGCGTCGAGGGTTGCCGAGGCAACTAAAATTTGTTCATCCGGGAATGCATCGCATATCTCTAGATCCGCGTCCTCCTCCCTATTGCGTTCCAAACGTGATAAGTGATCGGCCACTTGATTTTCTGTTCCTTTCCTGTCCTTAATTTCAATATCAAATTCTTGTAAAAGTAATATCCAACGAATCAAACGAGGTTTAGCATCCTTTTTAGCAAATAAGTATTTGATTGCCGAATGGTCCGTATGAACAATTACCTTTGTACCAATTAAATAGGATCGGAACTTGTCAAATGCGAAAACTACAGCTTGTAACTCTTTCTCTGTTGTTGTGTAATTCACTTGGGCACCATTAAGAGTTTTACTAGCGTAGTATATCACACGGAAGGTCTTACCTGTGCGTTGGCCTAGGACTGCTCCTACCGCGAAATCACTTGCATCACAGATTAGCTCAAAAGGTAGCGTCCAATCTGGTGGAACGACAATGGGTGCCGAGGCAAGCTTTTTCTTTAGGGTTTCGAATGCTTGGGTGCAAGAATCATCAAAATCAAAGACTTTATCTTGTTCAAGCAGATTACACAAGGGTTTAGTGATTTTAGAAAAATTATGAATGAATCTCCTGTAAAAACCTGCATGTCCGAGAAAACTTCGAATTCCTTTAACCGAACTTGGTGGGGGTAATCTCTCGATCACGTCCACCTTGGCTTTGTCTACTTCAATTCCCTTGGATGAAATCTTGTGGCCGAGCACTATTCCTTCATCTACCATAAAATGGCATTTCTCCTAATTGAGGACTAAATCCGTTTCTTCGCATCTTGCTAACACCCTCTCTAAATTGCCGAGACAGCCGTCGAAGTCATTACCAAAAATCGAAAAATCATCCATGAAGATCTCAAGGAAGTCTTCGACCATGTCTGAAAAGAGTGCCATCATGCATCTTTGGAAGGTTGTCGGGCGTTACACAATCCGAACGGCATCCTTCGGAAGGCATAAGTACCGTATGGGCATGTGAAGGTTGTCTTTTCTTGATCTTACGGTGCTATGGCAATCTGATTGTAACCTGAATAACCATCAAGAAAACAATAAAAGGGTTTACCCGCAAGACGGTCAAGCATTTGATCAATAAAGGGTAATGGGAAGTGATCTTTCCTAGTGGCTTTGTTTAGCTTTCGATAGTCCATACAAACCCTCCAACCGGTCACATCTCTGGTTGGGATAAGTTCATTATTTTCATTGCTTTACCACTGTTATACCTCCCTTTTTCGGTACACATTGTACCGGACTTACCCACATACTATCAGAGATAGGGTATATAATGCCGGCGTCAAGCCACTTGATGATTTCTTTCATTACAACCCCTTTCATGGCATGATTCAGTCTCCTCTGGGCCTCAATTGAAGGTTTGTGATCATCTTCCAACAAGATCTTGTGCATGCACACCGCTGGGCTAATTCCCTTCAGGTCGGCAATTGTCCACCCTATTGCCTTTTTGTGTAGCTTCAACATCTTGATCAGCTTCTTTTCCTGCTCAGGCTATAACTTAGAAGAAATAATTACAGGCCATTATCGGTCCCTAAGTATACATATTTTAGTTGCTCTGGCAATTGTTTCAACTCAAGAATTGGTGGTTGTTCAATAGAGGGTTTTTCGAGCTTACCTTCCTTACCTGAGTAGTCCAGTGGTTCAAAGTACGTACCTGGTCGGTTGACTAGCCAATTTGCCTCTTCTTGTTGTTCCTCATCAACCGATTCTTCATACTCTTCAGGTTCCTCTTGGTCGGCAATGTAGTTGCCGAGGCAACTAAATTCCTCATCGAAGTTAAACTCTGCCGTGGCATGGAGTAGTTGGCATTCTTCTGGATCATCGGCATGCCTTAGTGTTTGGAACACATTTAGTTTGACCTGCTGGTCATTCACCCTCATTGTGAGTTCTCCCTTTTCAACGTCGATCAAGGTTCTCCCTGTTGCTAGGAATGGTCTCCCGACAATGATGGGTGCATGCTCATCTACTTCACAATCCAAAACAATAAAGTCAGCGGGAAAAATAAATATATCAACTTTTACCAGTATGTCCTCGATTTTTCCCTCTGGATGCACATAGGATCTGTCGGCTAGCTGCAGCATAACTGTTGTAGGTCTTGCCTTCCCGATTCCTAGTTTCTGGAAAACCGATTTAGGCATCAAGTTTATGCTAGCCCCAAGGTCGCATAATGCTTTCCTGACATAGTGATTTCCAATAGAATAGGGTATTGTGAAACTTCTGGGATCCTTCAACTTAGGTGGCATACGATTGTGCAACATTGCCATGCATCCCTCTGTCGCGACAACTGTTTCAAACTCTCCTAGCCTTGTTCTTTTGGACACAATGTCTTTAAGGAACTTGGCATAGTTTGGCATTTGTTCAATTGCTTCCACCAATGGCAAGTTGATGTGGACTTGCTTTAGGATATCAAGAAACTTCTTGAATTGGTATTCTTGCTTTTGTCGCTTCAACCTTTGTGGGAATGGTGGTGGAAGTCGGATATCTTCGATCCTTTCATTGGTTTGAAACCTAATTGACGGCATTGCCGGGACATCTAGAGTTGCCGAGGCGTTATCAACTGGGGTTGCCGGAGGCATGCTTATCGCAAGTTGCCGAGGCATCGCTCGCCGCCGAGGCATGCTTATTGCCGGTTGCCGCGGCAATTCTGGTTCAGCATCCGAGGCTTTGCCGCTAGGTTCATCTTGATCTTTTGTGGAGTTTTGTTTGACGAGCGGGTTTGAACCTCTCTAAGTTGTTGGCCACTTCGGTGGTGATTGCCTTACATTGCTCATGGCGGTTCCTCTTGCGACTTCAGTATCGCTAGGTAAACCTCCTTGCGGTCTAGTGTTGATTTTGAGCAAACCGTCCGACTTGATTTTCCAATGATTTGATTGCCGCCTCTTGGTTTTGCAATCTCATCTCGGTCCTGTTAATAAAAGCATCAGTTCTTTTTATGAAATTACTATTCTCAGCCATATAAGATTCAGTTTTCATCATAAAAGCATTTAGAGAATTTTCCAAAGAACTAGATGTCGCTCGGTTGTTGCCGCAAAGATCATGCTGTCGTGGCATATTCATTGGAATCCCGATGCTTGTGTATTCTGATTGTTCGGGTTTAGAGCATTGTTGGGATTACTCCATGAAAAATTTGGGTGCTTCTTTCAAAATGGATTGTATGTATTTGACATCACGTTATTGCTCGATTGTAATTCCCCACATAGAAGCCGGATTCGGATTCTCGCATACATTCGAAAGAATTATGGTTATCACCACATAACTCACAAAAAGAATCCATTACCTTGACTTCATGTGTGTTGTTTGGTTTTTGCATGTTCGGACCATCTTGGTCAAAGTGGCCAATTGTGCCGAAATTGAATCGATGATCCTAGTTCATGTATTGTGGCTTGCGCCTAACTCCTCCTCTTCTAGTGGATGGGAATTGATAATCATTCTTGGCCAGCCTGTTTAAGATTTGCATTGCTTCCTCCGGCGACTTATCTAGGAGTATGCCGTTTGCCGAGGCGTCTAGCATCATCCTTGTTGGTGTATTCACGGTGTTGTAAAACATTGTTACTTGAGTCCACACCAGGAATCCGTGTAGGGGGCATTTGTGTAGAAGTTCTCTATATCGCTCCCAAGCCTCGTACATGGATTCATCATCCGCCTTTGCCGAAAAGAAGTAATGTCGTTACGGCTTATCACCAAATTTGTAGGATTAAATCTAGCAAGGAAATCACGACAAAGATCAGTCCAAGATGCTATGGATCCGGCAGGAATGCTGTTCAACCATGCTTTCGCCCTATCCCTCAGTGAATAGGGAAATAATCTTAATCGTAGGACATCGAGGGTGACTCCGTGTATCTTGAACGAGTTGCAAATCTCGAGGAAAGATTTCAGATGTTGTCGTGCATCTTCAGTTGCTGAGCCGCCAAATTGACCTATTGTGTTGATCATATTAAACATTACCGATTTCAACTCAAAGTGGTCGGCTTCAATTTCAAAGACAACTCTGGGTTAAGTCCATCAAGATCTTCTTCAAGATAGTCTCGAATAGTTCTGTTTCGTGCAAGAATCACTCCTCATCCTGCTCGAACATCTTGATTCATATTGCCATCTTGATTTGCCATTGCTTCTCTTATCCTTCGTCTAAGTCTTTGTAAGGTTCGTTCGATTTCTGGATCAAAGGGATATTCTGGTGAAGTCGGTCTCGCCCTGGTCATATACCAATGCAAAACCAAAGTTTGTTAGCCCTTTGAATTTTAAACAAGAAAAATAAAAAGAAAGTGCAAGAAAATAAAAATAAAGTCGCTATTGCCAATCCCCGGCAACGGCGCCAAAAACTTGTTGCGCGTAATAAGTGTTACGCAAATGTGCAAGTATACACGTCGCAAGTTATAGTATAAAAGATATCGTCTCCACAGGGATTGGTGCTACTTCAAGAATCTAGTCTCTTGCACTGTAAAAATAAAAACACGAGTAAAGGATTATAGAAGTTTAACTAATCTCGAAAGCAAATAAGTAAAAGAAAAGATGAATTCAATTGAGAGAGATAGGCCAGGTTATCGTGAGTTGAGGTGTGATAGCCGATTGGATCGTCTTGGTAAAAGAGTGCACGGGCAACTCAGTTGCCGTGGCAACTTGCACAACGGGGTTGCCTTGGCAACTAATCGATGGTTGCCTGGGCAACTAGTTGGGCAACTACTTGGGCGTCTGGGCAGCAACTTCAAGGTTCGGCGGAGCGTTCTTCAATGGTTTCTTCTTATCCCTAAGTCGAAACTCTAGCTACTTGTGCATGCCTTGATAATACATCCCTGTGTGAATCAAGGGTGAACAACAACCAATCTTGCGCTCCTCTTAGCCGTTGAAATCCTTAACTTATTCCTAAACCGGATTAATCTTCACCATCATTGGATTGAATAAAGATCATATTCATTTGTTTCTTGAATCTAACTCTCCCGATATTAGATAAATGGATGAAATCACGAGATCCTCTCCCAATTCACTCGCAAACAATAATAAGAACCAAGAATGAATAAACCTTGAAATAGAAAAGTATAAACTCTTATTACCTAAACAAAAACCAATAGATTCTCACAACCACAAAACACAATAACCATAGCCAAGTAAATTTAGTTCATGGCTAGGTTCCAAAGAAACACAAGATAAACAATCCCTAGCATGAACCCAATCGAACAAGAAAGAAAAGATGAAGCTTGTCGAAAAATCCCTTGCTTTCTCCCTTGGACTTGTCGAAATTTCCCTAATGCTCTCTCTTGGATTGTCGAAATCTCCTTGCTATTTATAGGGCTAGGCCAAAGTCCTTCTTTGAGGAGGAGTTTGAGTTGGAATTAAATTATCTTTAAAGAATATAATTCTTTATTATAATTTTATTCCTATTAGAACTTCTCCTAACTTCTTGGAATTTAAATTCTTCTTTAATCTCTGCATGGCAATCAAATTCCTTTAGGCTTGGGCCTTGCTCCATGTCATCTTGGGCTTGTAAAGTCATTAATTTCGACATCCCTATTGCATTTTCTCTTTGTCGACAAATGCCATGGCAACTGGCTCGGCGTCTCCTTCATGCATTGCCCTGGCAACTAGCTCGGCGTCTCCTTCATGCATTGCCCTGGCAAATAGCTCGGCATTGCTTTGGCAAGTGATCCTGCACATACACACACAAAGCACACCAAAGCAGCATCTTTTCCACAAAAACTACCAAGTTATGTAATCAAGCTCAACGATGGAAGGAAACATGGATTAATGCATGAATGGCTAACTATGCAACTAATATGAGCCTAAGTCTAACAATAATATGAGTAAAAAGGGTAAGAAAAATAGTACTTTTGAACACTTATCAGACATCGTCACAACAATGATTTGTATCTTTCCCATGTGGTGTGAAGAGTCCCATCATCTAATTGATTGTAGGCTATAATGTCATTCCTCATCCACAAGTTCATTGTCAGTGGATTAAAGAGAAAAACAAATTGTGTTGCAAGATCATTCCATATTGTAATAGAATTGGCAAGTAATCCTCTGAACGATGTGCGAGCTCTACCCTGCAATGAATAGGGAAACAATTGCAACCGTAAGGCATCATCAGGAATGTCTTGTTTGCTAAATGAAGCACAAATTAAAAGAAAAGATTGAAGATACTCTCGAGCATCTTCATATGGTAACCCTGTATATTGCTCGTTGCAGTTGGGCATTTGGAACATAACCGGCTTTAACTCAAAGTTCCCAGCCTGAATAGGAGGTCTAACAATACCCGGTTGTAAATCATCCTATTGGGGAACAACAACCTCGTAGATAGTTATGTTCTGGACTAGTCGGTGCAGTGGTGGGTTTTCAGGAGCATGAGGAATTCCCTTATTGTTGTTTGGATTTCTCTCCATTCCACTATTTTTGTGCATCATTCTTCTAAAAGTTCTCTCAACTTCTGGATCTGGTACGAAAAGTGGTGCAGTAGCACTTCTGGTCATACAAAGCCTACATAAGGTAATGAAAAGAAAAGGAAAAACAAAAATAAAACTATTAGAAACAACTACAAACTTAAATAAAGAAAACAAAATTGCAAGGAGAAACATAAGGACATAATAATACCATCCCCGGTAATGGCACCAAAACTTGATTGGTGTAAAAACGCCAGACTATTAGTGCAAGCTACATTATCGATGCAAGAATAGAAACAAGGAAATCCTATTTGAATATCGATCCCACGAGGATGGTTTATTACGCTTACACTTATGTAACTACAATACAATGCTGTAAGAGTGGTAGTTGTAGGTGCAATGGTGGTTGCAATAAAATGATAATAAGGTGAATAAATGATTAATTGTGGTAGCAATAACAAAGTGTAATAAAAGATAGAGAAATATGAGAATAAAGTCTGGATCTCCTGGGTTCAGCTTGGAAAAAGATCAAGTACACTTCGAGGTAAAATGATGGTTCATGTAACATCCCAAAATATAACCTGGAAGTATGCATAACCTTGATTATGATTCAATTGGATTAAGGATATCGTTATTATTAATAATTGAATAAGTCAAGGACCTATTTTAATCAAGTTGATTAGTTGATAGCTAAGTTAAAAGGTCTATTCTATTAATTCGATTGTTAAATTGATCATTAAATCGTGTTACATGATGGATCAATTAAATATTTTAGGACCACTTTTGAAGCAAAGAAAATGTGGATAGAAGTATTAGAAGGGTTAAACTGAAATCTTTGGTTAAGTTGAGATTTGCATACCAAACAAAGATGTGTACAAGGACTTGACACATGTCCAAACCAAATTAAGTCATGTGTGAGTAGTGGGTGATTCGGCCAAGAGAAGAATTATCAAGCTATCATCTTCTTTCTCAAGGCCGAAAAACACTATGGGAGATAAATTAAAGAGAAAGTTTCTTGAGGGGTTGAAGTGTTGAGTATTCTTGGATGTTCTTGCTAGAGTTTTGATCGAGTAGATAGAAAAGAAGGTAATTCGATCCTTCCTTTCTTCTAATTAGAACGTTTATGTGTAAGGATAACTATAAATTTACCTTATGATTATGCATGAAAAAAATTGTAGAGCCTTGAATTCAAAATTAAGAAATTACCTTTAGAATAATTAAAGCTATCATGTCGAGTGACTATGTTTTGGTAAAATTACAACATGATTATTGGGTTAAGATGGCTAGGTGATGAAATCTTTGTGATATGAATTCTAGCATGTGTATGGTACTTGTTGGTTGAAAGAATTAGACTCGAATTGTGGTAAGATCTTATGGTTTAATGGAACAATTAGACTACTTGGTAGCCTTCATTAAGAACTGTTTGAAACACTAATTTTAGGACTGTTTTGGTGAAAATGGAAACTGCTGAATACTAATTTGATCACAAAGGAAAAGTTTTAAAACTGTTTTGAAGGGTTTAAGGATTGATTTATAAGGATATATGTGTTAAAGGACTGTTATGAAAAGGTTCATGTGGATATATGTATATTGGAAACTGTTTTATATGTATACAAATGCATAGGGGACTGTTTTGAAAAGTACAATGACTGATTTTAAAGATCCAAAAATAGGGGAGACTGTTTTGTTACCAAATAGGACTGTTTATTCCAGTATAATCATGCTAGGAATTGTTTTATGTATGTACATGCATATTAAAGTAATTGGGATTGTTTTATACTATGGTGATTATGTGTGGACTGCTTTGTTTGAAATTATATATACTCATAAATAATTGTTTAATTCTACAAATGTCTAATTGTTAGAATTTGTCCTAATACATGGTTGCATTCTTTGTCACATTAGACCAATAAGTGTTTCAAGGTGTAAGGGCTAAGATAGATCAAACCGGAGATAAGCAAAGAGAGGATTGTTGTTTGGAAACAAAACTAGCATGGAGTAATCAGTGAGTGTAGTTAAAGTCTCGGGATAGGCTAACAACCTTCTCGAGCAATTCTTGTTAATTTAATTTCATTACTCTAGCTTGAAGTTATTGCATGTATAAGCAAGCTTGGACGAGAGGTAAGTTTTTAATAGGTTATAAGAGACATTGTGAAAAAATTGTCTATGATGTTTAGTTTACGTGTAAATGGTTTGCATGACTATAATGAACCTGATATGTGATACATGCTAATTGAAAGATGGATTCAATATAAGATTCAAATGAGGTGAATACTTGTTTGTTATGAAAAAGGATGATATGTTATCTTGATAAAGAGCTATGCTCACTTGATTAATAAAGTTGATAATGGGAAAGCCTTGGTCTCGAGTCGGTCTTAGGTATAGTTGGCACGCCATAGAGTCCATAGAGCTCGTATTTGGGGTGGACTACGGTCCTGGACTATGGTCCTTATTTAGCGACAGTAGGAGGGATGTTTAGTGGTCACTTGGCGACAATAGGAGGGATTGACCGGTACTGCGAGTACCATTTTGATTTTGCGACAGTTGGGTGGGGATTCATGTACCTAGGTTGTTACTTGATTCTCAAGGCTATATTAAAAGTAAAATAATGAAATTTGCAATCCTAACAAATAAACTATCTGACCGCTTATAAGACAAATATCACATGATCTTGGTATGATATGTTTAATGTCTTGTATGCTAAGTAATCCTTGATTTTGTTGTGTAGGCTTGATATCTTATATGCCAAGTATAATTAAAGAATCATGTGATGACGCTTGTGTATATACTTGAGTACAAGTCTATGTTAAAAATAAATTATGAGGGTTCATAAGATAAATTTTGATATAATGAAATAACTTGTGTAAAAATAAATGCACATATAATTAGTTCACGAATAAAGTTGGTTGCTAAACTCTTGTATGTTATGTTTTACCAGTATGTAAATGACCAATTCATGTAGGGAATATCCTTAAATTGATCACTGATTCAGTTATTAGATTGAATCATATGGGTAATTTACAAGATATGTATGTCATTTTTCTTAAATTTGGGTTATATGTTTATTGAGAAAGTTATGGCCATTTGATTGATGTACATGCTTGATATTACTTTGTATTGTGACCTTGCAACAATTAAGATGCTAAGAATTTACTTAAAATAAATTAAGTGTTAGAAGGAATCGGCGTTTGATCTCATGGTTTAATCGGATATTCTTAAATAGTTAGATTGTTGAAGAGATAAACCTTGAATTATGCATGTCTTGGGACCAAAAGAATAGTATGCTGAAATTTCTATTTATAATGAGAATTTTTGGATTAATTATAAATTTGTCTTGAATACATATGTGAAGTTTTTTAAATGTATATATCATTTCTTATGAAATTTTTAATACACGTGTATGGTGAAATTCTTGGCCATTCGAATGACATACTTGTTGAAATTGCCATGTTATATGACTTTGCAACAAAGTTATGATATTAAGCTTGATTGATAAGGTAATTCATGATTAAAATTGTGGTTTAAATTGTTCGATTGGAAGTGATTAAGTTTGCCATGAGTAAGTCCTGTTGTGAAATAATTTAAGGATCGTTTCTAGATAAATAAACTACCTCTAAATTATTTTTAGAGGGTGTTTGAAGTAAATAAAACATGGGAGTGTCCTAATAATATGTAAGAACTGATTTCTTGCAATAATTTTGGGTTGGTTTGTAAACTAAACCGGAAGATTAAATGACAATCAAAATGGGATTTGGAACCTATAAGAATTATTTTGAAAATTTTAATTGAGGGGTCTCTTTATAATTAAAACTTGGACTGTTTGGGGAACTTTTAAAGACTGTGTTGAGTAAATAAAAGTTTCTAATGAACTGTTTTAATTGTGAAATTGTATATATATGCTTAGAGGAAAGTTTTGAATATATATATATATATATATGAAACATATGGATTGTTTTTGATGTATTTATTGTATACAAGAATAGTGGACTGATTTGAATGAATTTAAATATATTATGGACTATTTAAGATGTCTATTGTATATACAAGATCGGTGGACTGTTATGAATTAGAACAAGTACATAGTGATTGTTTAACATATGTAAGTATGTACATGAATTTGAAAACTACTTCGCATATAAACCATATTGTATTGAAGTGTTTTGGATATATATATATAAAAGTATCTTCTAAATATGATTTGATAAGCTATGGTTGATGTCTTACATGACAAGTAACTTATGTCTTTGACATGCTATGTTTAATATCTTATAAGACAAGTAACCATATTCATGATATGTTATGTCTAATGACTCGTATGCTATGAAACCATGTTATGATATACAATATTTGATCACTTGTGTATCAAGTATCTCATAAATTGTTAAGATATGTTAATAAGAAAGCATAATACTATAACTCAACTATTTAAATAATCAAAATAAATTTGTTTAACAGATAAGTGGTTATATTGTAACCTGGTTACCATTCGATTGGGATTGGTTTTGGTAGAATGCTATTACGATTAATCGAAATGATAAATTACTTAAGCTAGGATCTAGTTGAGCTTACATAACCTTGTGCAATACTATTTGAATGGAACGTAAGTTGGAGTGATCATGTATGTAATTATTTCTTTAGTGGCTTTGATTCGAATGATCTAACCTCTTATGGACCTTGTCTTGTTCAAATCTTGTATTTCATGATTTCTTGCTTCTTGAAATGAAACATAACTTGTTTGCTTATTACCTTTAAGCCCCTTATGCTACCTCACTAAGCCCCTTATGTTAATAAGAAAGCATAATACTATAACTCAAATCTTGTATTTCATGATTATCTAAAGAGTCTGGACAAGATCACAAGGATCAGGATGTACGTTTGTAATCCTTTTGTGTACTCCTAGTTGGTGGCACTTAGTGGTTAAACATGCATTGAATTTTTAGATTTCTTTGTGGCTTATCATGTGTATAAGCCTAATAAGTATTCGAGTTTGTATTGGGCCTTTATTATTTCTTGGTGATTGCTTGCTGCGTATGATTCATTTACTAGCAAGATTTAGTAGTTGCTTGATAGCTAAGTTATGCTAGTGGTATATTTGAAAGTTTACCCATATTGGAAATCATGCGAATGTTGATGCTTTAATATTGGAATCATGACTGATTTGGTAAGACACCTTATAACTTGAATAAGATTAAAAGTTATAAACAAAACAACTGTTATGCTAAAAAAATTAGTGATTGCTATGTATTGATTACGATATGATGATAATTGTCTGTAAGACTCTTAAGTTAACATTTTGTGGGTATGTGTGTTGCAAACTTAAATATGTAATTATTGAGTTAAATCTTTAGTAAAAATTGTTTATCTAAAAAGGTTATTTTAACGATTACAATAAGCAAAGGTATAAATGTTAATGGATTTAGTTTGATCATGCTATGCAAAGGTTATATGAATATGTCTAGGTTTGAATTAGGCGTCGAATTATCTTGAGTCTCGTAAGCAAAAGTGGCTAACACTCTTTATAAATAGCCTCTAATGTCTCGATTGATTATTCATTAATTAAGTTATGTTATATATATATATATATGATGTTCAAATGCTTTCATGATTGCATGTTTGGCAGTAATAAACTTTATGGTCTGAAGTACCTAAACTATAAGAACAAGATATGGGTTGGTTTGAAGTGTCTTTGCTTAACATATGTATATTTTGTCTACTTGTGAATTAGAGATGAAGACCTATCCAACTTATAAAAAGTTTTAAATTACCCTAAATTCTCTTTGTATGCTTATTTGTGAATTGTTAAACCGTCATATGTTAGTTTAAATGTTGTATGTTTGTTTGAATGTTTGTTCCGTAACACCTTTTAATTAGGTTTACTCATAAGCTGGGTTTAGGGTGTTTCAGTTCAATCAATGATATGTGGTCATCCTGAGTATAGCTTCCATTTAACCTTCAACCATTGACTCGGAGATGTAGATCGGCTTCAACTATTATTGTAAGTCGAGACTATAGCCCTTCAAACAAGTAGACCAACTTTCGTTGCATCCAACCAACTTTCGTTGTAAAACTCATTAATCTGACTTGTTATTGTATTCGTCAATGTCATTGGCTAGTTTAACACTCTCATACAAAATGTAAATCAGATCCAACAATTAAAGCTTAAGAAAAAGCTAACAAAAATATATATTAAACTAAAGAGACAATTTAAACAACTTCATAAAGCTCCAGAAAATTAAACCATAATCAATATAAGCATAAAATACAAAGTAGATCTCCAAAAACATCAAAATAGAGAAAAGTTTAAGAAGATAACAATATATTTCCTTGATTCAGCATTTGACTCCTCATTTCCTTGAATAGATCTGCCTCACCTCGAATCTCCAGATACAAGCTTAAGCTGCTATGGATGGAGGGAAAAAGCTCAAAGGTTGAAGATGATATAAAAAAATGGGAATAACATGACTCTCTCTCCTCCAAAATGGTCCTTTTATAGGCCACCCAAGGAAGGACACATGTCCTGCATGTTATTTGCATACCCAGCGCCGTACAAAATTTGTTGTAACAAACTGGATAGCTGGCATATTCGTCCTTATCCTTAAGCAAGATGGACAACTAGCAGAAGTGGTGTCAAACTAGCTACAGTGGTGAAAACTTCCTCTGTAGTGACATTAGTAATGCAGCAATAACAAGGCAAAAATAGGCAGAAATGTACAAAACACGAGCCACTAGAACTAAGTTAGAAAAAATGTAGAAATAGACATGAAAATGCATAAATAGATGCAATAAACATCAATGTGGGGACAATTAGACCTATAAACAAAGGGAAAATATATGCTCATTAAAGAGCTATCATCTATCTATGGAATAACCATGATGGTCAAACTCATCTCTAGTCCTCTTCCTAGACTGATTCCCCTGACTATGCTGAACCGATATGGTCGATTGCTTCCTAGCTCGATCGGTACCCTAAGACTCTTGTTGTTTCTTGAGTGCTTCAATCTGCTCATCAGTCCTAGCCCTTTTAGTAATCTCTTTATACTATAATTCCTGATGCAAAGCAACATTAGTCTTAATCAAAAACCGTAGCCCTTTCAGAAACTAGTCACATTTTTATTTCTCTGTGGTTACCAACCCCAGAACATACTAGATCAGCCTCTTAAACTCAATCTCATAATCATTTACTGACATTTTATTCTACTCCAGGTTCATGAAATCATCTTGGCACTTTTCTAAATACTCTGGTCCAACATATCAGTCTCGGAATGATTGTCGAAAATACTCCCAGGAGATCTGACTGGCTGGAATAACATTTTCTTCTTTCTTCTACCAATTTTGGGCTTCACCCTACAACAGTGATACAACGGACCTCAGCTTCCGATTGATAGGATAATCTATCTTAACAAACAAACACTGAAGCTTTTTCAGCCAATACTCTATATCCGTCGGGTTTGTACATGTCTTCCCATCAAACATAATCATCCCAACAGCCAGAAACTTGATAGATATGGGTTTCCTCATGCCCTTAAACTGGCAGAGCTAACAAAGTAGCTCCATGTGCACTGCAGAAGTATCCATGCCCACAGTTTCACTACCCCCAAAATCATATAAACTATCACTCTAAGTCTGTTGAACAGGTGGATTCCTACCACCAACCTAATGTATCCCAATCTACTGAGCTTCAGTCTGATCCTTAGGTTTCTCCTCTACATCAGCATCATGTATCTTATCCAGGTTTTGTGGCAGATCCACAGGGGTGAAGCATCACTCTCAACAATAGTGGTACGACCTTGACCTCAGCCTTGGCCACGACCATGATCGGTCGCTAATCTAGTACTCCTACAAGGTGGCGTAATAGTCTTTTAAAAAGGAACTAATCTGGAGTTAGAGTCGGTACTTAGAGATTCTATTCAAAATATAACAATTCATTAAAAATAACAGATTTTTTTAGAAATTCCCATTTTACCCAAAAACATTTAATATGAATGCAAAAATCATTTTCGGTTTAAAATTGATTTAAGCCTCACAGTCCGAGGGTTAAGCCTAGGCTCTGATACCACTAAATGTAACCCCCCCTAAACCTGGCCCAGAGGGAATGGGCCGAATGTAGGAAGTAAATTTGAAAACTTGCCCCCTCACGAAATGATTTTAGATTTAAATATCCTTTTTAAATCCAAAATAATTATTAAAATGACTATATTCAATAATACCTCATTTCATATAAAACGTAATCGTATAATAATGTTTTGAAAAGTAGATAAAAATATCTAAAATAATCTCATTATGCATACTGAAATAGAAATCCCCAAATAATAATGTCTCAAGTCTAATATTACATAAAAGTCCCAAAAATAAAAAGATAAAGTTTGTATATTTGAAATAAACCATACTGATAAAATGAAAGTAGTCGTATAAAATGAAGTCCTCCAAGTACCGTATGACTAAGACTGAGTATCTGAAACAAGAACTAAAGGGGAGTAAGCTATAAGGCTCAGTGTGTCTTTAAAGTGCAGATAAACAATAGAACAAGAAATTTGATCATCATGTACAATCCCAATTAGACATACCGGTATACATAATCATATAATATGATGCACGAAACACAATTTCATGCACCCATCTATATACACCAGCCAAAGAGTAAGGTTCCCCAGAACCACTCTCTACTCCGTCACCATCTGAAGTGGTACTCAGCCCGATGGGTGGAACCACTGATCCGAAGTAGAATTCAGCCTGAAGGGTGAAACCACTGAACTTCCCCATACATTTCTAAGCCAGATGATATGACATGATATTTTGAATTTTTGAATCTAAATACATTTTTGTTTAATTAACGAGGATGCATACACAATAAGTCTGATATTAATTTAGTCTGATTTCGATATATGATGCATGACATATCATTATACAAACAATAGCACAATTCACATATCATACATACAATCATACATGGAGCATAAAAATGTATAGCACAAGAAGAGAATACACCTCAGATAGCTAGTAACTCAACATCAAGAGTGACATCTCCCACGCTTAACTCTAGCACTAGGACAGATAGAGTCAGCAGCTATGAAGGTAAACACTACATAAAATTCCACTACTACTATGCCATAACACTAACACATATATACACTAAATCAAACTATACTCATATGCAAATCTCGTAGATTGTGCAATAGCAGACCGCACAGATGGAGAAAAAGGAAAAACCTTGGTATCCGAATCAATGTCACCTGAACACAACAATAATTTGCATCAGATTTTGATGTACACAATCTCAAATACTAAGTGAAATAAATATAAATAGTAAAATGGTCTTTTGGGTTCAAATTTAGGAAAATGAACTACGAATTTGAGATAAGAATGTCAAAAAATATAAAGTTGACTTTAACCAAAACAGTCAACGCCGAAAAGTTAACGATCAACGATAGTGGTCAAAGATTAACGATGACGATCAAAGTCAACAACGACAATCAACGGTCAAAATCAACATTGACATCATGGTTAACATCAATGCTGACATCATCGATTAACAGCTCAGGTTAATTAACGGGTCTGACAGTTCGATCCGATCTGGTTTGGTTCAAAAGACCAATTCAGTTCAGTGTGCACTTGATTTGGTTTAGGCTCACTAGACCAGCCTGGTTATAAACCTAGTTTGGGTTGCTCTCTTGGCCCAACAAATTGAACAAGATTGAGTTGGGTAATGGGTTCATTCCTTTGGGCACAAAACTGATGGCTCAACCTATCCTTTGCACATGCAATCCCGACCTAGGGTTACCAAATCCTTCTAACAGTGTAGATTGTTGGCGTACATACTCCAGTGACCCTAAATGGTCGTTCTTGGCTGAAACACAATAGAACCAAAGAATAAAATGTAAAAAAAAACTCAATAAAATCAACCACTCGAAGAAGAGGCTTACCTAAACCACGAATAGAGCAACCAACGAGTGGCAGTACAAAGGAAACAAACAGTTTTTGATGGTCACGAACACTAACGACGAGAAAAAACGATAATGCAAGGGGTGGGTTTTGGTCGGACGAAGAAGAGGAGCCGAAAGATAGTCTCAGATTGACGAACGGTCGATGTTAGAGGCTTGATCGGAACTCGGTCGAAGTAAAAGAGTGAGGATTTTGTGTTCTTTCGTATGATAGAAAGAAACCAGAGAGGGTGGGGATTGCAATTCAAATGGTGGCCGCAGATTTAGGAAATGAAAACTGAAAAGGGCTAGGGTTGTTATAATAGGGTATAAATACCCTGGTCTAAGGGTAAATCACAAAAGAGGGTCTCAACGATTTATAGATTGGTCACATAAGTTTTGAATTTCCCCAAAATAGCTCTTAAAACAATTTAGGTGACCGAATTAAATTCTCAAAAATTAGGGTTCATAAATTAGAGCTTTCATAATTTAGGATTTTTATTTAGGGGAAAATTGGGTATTATATAAGGGTTAGGATTTTAGTTAGGGTTTAGGTTTCAAGGCTTAGTGTTGGAGTTTTAGTATCAAAAATCTAGATTTTAATATGAAAATATACATGTATAAATACGATGATAGACAAACAATGTATCAAATATTCATCTTTTCCATACAAGATGAGACAATATGAATATCGTTGGATCTCATAAATATTCAATTTTTAAAATAAGATTTTTTTTTACATTTTTATAAATTTATTTGAATTTTCTATTATCTTAAAGAATTTTTAATGTATTTTAACATTTATTAAATAATTTTTTTACTGAGCAACATAGTAGTTTTTAGCGTATTTTAACATTTATCAAATGTGATAATCTATAATCATCATATAATACGTTAATTTACCTCTACATCGGCGCTCTTGTCTTAAAGATTCCAAGACGGCTCTAAGGGTCCCCAAACGGACTGAGGAGAAGCGGTTATATCATAATAATCGTCGTCGTCGTCAACATATGCCCAAGAGTTGACAGTGAGTGGTGCCAAAGTCCAAAACATCTACGGCCGTTGTAGTTGTTGCCTTTAGATTTCTGCCCTTCTACTTGGTTCCTAATCGTAGGATTAGGTACTTCTACAACATTCTTCTGATCCTCTATACTTTCCTGTTCCCTGAGTACTGCAAATCTGGAATTACCCATTCTTTCAGTAGAACCAATATTGTTTGGTCTATCATTCCCTTCCCCTCTTGGTTTACGCTTTTGATTCTCTACAACCATCCATGGTCTGTATAATTCTTCACCCCTAGATTTCATGTTAGGTATGTTGTTGAACGTTTTCCTTTGATCCACAATATTTTGTTCCTCTCCTAATTCATATTTCTTGTAGGAAACACTAGTAAGCCAAATTGTCACATTTGCTTAAGTGTTTAGGATTTTGGGTGAGAGCTTAATTGTGTAAAATTATTTACCTTGCGAGGTTTTCTTTAGTTTGCTAAATTTGTTTCCTCTTGTAAGAGAGGTTTCAAGACTTTTGGGTTGTAAGGGTTATCTCTTTGAGCCCCAAAAAAGGATTTGAGAAAATCCTTAGTGTGGATAACTAAGGTAGTAGAGGTAGACTCAGTTGTGTAGTCGAACCACTATAAATCATCGTTTCAATATTTTTATTACTTAGCCATTCATCCACCAAAGGAAAAATCCTATTCACCCCCTCTTGGCATTCGGTTGATCGTTCGAGCCTCCCAACAATTAGTAATAGAGCTTTTTATTTATGTCAGATTAACATCCTAGAGTCGAACCTTGAAGTGCTCAACCTTCCTACATCAACCGGAGATTATGGCACAATCTATCGACAAGCCTCCTTACTTCAACAGTGTTAACTACTCCTATTGGAAGAATAGGATGATGTTCTTCATCAAAGCCAATGACTATGGTCTTTGGGATGTAGTTCTTGATGGCCCGTTCATTCCTCAAAGAAGCCATGCGAAATGGAATATAGAAGATCGAAAGAAGATGCAACTCAATGATAAAGCTATGCACATCTTGTTTTGTGTTCTTGGACCCGGTAAATATGCAAAGACATTTTCTTGCTCAAGTGCCAAGGAAATTTAGGACAAGCTTGAAGTCACTCATGAAGGAACAAATGAAGTAAAGAAGACCAAGAAAGGTCTTCTCAACCTTGAGTACAAGAACTTCAAGATGGACCCAGAAGGAGATATCAAAGCTATGTTTGATCGGTTCTCCACCATTGTGAATGGACTTAAAGGATTTGGAGAGATGATCCCAGTGGACAAGCTTGTGAGGAAGTTGATTTACTCACTTCCCAGTTCATGGGAGTCCAAAAAGACCTCCATTATAGAAGTAAAGAACTTGAAGACGCTCAAGCTTGATGAGCATATGAGATCTTTGCTAACCCATGAAATGATAATGTCAAAGAGGAAGAAGAAAGAAGATTAAGGCATTGAAGACTTGAATGTTGCTCTTAAATCTTCCACAAGACAACAAGAAGATTCAAGTGGAGAGGATAGTGAAGAAGAAGAGATAGCCAAGCTCTTCAAGAAGTTCACCTGATTCATGAAGTAAGAAAAGGAAGAATTAAGACATGAATCGAGAATGAAGATGATGGATCCTGTCATATGCTTAGTGTAAGAAGTCGGGGCACACCAAGTATGATTGCCCTCGATTAAAAAAGAAAGGATCAAGCCATAAGAATAAGGAATTTGTGGCTACATGGAGTGATGAAGAGGACTCCACCTATAATGTGGTAGCGAACCTTTGTCTCATGGCCATCAAAGAAGATTCAAGGGTAACTTCTAATCCATGTACTTCAATTTCATATACATTTGATAAATTAAAAGATGCCTATGATGATTTAGTTTTTGAATTTAAAGCCTCATTTTTGAAAAAAAAATGATTTCAAAATTAAAAATAGAAAATGATTTGCTTTCCAAAACTAATTTAGAACTTGAATAAAGGTTTGAAAACTTTGAGAAAAATATTTTTGATTTACAAAACTTGCTTTCAAAAGTTCAAGAAGAATAGATTTGATTTACAAAAGCATTGAAAAGAAAAATGGAGAATGCTCCAAAAATAATTTTGTAAAATCAAATTTATGTTAGACAATCTAGTTCCCCTAAATTTTTCAAAGGCAAAATGGTTAAAAAATTTAGGTCCCAAAGGGACTAATTTGTCCAAACAAAAAGGAAGACATTGAAAAATGAATCCTAAGGGGACTAAGTTATTTGGGACTAACGCCATTGGATCCAAAGCAATTTGGATACCAAAAATTACTTGATTGTCTATTTGTATGTATGCTTGAGTATTGATGATTAAAGTCGAAATTTTGGAAGCTCTTGACACACAAGGAAGAAGGATACTTGAAGAAGAATATGCTTAACCTCCTACCTTCGTTCAAGTGGTAAATTTAAGTTTCATGCAATTTGCTTGATCATGTTTATACTGTGTACCGATACGTTCTTTTGTCCATAACGATCTAATTTTCCAGTAGCCAAAACCCGTATCAGTACAAGCTTGGTCGTGCCAATAAGTGAGGAGGTGTACTGATACCCAATGTTAAATTTGCCCAATGACTCATTCTTCTTTGAGGAAGGTACTGATACACTTATACGCGTACTGATATACTTGCATATGTACCAATACACCCTGCTCCAAAAGTGCATTTAATGCTGGAAATAAAGTCCCTAACGGCTCTAAATCAACCTCAATGGCTAGTAACGACTATAAACTTCTTATAGGGTTTAAAAGACTCAATCAAGCTGCCATGGAACAAGAAGAAACAACTTTCCAACATTCATGTATTGAGAAATGAAATTGTGTACTTAAATTATCATATTTCTTGTAGAAAACATTAGTGAGCCAAATTGTCACATTTGCTCAAGTGTTTAGGATTTTGGATGAAAGATTAATTGTATAAACTTATTTTCCTTGTGAGGTTTTCTTTAGTTTGTTAAATTTGTTTCCTCTTGTAAGAGAGTTTTCAAGACTTTGGGGTATAAGTCTTGGTTGTAAGGGTTATCTCTTTGAGCCCGAAAAAAAACGCAAATCTAGTGGATTTGAGAAAATCGTTAGTGTGGGTAGCTAAGGTAGTGGAGATAGACTCGGTTGTGTAGTTGAACCACTATAAATCATCGTGTCAATATTTTTATTACTTAGTCATTTATCCACCAAAGAAAAAATCCTATTCACCCTCTCTTGGTATTCGGTTGATCGTTCGAGCCTTTCAACAAGAGTGAAGGTTGTGCCTACCCCAATAGCGAGAAATTTTAAGTACTTGATCTCTAAGGAATTTGAGACTTGGACAACGACGTAAGTCGAAGTAATTAAGAACTATTGATCATGTGATCACCACCTAAGTAAAAGTGAACTTATTATGTGATGGGTGGAACAAAGTATAGTTCATGTTAGAGTATCATGCTACCCATGTGAGGCGATCGAGGATTACAAGTGATGAAGGAGTGAGAGAGTATCGATACTAGATCCATGCGATACTGGTACTTGATTTTTCTTGTGTTGGTACTGATCAGTCAGTACCGATACTTGTGTTTATTAGTTAAGCTTCAAGTTGAGGATTGGTTAACTCTGGAAGCCTCGAGAAGTAGCATCTGAATGTAATTAAAAGGATACAATTTTAAGATTGAATTTAGGTTCAATGGACCTTGAGACCTTGTTGAGTGTGCTTTAGAGAATGATGTATCGATGTGGGAGATTTCTCTGATATAGTACAGTGGTCAGTACATGGTGCTTTTTGGGGTGACAATTTGTACCAAACTCTCGTTGTTAGGAGACAGTAGCGAGATGGGTGTCTAAGTTTGGTGTGTAGTGTTTGACTTACCGGCGGTCAGAGTCAAAGAGCGAGATCCTCCAAAATTATTGAAGATGCTTCGATATTTCCACAATGGAAATTAAATAGAACGATCGTGGATTTTGTAAGGGATTTGCAGGTGCACAGTTCCGATGGATTACGTTTTGTATAATGGTGTATTTCTTGGTAAAAACCGTTTGTTATTTTTGACAATAATGGAATCTTGTTTATACGAGATTCGTGGTTAGTGATGGAGCCTTATCTCTTGGGGGGATTTCATGTTATGACAGATCCTAGTGAGGGTACAGATGACGTGTTTCCAAACACGTTATAGTTTAGAGTGTATGACTCTTGCATGAACCGAGTTAGTGGGAGTTGCATTAGTTGTTATTTTGATGTAAAACATGCCAAGATCTAAGGTTATTCTTGAGACATGTAGAGACGTCTTTTACTCTCAAAAGTCTTGCACCAGACAAGCAATGATATTGATAAGGGATGCCATCAGAGATTGGGTCACCTACGGGGAGGCACCATGGGAGGAATAATTTTGTTTTGGTTGTAACGGATGCTTGACCCCTATGTTTTCTTTTATCATGCGAGGTTGTAGAAGAAGTTTTGTTTTACACCAACCATTTTGGGTATTGCCATATCAGTTGAATCACCACAATGACGTATTCTTTTGACAGTTTTATCAAGGTACCATTGGGTTTATTGTATGCCTTCAGCAGTTCACCGAGCGAGAATGAATTCCTTTTAAAAGAAGAATCAGTTGAGATTATGTTTGTACTGTTAGAAAAAAGTGTTATATTTGATAAGTGCTGAGATCAGAGTAGCACAGCTGGAAATTTTCGAAGCTGGCGAAGAGTCATAAAGGTTTTAGCATCTTCCTTGATTTATGGATACAAATTTTGAGGACAAAAATTTTCTTTCAGGAGAGGAGAGTTGTATCGACCCGATCTCTGATATGGTAATTCAGGTTGGGTTATCAGGTTTTGAATAATTTTAATTAGGGGGCCAAAATTGAAGAATTTAGAACTTTCAAACTCAATTTAATGGATATAGTGACCGTTTTGTAAACGGGTTGAAACTAGGAGGTTTTAGTACAAACTTTGGAAATTTGGATGGCTAAGTGGGTGATTTACCATTTTTCTTTCTGAAGGCATTAAATGGGTCAGTTTGTGTGTATATTGGGAGAGTGTTATCAGAATTTTAAATGGGAGTTAAAAGAGAGGGGAAGTTTTAGAAAGATAAATGATTGGATACTACTTTTGCCACCAATCATGCTGCCGTGGATGCCACCGCCGTCACCATTAGCTTTGTCGTGTCGTCCCGCATTGCATGGTGGTCTCAGATTGATCGTCCAAGCTGTCGTTCGTTGGGGTGGAGAAGATAAAGTTTTGAATTGGGTGTTTTTTCGCTCTTCGTCGAGTTTTGCCACCATCATTGACCATACCAGCATCAAAAATGGTTCTATAGAGGTTGTTGTCAAATTCTTGCGGCCGAAAGCCGCCGTACGTACCACCACTTGTGTGTGGGCGAGATTCGGCAACAGGTGGGAGTCAAACTAGACCAGTTGGTTGATCAAACCAAACTAGTCGGTTAACAGAACTACACCAACTAGTTGACCGAACTGGACCAACCAGTCAATCAAACCAGACTAGCTGGTTGACCGAATAGTTCAGCTTATTGACCAATCTGTTAACCAGCCGTCATTGACTTTGACCAAGGCATTGACTATTGACTTTTTGACCAAGGTTGACTTTTTCCTAGAGACTTTACCCGAGGGTTTTCAACTTTTTGAGTCTATTGGCGCAGTCCGTTTTGCCAAATTTGAACTTGATAAGCTATTTTAACGCGTTTTATTCCCTAAAGTAGTATGTTAATGTGAAATGACTTATGTAGTCATATTTGTTTTATCCGAGGATTATACGGACTCGAACATGAGATTATTTGGGATGACAAATGAGCTTAATTGAAGAATTGCCGTTACCGCTTGAGGTTAGTACACCTTGAACTCTTATTGCTTCATGAGCATCATAAATATGATTATTTTGCGTGTTAGTGTCTACAAGAAAGGTAGAAGATAAATAAGCATGTTTAGTGACTAGTATCATGAGACTTGATATATGTGTGATGCATGATGACATTGAGGATATTTCAAGACTTGTATGGCCTTAGAGACCGTGTGGGGTCGCTTAGATATTTCTATAATTATTCGATGTTTGATTGATAATTGTGATACCTAGTATGTTAGATTCGAATAGATTGACGTGTTAATGGGAATTGTGTGTAAGAGATAATCAAGAAGTATTTGATTAAATGATTATAAAGCGGGTAGTTAATATTAATTGATTAAATACGTTGGTAAATAAATCCTAATGACTTTCATAAGGTTTAGAGATCGAATAAAGTGTTTTAACATCATATTTCACAGAAATGATGTGAACCCGCGAATAGGGTATCAGTACGGGCTTCGACCATACTGGTACATGATTGAGGGCCATGTCGATATGGGTGAACTCGTACCGATACTTGTGAAAATCTAGGATTTCTAGTAAGCAATGTCAATATTGGTACGTGTATGAGTACCGATACCCAAGAGTATTGTACCAATACTTGTGTTTGAGTGTCGGTACCCGCTGATTTGAATAATATATAACGCCCGTTAAAGGTAGAAATCGAAGTGAAAGATTAATAAATTGATTTATACTTTAATTAATGAGATAATATAGATTAATGGAGATAATTAATGAGAATGATTAATGTACTCTTGCATAATGTATTAACAACTCGGTAAACTTTTGGGTAACTTGTCGTAATAGTAACCATAGAGATCCTTGAGGGATCGTGAGATGTCACGTGCCAAGTGAGGGCACTTGTTTGGTAACCGTGTCAATCTTTTATGTTGTATGACACTTGTTTGGTTGAGTCACCTTTGATTGTTGGGATCTGGATACTCAGAGAGCATGTTGCAACACAATGAGATGAGATGCTGAATGTATGTTCCTGATGATGTATGACCCCGGGCCTCATTCGATGATACTCAAGGAGAGATGCCTAGTATAGGTGTACGTTTCCGAGGCTATGTAACACCAGGCCCATGATGAGTATGCATATAGTTATGGAGTTTTGGTGGTTGAGCTTAATGTTTATCTATATTGATGCTATTAATGGGAAAAGTAGTGGTTTTTAGTGTTGCTTACGCATGAAGTAACAGAGTAGTGGACCGCTAGAGTATTGGAGAAGCAATCTCTCATGCTGGACTGGATGTTACAGCGTTTGTTGTGACGCTGGAGACAAATCTTAGACCCTTTGGGATTTAATGTGTGGTCCCCTCTCATTTATTGAGTCATTAATGACGTGAAAAAAGTAAAGATCATCTTTAATGGGTCACATGACACTTTATTAAAAGCACGTGACAAGATATTCTTTTATTGGCATTTAATGAACCAAAAAGTAGAAAACTCTAAGGTTTCTACTTATTATAAAAGGCAAGGGAATATCATAAGAAAAATGAGGTTGCACTTAATGCAAAACTAGCAGAGAAGCTTTTATTCGAGGAAACAACCCTTTTGTCGTCTACAACCACCATTGTCGAAGGTCAAGAGGAGTCTTCAACAATGAAAAGCTATCGAGAGAGGCTTGAGGAGTTGAAGCGCTGCAGCACAGTTTGAGGGCTTGGAGGAGAATTCGAGGACGCTTGATTTTCTCTCTTGCTTTATAATCTGCCATGACTTTTACTGATTTTATGGATGTTATTTTCTCAGATATAAGCTAAATACTTTGTTTGGGTTTATTGTTTGTCCTTTGATATTTGCTACAACATATGTTTGTCCTTTGATCATTGCTTCATCTTTACTTTTTATTATCGCATTTAGTTTATAGTTTTTATCATCTTATCAATATTTCACTAACTCTTTCATGCAATTGCTTTGAGTTTATCACTCCAATCCCTGTGGATTTGACACTCAGATACCTATCACTTTATTACTTGTGCAACAGGTATAATTGCTCTAATTGTGTATACTATATTTTAAGCATCAAGTTTTTAGCGCCGTTGTCGGGGGTTGGCAATTGGTGATTATAGCTTAATAGTTGCACTTAATTTTTAGTTTAATTCTAACTTTATTATTTTAGGTGTTATAAGTGAAGGAACATCAACATGAGGAAAAGTAAAGGTCGATCTATTTGAGAGTATCTTACACCCACCATTAACGGCCTATACCCAACCACTAAAGCTTTTTAAGAGAGAAGAATGGATAATTTTATGGAGGTGATGCTTTTCCATGTCTCTCGTCACTAGCTACGGTATTGGGAAACATGATCACACCAATGCAAATGCTGAGAGCATCCCAAGGAGTTCATATCGTGGAAAATTCTTGTGATTATTGTGAGGGACAACATTTGTGGGAAAATTGCCTATACAACCCTGATGTATATTGGTACAAGAAGGACCGTAAAATGAGTGTTAGAGAACATCACAAAGCCTACAACCAACGATGTAGCCAACAGTAAAATTTTTCATGGTATGATAAAGGAGTTGAAAATTTTTATGACTATAATAGCTTTGTTGCTGCAGCACACATGTCTTGGCAATGTAGTCCTCATCAGCAACCAAGCTTCTCATAGAATGCTCAAGGAGGTGAAAATTTATATACACCTTGTAACTATGCTGAACCATCAGGGTCCAATCAATTGTTGTAGCAAAGTAGTGATTATCAGACGCAATCAAATTCCATGGAGGCTATGACAAATTGGATGGATGATGAATTTTAAAGTTCTGCTGAAACATTGAGAAATATTAAAAATCACACAGTGGAGATTTTAAATATCCTGAATAGCATGCCGCAGTAATCAATTCAATGAGACACTAAAATCCTAAGTCAAAGGACGTAGGGCAATGCGAAATGATCTCCCCAATATGTGAGGAACAAATAAAAGCTCTAAGTCGAGATTATGAGAAAGAATACCCAGCAATAGATGATCCTGAACAACAAGTTGCCATAGCAAAGATTGAAGAGCCTAAACAGAGCAATGACATAACAACATTCAATGAGGCTGAAAAGAGTAATGCTACAACAATGTCTGAGAAATCTGATTCCTAGACCGTTACAGCAACATTGATGCTAGAGCAACAATCTGTAGACTACTCTTATGCACAATGTCAAGATCACATGCAAGATTTGATACCATTAAAGCTAGGGTATGTTCAATTGGAGATGATACGTTATCCATGGTGATTCCCTCCGATCTTGGTGCTACACCAAAATCTCTACTGATGGAGATGTTTGAAAAGCTTAAAGAAAGTTGTGGTTGGATACTTGAAAACTTCAAAAGAATTGATCCTTCACTTGACTTACACAAGATCCAAACAAAGGATTGCCAAACCAATTAGCTAGAACAGCGATTGCCACAGCAACAAAAGTTACACCCGACGATGGAGAAAGTCGATGAGAATAAAGTACTCAAATGGTTGGGTATTGGTATAATCTTTTCCATCAACAAATTAATGCCTTCGAGAATAATAACAAGGTAGAGGGTATGCATGGATTACAAAGGAACAAGAAAGAAAGATATCTCCACCAAGGTTTCACAAGAGGGAGTAGTTTTAAGCACCTTGGCTCAATTTCTTTTGGGAAGGATTATCACTCGATGGAGGGTGCAGATCGGATATAAGAAGTATCATAAATGACCATCTCTTTTATTTTGCTACATTTTTTTATTTTTATTTGTTTTATTTTGTTTTTTATGCTTCAGCACTTTATTTTGTTGTTCTGCTTTCATATATTTTGCTTTAGCATTGAGTTAATTATTTTTTTATTTTCCTTGTTTTTCTTTTATTTTTCTGCCATAAAGCAAGAAGGAGAAAGAGTTTTTTTGGGGATTTGGAGAAAAGTTATTTTTGGTAGTATTGACTCCTAAATATTTTAGGGTATTTTGGGCGGTTAGAAGACTAAAAGGGAAGAAGAACTATTTCTTTTAATACAATTTTTCCTCTTTCCTAATCATTAAACCCTATACACTCTTTCTTACTTTTAGGTGTTTTAATCCTCATGCCGCCATATGTCCAAAACCCTCTTCCATAAGCCACATCAAACCTTATTTTCCCCACTTTCCAATTTCTCCATAAACCCCACATTAATTACTTTCCTTTCAAAATTTCCCATATTTACACCTTAAACATCAAAAACCAAATCTTTTCATCTTCATCGCATCCAACACCTTAGAAGAACAAAAGAGAGAATTTTTTTAAGCCAAACTTGCTTCGTCATCTCTTTCTTCCTTGTTCAAAGTACACCCCAAAATTCTTGTGCCCTAATCTTTATCCTTCACTTTTGCTTCTATTCAAACGGATGCCCTAGAATCCGTGGCACCACAAGTTGCTAAAGAGCTTGCATTTTCCGCACCACACATTGGACTACGCATCAAGCATAAGGCGCACACATCAGTATCTTCATGCACCTATTAACTCGTAGGTAAATTTTTTTTCTTTTTGTTTTCTTTACATTGCATGTTTATTTTGTTGCATTGAGGATAATGTTTCTCTCAAGTTTGTGGGAGTATTGTCATATGTACATATTAGGTAAAAAATTTTTAAAAAAATAGGAATACAAATAACTTAGTCAGTTTTTAAGGTTTCCTTTGTTATGGTTCTATTGTAATGAAAATGTTGTTGCATTGATTATGATATTCCTATGATGATAACTTGTGCTTAATGTGTTTTGCAATGTGTTAAGAGCTCTAGTGATTTAAACTTAAGGTTGTAACTATTGTAGCTTATACTTCACACGTTGCATGCTCTCTGAAAGCTTAAGAAGCCTTAGGGAAATTCTAGGTCAACTCTCTGATATCGTAGCATAAAGTAATGATAATGAACTGAAAGCTCAATGTAGCATAAAAGGCTTAATTTGAAACTCTCATAAAAATCGAAAAAGAAAATAAAGTCCAAATTAAAATGTTAAACTTGATGCCAAAGGCAAACTGTTGAGGGACACTCTAATATGCTTTGCTAGCTTAGTACACTAGGTGAGTTGTGTTTGCTCCATTTAACTTTCCCTGGTAGGAACAGTAGTATTAGCATAAGAGTGAATGAAAGTCTTCACGGGATGACTCTGCTCGTAGGGCTCGGGGATGGGTTGTTTTCTCCACACAATCTTCAGGTCTGAAGAGTAGTTGTGATAAGCTGAAGCCCAATGATACAATTTAATTAACTTAAAAAGAATTGAGGGAGTAAAATAATGTGCTTAAAAGAAAAAGAAAATACTAGGCAACAATAGAGAGCAATCCTTGAGATTTTCTAAGGCCATTAAGTACTGATTGCATGCGACACAACACACACTTCACTTACAGTAGAATTGACCCTAGGAACGAATCTATGAGCTCTGTTATATTGCATGCTTATCTTTATTTTTTGAGGATTGAATTAATGTTGCAGCATGTTTGGGAACCTTAGAAACCATAGCTTAGTTGGAACCTTGGAAAAGATAAGTTCTGTTCTTAGATTTTAGTTTTTAATTTTTGCATGTCATTGCTTGAGGACAAGCAACAGCTCGGATTTGGGGGTATTTGATGAGTTCATAAAGAACCTATATTTTAGACCCATTTACTTAGCATATTGCTTCATTTAGGAGTAGTTTGCATATAGTTATGGAGTTATGGTGTTTGAGTTTACTGTTTATCTATATTAATGCTATTAATGGGAAAGATAGTGGTTTTTAGTGTTGCTTGTGCAGGAAGTAACAGAGTAGTGGAGAGTTGAAGTATTGGAGCAGCATTCTCTCGTGCTGGACTAGATGTTACAGCATTCACTGCGATGCTGGAGATAAATCTTGGACCCATTGACATGATTTAATGTGTGGTATCCTCTCATTTATTGAGTCATTAATGACGTAGCAAATATCCTCTTTAATGGGTCACATGACACTTTATTAAAAGCATGTGACAAGATATTATTTTATTGGCATTTAATGAACCAAAAAGTAGAAAACCCTAGGGTTTCTACTTATTATAAAAGGTAAAGGAATATCACAAGAAAGAGGAGGCTGCACTTAATGCAAATATGCAGATAAACTTTTATTTGAGGAAACATCCCTTTTGTCTTATACATCAGAGAACCACCAATGTCGAAGGTTAAGAGAAGTCTCCAACAATGAAAAGCTATTGAGATGGGCTTAAGGAGTTAGAGCGCTGCAGCACAGTTTGAGGGCTTGGAGGAGAATTCTAGGACTCTTGATTTTCTTTCTCTCTTGCTTTATAAACTGTCATGACTTTTACTGATTTTATGGATGTTATTTTCTCAGACATGAGCTAAATACTATGTTTGGGTTTATTGTTTTAAGATTCTATGTTTTAATTATCGTTTAATGTTATAGAATATTTTCCTCATCTATTATGTTTATCGTTCTTCATGCATAATTATTGTCAGATCTATCGAGAGAGGCCTTTTAATTATTGACATATGGCTTAATATCGAGAGAGTTAAGTTAGACAAACTTGAATAGTGGAACTTAAGCTATTAACTTAGGTTCTAATCAAGCTTAGACATAATTTTAAGATTTTGACGACTAATAAAGGGAACTTGAATAAAAAATAAGTTGTTAGGGTTCACACAGACATGTATTACCTTAGCTTTATTGTTATCAACTTCTAGGCATCGAGAGAGTCTAGGAGTTTATTAGAAAACCCTGCCGAATAGATAAGTGAATGATTGGTTTACGCAGACATGTATTGCCAACTACTATAACATTTCAATGATAATTAGCATGTTTCTTAGGCTATAAACCCATAATCCATAATCATTAGAACTTTTGCTCCATCATCTATTTGTCATTTGATCATTTCTTCTTCTTTACTTTTTATTATCGCATTTAATTTATAGTTTTTATCACCATATCATCTTATCATTATTTCACTAACTCTTTCGTACAATTGCTTTGAGTTTATCACTTCAACCCATATGGGTTCGACACTCAATACGTATCACTTTATTACTTATGCAATGGGTATACTTGCTCTAATTGTGTATACTATATTTTACTCATCACATCACCTAGAGAGAGTGTATGTTCCCGAGGCTGTGTGACACCAGGCCTCACTCTAGGTTTGTGGTATGACTTTGTGTGTTTTTGCTCGAATGATCTGATGAGATCCTGATTATGGTTGGGGATTATGTGATATGTTTGATATTTTGCATGAAGAAAGCAGGTGTTTAGGCGACTAGTGGTAGCACCACGTGTTTATTTATCTCCCATTATTGCTCGTACTAGCTTGCATGCTTTTGTTTATAATTAACATGAAGTATAGTAGAGTAGATGTGTACCACTGAGCTTTGTAAGCTCAGTGCTCGGAATCGTTGTTTTTGTGTGTAGTTTGATCGTTGGATCGCAGGACTGAATTGCACTATCAGTACGAGATTCCAGCAAGCGGTGTTTACCAGAGTATGTCACCTGTATTTGTGGGTTGTGTATTCATAGGACCTTACGTGGCCGAGTCTGTAACTCGTATTTGGAATTGTATTGATCGAGTCAAATGTTCAAATGTTTTAAATTAATTTGGAGCTCTTTTGTAATGATTTAATTACTTATTTATATTTTCAACTATTTGATTTAAATGTTTTTGGAAAATATTTTATTGGGCTAAACAAATTGAGAAATTTTATGGTAATGGGTTGGGCTTAAGGCCCAAATGTGGCATCCGGGTTTAGGAAATTATAGACCTATTTAAAAAATTAAATTTTAAGGACCTAATTATAAAAAAAATTAGGAACATAATTGTAAAAAAAATCAATTTTAATGACCTAATTGTAAAAAATATATATAAAGAGAGAGTATTATTGCGAATATCCTAAATAATATATAGGGAAATTATACTATAAGTCTCGGGTCGGGTCATATATTTTTCATCCTAAGCTCGAACCTGGCCTGAGGTTCGTTCACCAAAAAAATCTGACTCAATCAGGTCGGGTCGAGTAAAATGCCCATCCTTAAGGTTTAGAGACAAACATGTCACTCATTTAAAATTTTGTGACAAACAAGTCACTTTATCGTTAATATTGAAACAAAGACTTGGTATAATAACAATTTTAGTCCATGAAACGTATGCATTCTATTAATTTGGTCCTAATTTGAAATGATTCAATAAATTTAATACTTCGTATTTAAAATCTTTATTAGTGAAGTGATTATATCTACTAGCAGACAGTGTTAAAATCATAATGAGTCTATTCCATTAGTCTATCAATTGCTCAATAGTAAAGTGACTGTGTCAGTCGAGCTATAACATTTGTTGATTATTGGACTAATGGACAATAGCATGGAGTGTGATAATTGGTAAAGGGTGTGTCAGGATGGTTTTTAAATATGAAGGGTTAAGTTTATTAAATTATTTTGGATTATGGCCAAATTAATATAATGCATAAATTTTGGGAATAAAATTATTATCATACCAAGCCGTTGTTTCAATTTTAATGGTAGAATGGCATGTTTGTCACAAAATTTTAATTGAGTGACTGAATTGTTACTTTTAAAAGAAAAGTGGCATGTTTGTTCCTAACAACTAAATAAAATAACGTGATTATTCCTAAATCTATAATTAAATGACCTCTACTGTATTTTATACTTATATTATTCAAATAAAGCACACAAAAAGCGGGTTTGAAAAATAAAATATTAAAAATATTCCATATATTTCTAGCTAATCTCTTCTCATGTTAGCTCATCCTTTTATTCCATACTCATTTTCCTCATATTTGTCTTTGTCATTTAAACGGTGTCTTTTTCTCTTTTAAAACAAACAAGAAGATGATGGACTAAAGAGATATTTCACTCTTCATGATATCATGTTTGGTTATTTTATGAGTAAACTACCTATTTAGTATCTCAATTTTACTTGTGTTTCTGTTTTAGTACCACAATTATTTTTTGGTCAAATCATATCTAACGTTACGTTTTGTTTCTATTTTGATATCTCGTCAGTAAAAAATTAACGACATACTGACTAGAAGAGAGAAATTCACACATAGTAGGCTGATTAGGAGAGAGACAATCACACTGGTAGGTTGTCAAGCCATTTTCTCTCTCTTATTCAGCCTGCCATTAAGTTTTTAATAACGGATACTAAAATAAAAATAAAACGTACCGTTAGGTATCATTTGTCCGTTCAGCTTGATTAGTGTTGGTTTTTTTTTTAAATTACTTTTCTTGAGTTTTACAACTACGAAAAATTACAAAATTATCACTTGATTTAGAAAATAACACATTTGTCCATTGCCGTTTAAAAATGAATGATTTTCAAAGTACAACTGATCACCCCAATACAAAATGGTCACCCTTTTTTGAACATCTACGATCGGGATCAGGATTTGATCATAGTTGAGGGATAATAGGCTCAGACCAATAATTTTAATGAAGCATTGTATGGTAACTGATAACCCTGATACAAAATGAATGATTCTACTCTGATACAAATTTAAATATTTAATTAAAGATAAATTTATAGTAAAAGGTTAGGGTTCAAATTGAAAGCTAAAGTCAAGAGTTAAATCCTAAATTAAAGTAAAAAAATAGAGATTAAATTCGATACTTAACTTTGTCTTTGATATTTAATTTGATCCGTAACAAATTTTGTATATCCAAAGTTTTAAGATTTATATTTGAATTTTACTCTAATACAAATTCAGATATTTAATTAAAGATAAATTTATATTAAAAAATTAGTGGTCAAATTGAAAGCTAAAGTCATGAGTTAAATTCTAAATTTGTTGAGTTGATCAATCAATGAAGATGGCCAAAAGTGTGGTGAATTGGTAATTAAAAATTTTGGTGGAAACAAATGCAAAAAGAAAAGAAAATTGCACAAGTGATTTAGAGTGGTTCAATCTTCTCAACAAGGTCTACATCCACTACCTTAGCTACCCACACTAAGGATTTTCACAAATTTACTAAATTGTCTTTCCTTTTAGACTAAATGAGATAACCTCGCAAATCCTGGACTTATACCCCAAAGACTAGCAATTCTCTTTCCTAAAATTAAAAACAAAGAAGCGAACTATAAAATTCCTCCAAAGGAAGATTGTTTGCATAATTGAAGTTCACTAAACCATAACAATTGAATGAAAAAGAATTACAATGAAGAACACTCAAGTGGATACAAGATTTTACAATAAAAGCTCAAATATGTTGGATATGTGCTTGGATGCTTTAGACTAGTTGTCTTGTTGTTGAAAAAACTTTGGAGACTTGTTTTTATACTCTTCATTGATTTATAGCCGTTTGGGTTGTTGAGAAGTTGAATAGAGCGGTTGGGCTATAATTTTCCCGTATTAAATACTGTCTGGCAAGTGTAGATATTGATATGCGTGCTTTCGTATCGGTATGCGTACTTTCGTATCGGTACGCGTGCTTCCGTATATACCTGCTCAAAATATAAATAGTTGTTGCAACAAAGGGATACTGGTACGAGGGCTAGCGTATCGGTACGGAGTGAAGAAAATCCAAGGGGTACCAGTACGCTTCGTACTGTATCGATACTCAGTTCATTTGAAAAACAATTTCGCTCCAAACATGACAAGACTTAAAAATATTTAAGATTTTTAAAGTCTGTACCGGTACGCCTAAGGTCCTACCGGTACTCATTTCACCATTTGGATTTATAGTGTTGAAAGGCCCTACCGGTACGCGTATAGCCGTACCAATACTCAGTTGCCATTAAGAAATAAAACGTTTACAGTGCTGAAAACCCGTACCGGTACGCATATAGACGTACCGGTACTCACTTACCAAAATGGCTGGTTTGAGTACCAAAACACTTAGAGAGTTATTTTAGTTCGAATGCTTGTCAATTTGTGAGTAACTTTAAGTACCTTAAAAATTTATTTATTTACAATTATGCCATCGTTAGATCAAAATCAAAATATTGGTTTAACAAAATTTAAGTGAAAATCAGAGGTTCAGTTACACCTAACAAAAAATTAGGGACGAAAATATATCCTAAAACTAAAGTTAGGCCGAATTAAAATATAAAAAACTAAATAGTAGATTATAACCAAAATTTGAGGTCAAAAGGTACATCAACTAATTTAGGGTTAAAAATACCCAATCTAAACTAGTTCGTTTATTCGTTGATCTAATCTGATTGTTTACTTTTCGGATCGAATACGGATCACAATATTTTAAATTTGAATTATCCAAAAATCTGAAATATCCGGAATTTTAAAACTTCATGAATACAAATATTATTATATTTAGCAATTTGATGCTTGTTATATCCTAAAATTCGAAAAACCAAATTTTTCATAAATGCAAATCTTGTTATATTTTACAATTTGTTGCTTGTTATATTCGAAAATTCAAAATTTTTATAGATATGACCTTCAAATCCGAAAAATATTTATACCAAATTATATATTCGGATATCCAAATATCCAATATGAATATCTGATATTCAAATATCCATATATTCAATTTTGTTCTAATCGAATACTAATTGCTATTTTACCGATCTAAAATTTTAAATATCTGCTTTTTTGGATTATCCGAAAATGAACACCCCTATTAACCATGCATCTATCTATCGTAATAGATTAGACGGTGAGAACTCGCTATTGTAAATCCAATTAACGAAAAACTATATCATGAGTTTGGCTTACCACACTAGTCATGGTCTCATTCAATGAAAACCACCCACTTCGCCATTATTTTCTCCCATCATTTTTTCCAAACAATGAATCTTCACTAATTTTTTCCCATGTCATTAAATTTTTTTTAAGTTATTATAGTATTGGATTAATGACTTGAAAAATAGTGGTGAAGTAGGTAATTTTTATTCGATAGGATCATGGTTGATGTAGTAAGCCAAACCTATGATATAATTTATCGAGTTAATTACACCATATATCCCCAAACTATGACCCACATTTTAAAATGGTCCCTAAACTTTTAAATGTTTCAATTTTATTCCCAAACTATGATCTTCATTCTAAATTAGTCCCCAAACTCTTGAATGTTCCATTTTCATCCTCAAACTATGACTCTCATTTTAAATTGGTCCTCAAACATTTTGAGCTTTCTAATTTCATCCCTAAATTATCAGTACATGCTAATCATACCTTATGTTAATATAACTATTATAACAATTGTTAATTGTCATTAAACGTTGATGTTTATTATGTAATAATATGTAGTATAAACAATGATTTGAGGATGAAAATGGAATATTCAAAAAGTTTGGGAACTAATTTAAAATGAAGATCATAGTTTGGGGGTGAAAATAGAACATTCAAAAGTTTGAGGACTAATTTAGAATAAGGTCATAGTTTGGAGATAAAATTAGAATATTTAAAAATTTAGGAATCAATTTAAAATAAGAGTCATAGTTTGAGGACGTGTGATACAATTAACTCTAATTTCTCCCAATTAACCATTAATTAAATTTTCTCATTCTACCACGGCACCCTAACGCCCAACGACAACCAACTCACCGTTTCAAGTCTAGATACGTGGCACTGCTCACATAATTACCTGCCACGTGTTTACAAATAAAGCGAGTTGTCTTCACGTTTCATCCTCGCGAGTGGCTTTCTCATTTGCTTAATTGGTGGCGTTTTGTTATTTTTTCAAAACATTAGGGACCATTTAGCCAAATACAAAATGGAAATGTAGAATAAAACCTTCTCATTTCCCTTCCAATTTACCGGTTTTAGTAAAATCAATTCAAAATCCTAACCGTCCACCTTTCAGCATACCCAATCCTGACCGTTCATTAATCTCTTTGTTTTCCACAAAAAATCGACCCGTATTAATTAATCGGCAACTTTAAATAAATCCGACCAAGATCCGCACCGCAATTTCTAAATCCGAGGGTTGGTATGTTGCCACGTAGCTGATTCGAAAAGCCAAGTTTAGTATATAGTACATTTTTACGAATTTTTTCTTTTTCTGATTTATGAATTTTTTTGGTTATTTTCGATCTAAGCCCTTACTCTCGTGAAACCCTAGACTCGTCCCGTCTCTCACGGTAAAAAAGAAAAGAAATTTTTTTTTTCAGAAAACAAAATTTATCTTGAAATTAATTTTAAAAAAACCGACAAATCTATTAGGGATTTAGGGTTCAATTCGAAATCCCTAGATTCTAACCCTAGCCTATACTCGCACTCTTGATATTCACGATTCGGCGGAGAAATTGATGTTCTTTTACGCACCGATCCAGGTAAGTAATGCATTTTATTACGGTTTTATTTGCTAGTTGTTTAATTTATTGAAGAAATAATCGGAATAAACGGATATTGAGGTTGATCGGTATGGGAAATTTGAGGGATTTTTTATTTTTCGTTTTCTTAGGTGCAATTTTGATTTTACAGATCTGAAACATGTGTGATGTGAATGTGAAAATTGGGAGATTCAGTTTTCCCTGTTTGGATTGAGGGATTGTTGATGGAAAATAGAATAGGAAACTCACATGGAGCGGAAATTCCTAAGAAATCAAGATCTTTGGATCTTAAGAGTTTGTATAAATCTGGTGATTCAAAGGAGTCTTCTAAGAATAGGAGCTTGAAGAGAAAAGGAAGCTCACAAGAAGGTAATGGTGAGAGGAGTAATAATAATTCCAAGAGAAAGAAGAGTAGGAAATCTCTTCTTCTCAGTAGTTTTAGAACCGTCCATGATAGAAATAGTAGCAAGAGTTTAACTGAAGTGTATAATGGTGGGTTCAGTTCGAGGTTGCCTGATCCAGAAAGCTTGAAGAAGTTGGGTTTCAGTCAGAAATTGAAAAATGGTAGCAGTGCTGATGATGTTTCAGTTAATTTGGGTAACAGTGGCACGAGGATCCTAAAGCATCAACGGCGGTTTGTGGGGCGGAGCAAATTTGATGATGGTCAAGTGCTGAAGTTGACAGGGCGATCCAGTAGTAAAGAAGTTGTTAATGAGGAAGTGAAGTTAGCCAGTGAATATTCTAGCACTCAGAATGAGTCTTTGAAGTTTAAACAGGAGAAGATTATTGATGATTTTAAGGAGAACCGGAACAATGAGTCAAGTTCGATTCAGCATTTGAAGGAAGAAGATGGTACGGCTGGTTATTCAGCTGTAAATGACACCGACTCTTTGCTAAAAAAATCACAGAGGAAGCCTAGGAAGAGGAAGGATTCAGTAAAGGGTGATAAAAGTGTTGCTAACAAGGCTGAGAGTTCAGTAGAGGCTTGTGATTTCTTTCAAGAAGATGAAGAGAATCTTGAAGAAAATGCAGCAAGGATGTTATCATCACGGTTTAATCCAGGCTGTACTGGCTTTTCTTCAAACAACAAAGCTTCCGTATCACCATCTGAGAATGGATTATCTTTTCTTTTATCTCCTGGTCAGAATGCTAGTCCCGGATCTAAGAATTTGTCTGGTTCTGAATCTGCTTCTGTCGATGCTTCTGGTAGGATATTGAGACCACGTAAAAGTCATAAAGCGAAGGCCAACTCAAGGAGAAGACGTCATTTTTATGAAATTTTCTCTGGTGATTTTGATGTGTACTGGGTATTAAATCGAAGAATCAAGGTGTTCTGGCCTTTGGACAAGAATTGGTATTATGGCCTTGTCTACGACTATGACAAAGAGAGAAAGCTTCATCATGTAAAATATGATGACCGTGATGAGGAATGGATAGATTTACGGAATGAGAGATTTAAACTCCTGCTTTTTCCTAGTGAACTTCCCTACACATCTCAACGGAAAAGATCTCAGCGAGATAGAGGTTCCGATGATAGAATCAAGAACGTGAAGCTCAACAAAGAGAAGGGCAAGAAAAATTTCATGACGGAAGATGACAGTGCTAATGGGAGCTATATGGATTCTGAGCCCATCATCTCTTGGTTGGCTCGCTCCAGTCATCGTGTCAAATCTTGCCCTTTGCATTCTGTGAAGAGACAGAAAATATCTGCTTCATCTCTTAGTTCTCCTGGTCAACAATTGTCCTGTGATGAAGCTGTAAATGAAAATGGTTGTCACCATGGATGTTCATTGAAGGGAAGTAAAGTTAAATTGTTCAACGCCACTGCATTGTCTGACAGGCCGGATGATAGCAGAAGGGTTGAGGATTCTTCATTGGATAGCACTAGTTACCCCAACAGAAAACATCCTATCGTATATTTTAGAAGGCGTTTTCACAAGACAGATAAAGTTTCTTGTCAGGCTTCTAAAAGCAATTGTATTGGCAGTAATGCGTCTGAATCTATTACATCCCTCGGATGTGTTGATGAATTTCAGGATTTGGGTGTACTTCATGCTTGTGTGGGATGGTTGGATCCTGAACGAGATTTGTTGTTTAGTGATAACACAGGGAAGTTACAATTAAATATTTCATTGATACGTTCAAAACAATTCAGGTTTGGGTTGAGCTTCCCCGTGCTCTCTGTCTCAAATAACTTATTTGGTACAGATAGCCTTTGGCTGGTTCGTACTTTGTTGCTGCTGCAGTGTGGTATGGTGATGACTGTCTGGCCAATGGTTCATATGGAGATCCTTTTTGTTGATAATGAAGTTGGACTGAGTTTTTTCCTGTTTGAAGGTTCCTTGAAACAGGCTATAGTTTTTGTTTTCCAGGTTCTGATGGTATTTCATCGACCTACTGAGCAGGGGAAGTGTCCTGATCTGCAGTTGCCTATAACTTCAATCAGGTTCAAATTTTCTTGCTCTCCAGATCTTAGGAGGCAGATTGTCTTCGCTTTTTACAACTTCCATGAAGTGAAGCATTCAAAATGGATGCTACTGGACGCTAAGCTGAAAAGACATTGTCTGCTCAATAGGCAATTACCTCTGTCCGAGTGCACTTATGATAACATTAAGGTGCTTCAGAATGGAACTAATCGGCTACTTGGTTCTCCTGCTTTCAAAGACTCCTTATCAGTTGAGGTATGCTTGTTCTCCATGTGATTTTGGTATTTATACCTCTAAGGTGTTTTTTCTTGTTTGTTTTACTTATTGTGATTGCGTGAAAATATTTAATTTATCCTTTTCTATTTCCCCCTTAAAACCACACTCGCCCATGCCTCAGAAAAAAACTCTATTTAGTTTTAGTTTTTACCTTTATGTTCCATCATCTGTGGTCATTTAGCTATCAACCATGAGCTCTGGTGAGTTTTAAAATTGCTGTACAGTCATATTAATACCTTCCTTTTTGATGACTGTATTAAATGGTATGCAATTTGTTTGTTATTGACCAGGGTTTGAGGAGGAGAAAGTATAGGCCGGGTATCAGCCTTATGGGTGTCTCCAGAGAATCTAGTTTTCTGGAAGTTAGCCAGTTTTCTTGCAATTCTGAGAAGCATAGAAATCTTCCTCAGTTTGCTCTTTCTTTTGGTGCTGCACCTACTTTCTTTCTTAGTTTGCATCTTAAGCAACTTATGAAACATAGTCTTGCTTGTGTCAGCTTTCGTAATCATGACTCAATTGAGCAATCAGGACGCTCTTGTGATTTGTTGTTGGATGACAGTTCTAGTCGAGAGAACTGTTTTAACAACAATTCTGAAAGTAGCGTAGACAAAAATCTGAAGGCTTCAGTAATGGACGTTGTTACTGATGCTGAATTAGCAACTCTTGATCTTTCTGTTTGTGGTAATGTATGTCCGAAAATATCCTCACAAAAGTACAAAAATGGTGATCAAATCGTTGATGGAACTTCTGCTAGCTCTCATGAACCTGCAGAAGTTGGAGCCACAGCCATTAGTTCATTTCGGAAGCAACAATGTGACAATTCAGAGTCTCAGCAACTTGTTTTGTCATCGAAGTCTCCAGTTGATGGTGATACGAAGAATGCAATCTGTGGTTCTGTTTCGAATGGTATTAGGGTTGAGATTCCACCCTTTGATCAATATGGAAAGCTTGTTGACAGTCAATTACCCGGTACTCAACAGTCTACTGATTTGACTTGGAGTATGATCGGTGGTATTATCCCAAGTCCTAATCCTACTGCGCCTAGAAGTACATGGCATCGAAATAGAAGTAGTTCATCAATTGGTTATCATGCTTATGGATGGTCAGATGGAAAGGCTGATTTCTTCAACAGTAATTTTGGAAATGGACCGAAGAAGCCACGAACTCAGGTATCATACTCGATGCCTGTTGGAAGTTTAGATTACAGCTCAAAAAATAAAGGCCAGCAGCAGAGAGCCCTTCCTCACAAGCGAATTAGGAGGGCTAATGAGAAGAGATCATCTGATGTTTCTAGAGGCTCCCAAAGGAACTTGGAGTTATTATCTTGTGATGCAAATGTACTAATTACTATCGGTGACAGAGGATGGCGAGAATGTGGAGCTCAGGTTGTGCTAGAGCTTTTAGATCATAATGAATGGAAGCTGGCTGTGAAAGTGTTGGGGTCTACAAGGTACTCTTACAAGGCACATCAGTTCTTGCAGCCTGGATCCACCAATCGTTTTACACATGCTATGATGTGGAAAGGGGGGAAAGATTGGATCTTGGAGTTCACAGACAGGAGTCAGTGGGCTCTTTTCAAGGAGATGCATGAAGAGTGCTACAACCGTAACGTCCGTGCTGCTTCTGTGAAGAACATTCCTATTCCTGGGGTTCGCTTAATAGAGGAATATGATGAAAACGTGGCGGAAGTGGCATTTGTTCACTGTTCTTCAAAGTACTTGCGCCAGATTGAAAATGATGTTGAGATGGCTTTGGATCCATCCCGTGTTTTATACGACATGGATAGTGATGACGAACAGTGGATTTCGAGAATTCTCAAATCTTCAGAAAGTGATCTTAGCAATGCTTTGGAATTTTCTGATGACATGTTTGAGAAGGTTATGGACATGTTTGAGAAGGCTGCATATACTCAACAGTGCAGTCAGTTTACTTCTGAAGAAATACAAGAGCTCATGGCTGGAGTTGGGTCCATGAAAGTAATCACAGCAATCTATGGGCATTGGCAACAGAAGAGGCAGAGAGTTGGAATGTCTTTAGTTCGTCATCTCCAGGTATCTTTCGAAAAGCCATTTTTCATCCATTTGTTTCTTTTAGTCGATGCCTTTTAGTTTCACTAGCAGGTTGAAATTGTCAACGTCTTTTTGGTGCAAGGTCACTTGAAGTACTTGGTTCTGCACAGATGTATTCAGTAGTCTGAATAGTGTTAATTTATTAACTTATTTGTACGTAATTTCTTCCTAAACACATGTACATGCCATCAGGAACCTGGAAGTGTAAAAACAGAAAATCTGGGTTGAGTATTATTAAGTTATCTAACTAATAGTTGCATTTTGTGTTAAAACTAATAGCGAATAATTATTTAGTAGTCTGTACTACTTGTTCAAAGAAAATGTCAAAAATATCATGAAGTTTCTGGAGTAATTTTATACATCTGAAATATACAGGTCTATTGAGTCTTAGCTAACTTTTACGTAATATTTGCATCAATGATCAGAAGTTATATAACAATTCAATTCAGATTGAAACGAAGTCTTCTAAACTCATCTCCCCGAACACAGCATGGGGACTAGGGATTGTACTTTGTAGGAGTTTGTATAAACCAATGTACACTTTCCATTGATATTTTGATTATTATTGTCAGATGATTTGGTGTAATTAGGAACTGAGGAACTTGAGGGAAACCAAGGGTGGCCAAGCACTCCTCTATTTTAATTTTATACAAAATCTAAACAAGGGAAAAATTTCCTCCTTTCCTTTCCTTTCCTTTCTGCCCCGTTACCCAATCCAAACATATTGTAAATTGATTATTATTGAGTATGATGGGTTGTCTGAATTGTTTTCCATCTAGTTCCCAACTTAGTTTAGAGCCTGAAGAATTCTCAAGTTCATCTTTCAAGGATCTGGCTTTACCTGACAATTTCACTATGTTACTGTGGCTGGTTTGTTGTTCATGTGTTTTGTTTTATTTAAATACTTATTATGTCTGACTAATTATAAAATATTTGGTTTTTATTCAGCCGCCATTGTGGGAAAGGTACCAACAGCAAGTGAGAGAGTGGGAGCAAGCAATGTCAAAAGGTAACTCTAAATCCATTGAGAAGCCACCAATGTTTGCTTTCTGTATGAAACCCCGGGGTCTGGAACTTCCAAATAAAGGGTCAAAGCATAGATCCCAGAGGAAAATTTCAGTTTCTGGTCAAAGCCAACATGCCTTGGGATATCACGAGGGTTGTCATTCCTTTGGTAGGCGTTCTTTGCACTTTCATTTTATCGTTATTATTTTCTAATGTTTCCCTTTGTAAACTGAATTCGTTTGCTGTCATTTCAGGCAGAAGATCAAATGGGTTCCTGTTTGGGGATGAAAAGTTTCTATATTCTTCGCATAACTATGAATCTTTAGAAGATTCCCCACTGTCTCAAGCTTCACCAAGGTTTTTTTCACCACGAGATGTTGGTAGCATGGGATATTTCCCAATGGGCAGTGATAGGTTTGATAAGAATCATCTGCAGAAACTTCGAAGAAGCAAGTCAAAGAAGTACGACACTTTTGCATCATCAAACGAAGCACAAATGGTGGATTCATACAATCGGAGGCTAATTGGCAAGAGAAATAGAATTCACCGATGGGACATGGATTTTCTTGAGTGGCCAAGGCAGGGGCATTACTTCCCTGATGGCTTTCAAAGGCAGGGCCCAGAACAGTGGAATAATTCTGATATTGATGAGTTCACGTTGCGTGATGCATCTAGCGCAGCCCAGCATGCACTTAAAATGGCGAAGTTCAAGAGAGAAAAAGCCCAGAGATTGCTTTTCAGAGCAGATCTGGCAATTCACAAGGCCGTGGTTGCTCTCATGACTGCAGAGGCAATTAAAGAATCTTCCGATGACTTGAATGGTGATGGGTAGAACGACCTGATGAAACTGGAGTGTTGACTGAATGAAATTAGCAAGCACCATTCAGTTCTGGAGCTGATGAAATAACGTAAAAGGATCGAACATTCTTCCCCCCGGAAATGGTGGCATGGAGTTGTCATTGATTGATTAAGAGTAAAAGTACCAACATGAAAGCCGACTGGTTGGTAGTTTTTTACTTCTGCTACACATCGATGCAGTTCTTACGTGCCAACTCCACAGCATTCCCGGCCACTATTTTCTTTTTTAATCCCAGCAGCATGTTACTCAACCGTTGATTTGATTCTTCTGGTAAGTGGTGTTACGGAATTTTGGCAGGCGAGATATCTGTACAGAAATACTATTTTTGTTTTTTCGTCGTAGTTGGTTGGTTTATTCCTCGTAGGCTTGATATGGTGAAATATCATAGTAGGCAGGTTAGCTCAAATAATACATCTCTTTTGGAATCAAATTGTGTGGTTAAAATGCTTGGAATTCTGAATTGAGAAACAGAAAATGCTGTAAGTATTATTATTATTACATGTTCACAGATTTTCATTAGAGGGTCAAAATGAGTCATTTGTTGGCTTGGCTGGCTTCACTATTGTGGTGAAGTTAGTTGCTTCCGTACCTGTTTTATATTAATAAACTAAGGGTGATTATTTGGTCGAGTTCTATTTTATGATATAAATTTTATTTAAATTGTTTTATAATTTGAGTCAAGTTTATAAAATTCGAGTTGAATCGAGCTGTAAAAATTTAATGTGGGGTGATTGACTTTCCCCACACGTAATCGACTCCAAAACCTATTTTTTGGTTTTGCGTACTAAATTTGTTATTTTAATAAATCAACTCAAAACAAGTTTTTATTAAAATAATTGAGTTTATAGGTAATCTAATCTCACCTAAATTAAAAAGATTGGTGGCGACTTCGTTCGAATTAATTTTTGTAAAAGTTCGGTCAAGCTCAAGGCCTTGGTGGCGACTTCGTTCGATTAATTTTTATAAAAATCCGGTCAAGCTCGAGGGCCTGTTATTACACGTTATTTCAATCTAAACGACTTTTTATATCTTCAATAAAATTAATCTTCAGCATTTAAAATTCTTATAAATTTGGTCCTAATTTTAATTAAAAATAATTTAATAAAAATTATATTTAATTAAGTTATTATTTTCTTCATTAAATATAATCTTAATATTTATTTAAATTATTCTCTTTACTCCTTGTGTTGTATCAATATTTATTTAAATTATTCTTGTCACTCCTTATAGTTGATACAACATTTTTATATTTAATCTAGCAAACAATAATATCAAAATAAAAATTATATTTATTTAAATTATTATTTTCTTCATTAAATACAATTTTAATATTTATTTAAATTATTCTCTTCACTTCTTGTGTTGTATCAATATTTATTTAAATTATTCTCTGTGTAATAACGAGTCTCAAGCTTGACACGTTTTTTAAAAAAATAATTTTATCAAAGTCACCACCAATCTTTTAATTTTGGTGAGATTGGATCACCTGTAAACTCAGTTATTTTAATAAAAATTTGTTTTGGGTTGATTTATTAAAATAACGATTTGGTTTGCGAAACTAGAAAATAGTTTGGGAGTCAGTTACGTGTGATGCCCAAAATTAATATCTAGTCCATTACGTAGTGTCTTAACATTGAAAATTACAAACTCGAACTTAATTTAAAAGTTATAATCCCTAAGTGTTTAAAATTTGTTTGTTCAAAATATAATTTTCGTGAGATTCCCCAAATAAAGGAATCTTGTTTCAAATATCGTGATTTGGTTAAGAAAGTATTCTTCTATTTAGGATTAACAAAAAATAGCGACTCTTTAAGCTTGAGACGCGATTTTATCAGGATCCCAAATAAAAGTGTTACCTTATTTTTTTAATATTTAATTATAAAAACCAAATATGAATGCAATATATATAATGTAAATATAGAAAATAATTAACAAACATATATATGAAATTTTTAAATATATGTGACTATTGTTACGGGGCTAGACTGATGCTAGTAAGCTCGTGCGGCCTTAATCACTTTCTAGGTCGAAAGTGCAGCTAAGTCACTCTAGAAATCTAAGTTACGAAAATGAAAGAAACAAAGTGATAGCAAAACTGAATAGAGAGCTGAGTGAATATTGACTTGTATTACTCTGAGGTGAAGTTTACAATCTGAAGTACGAAGTGAGTAACTGAGGTGGGGGTGGGCCTCCTTTTATAGTGTGAGTCCCCTACAATCAACGGTTCAGATTACAACACATCAACGATTAAGATGGGAGCCTATCTTATCTACAACTCTATTTGAAATTCAAATAAGAGATAATGTGGAAATTATCTGTAATTAAATAAAGGATAATTACTATGCCTTATCCATTCTCTCAAGCGGATGGGCCAGCTTTCCTGGGTTAATTAGAAGGCCCTAAACATGACAAAGATGATCTTGGGCTGCCTTCAATGCACTTGTCTCGGTCATGGGCTTGTGGTCTGTAACATTCTCCCCTACTAGCTCTAGCGACGCCTTTGTCTGGTGGCTAGAATGGAACTAGTCAATCTGATCTCGAAATTGCCATAAGGCTTCGGCAGGTTTCTAACTCCTTTCACTCTCGGGAAGTCCCTTCCACTGAACAAGGTATTCATGCCTTGGTCATTGTCCCACTTGATGAACAACTCTCTCTGCTTGGATGGCTTCTACCTCTTTCTCGTATGAGACCTTTACTCCGATTGGCGTTCAGTGTGACTTGCCCCGATCTGGGTCCTCCTCATCTTGGTGATATGGCTTAAATAAACTCACATAGAACATAGGATAAGCTCAGATGGTCGACGACAACTCCAATCTATAGGCTATGGTGCTTACCCTTTTCACAACTTTGAACAGCCCCTCATATCGTCGCACAAGCCCCTTATGATTTGGGTTGCGCAAGATTCCAATTAATTTGGGAAGGACTAGATCGCCTACTTCAAATTCACGTCCCGACGCTTTTGATCCGCTTCATCACCTTGTGCAAGCACGCACGTGCTAAGTTATGAAGTTCATGCCACTCTTTGGCAAACTGAAATGCTGATGGACTTGGCCCTCATTACACGGTCACAATCGCGCTTGGTGTAAGTGGTTATTGCCCGATTACAATCTCGAACAAACTCTGGTTTGTTACCTCACTTCGCTGCAAATTGTAGGAAAACTGGGCCACATCTAACAACTTTGGCGAGTAACGCTGCGTTGCACTCACATAGTGCCTCAAGTAGATCTCAACGAGTGCATTCACTCTCTTTGTTTGCTCATCGGTCTACGGATGGACACTCGTTAAAAAGTTCAAGTCTGATCCCATCAACTAGAACAACTCTGTCCAGAACCTCCCAGTAAACATCTTGTCCCGATCACTGATAATCGTCTTGGGAACACCCCAGTACTTAACCACATACTTGAGAAAAAGACGATCTACCTCTTCAGTTGGGCATACTATAGATGTTGGAATAAATGCCTCACTTAGAGTGTAGGATCTCGAGGCTTGGCAGGATCGGGCTTCACTCCTATATTGTGGTATAATTAGTATATGCTATGCTATATGTTTTGGCGGCTAGAGGTAGCACCATACTTATATGATGTTATATTACCATGTTTTGAGTATGGTTGGGCCTTGGGTGCCGTGTATGATGATTGCTATGATGAAAGCATGTGTTTAAGCAACTAATATTAGTGTCACGTTTTTATTTCTCTCTCTTTATTACTCGTACTAGCTTGCATACTTATGTTTATGATTAGCATGAAGTATAGTAGAGTAGATTTGTACCTGTAGGTTGACGTGTAAATATGAGTTGTAAATATAGCCTAACTAGTAGGTTATGGTAATCCTAAATTGTGGTTTAAATTTTAAACTAACTCTATCTTGTATAGGATAAGTGATAAGAGATAAAGTTCTATCTTGTATAGGATAAGTGATAAAGTTCTATTCTAGAAGTTAGCTACCTAGGTTAAACCTTTTTGTAAAGAGTCTATAAATAGACTCCTCCAGTGTATTTCAAAATATAACACAGAGCTGATAATTCTCCTCTATTTTCTACATGGTATCAATAGGTTGATCATATATCTCTTAATTTTTTTTTCACTCCTTGATTGTTTTTTACAATCATCTATGGTTACCTCAGAGCCCTCAAATTCAGAAGTAAGCTCTTAAACCAGCCCTCGTCCATCTGATTTTCAGATGTCAAATGCATCTCTTCCTTGGTCCCAGTTTGCTGGTTTTCTAGATCCATCAGTTCCCAGATCCAGATTTCAGAAGGAAGCTCACTTGGCCACAGTGAATTCATTAAATTGGATAGTGGATTTTGGTGCCTCTGACCACATGACAGGGAATCCAAGTCTCTTCCATACGTATAGCAGTCACAACTCCCTTTTCTCTATCAAGATAGCAGATGGTTCCCTCTCAAATGTGAAAGGAAGTGGTTCTATTCGATTGAGTTCAAAGCTAGTATTATCAAATGTTCTTTTTGTTCCTAAACTAGCATGCAATCTGTTGCCTGTCAGTAAATTGATTAAGGATATTGAATGTGGTGTTAATTTTGGAGTTGATGGTTGTGTTTTTCAGGCACATGGCTCGAAGGTGGTGATTGACAGTGCTAGGCTATGTAATGGCTTATACATTCTTGATGGTCTACCCTCTTCAAATCAGGCAATTCCTAGCTATCTTCAGACTTCTATTTTACCTTCATGTCTATCATCCAATAATGTTATGCTTTGGCACTATAGATTAGTACATCCAAGCTTTTCATATATTACTAAATTATTTCCTACCCTCTTTATTAATAAAAATCATGCATCTTTTACATGTGAAGTGTGTCAATTGGCCAAACATACAAGACAACCATATGTTTCTTCTACATTTAAACCTACATCACCCTTCTCTACTATTCACAATGACATTTGGGGCCCTTCTAAAGTCAAAAAGTATTTCTGGGTCTGATGGTTTATATCCTTTATTGATGATTACTCTAGGACAACCTGGACATTCTTGATGAGAGAAAAATCTGAAGTTCAAAATGAGTTTAAAAGTTTTTATCATATGGTTGAAACTCAGTTTGAGAAACAAATTAAAGTTGTCAGGAGTGATAATGGGAGTGAATACCTAAGCAAATCTCTTGGAAATTATTTCTGGGAGAAGGGAATTGTTCATCTAACTTCTTGTGTAAATACCCCTCAATAGAATGGAGTAACTGGGAGGAAAAACAAACACTTACTTGAAGTCACTAGATCTCTTTTGTTTTCTGCTAATGCGCCTAAATACCTTTGGGGAAGGCTTTTCTTACAACCACATACCTTATTAATAGGGTGCCTAGTAAACCTCTTGGCTTCAAAGTTCCTACTGAGATTTTGTTGACTCTTTTTCCGCACTATAAACCCTTGTCCTCTGGCCTCTCACTTCGGGTGTTTGGGTGTACAGCTTTTGTCCATATACACAGTAATTCTTAGGGTAAACTTGATACTAGATCCATAAGATGTGTGCTTATAGGATATTCCTCGAGTCAGAAGGGTTACAAATGCTACTACCCAACTACTAGAAAAACATATATTTCTTTTGATGTCATATTCTTTGAAAATAAACCCTACTTTGCAGGTTCTGAGATTCAAGGGGAGAAATACAAGGAATTTCAGTCCTTGTGTGACATGCAACCCATTTCTTCCTTACCAATGCTTGATGAACATACTGCCACTCCAGAAATTGTGCCTTCTTTACCCGCCACTCCAAAAATTGTGCCTTCTTTACCCATTTCTAATGAAACTATGGATGTTGTATCTAATGACCTAAAGGATATTCCTTCTTCTAAATCTTCTTCTCCTCAATCAAAGCTGAACAGCCCCTTCACAACACTTCCTCCAACACTAAAAACTGTACCACATATGTCCCCAACTTTTGAAACTTCACAAAGACAACTCAGTGTTTATACAAGAAGAAAATGAGCTCTAACTGAAGCTATTAGACAGCCTAACACGGTTCAAGAACCTGTTTTGAGTCCTGCTACTGAGGAAACAAATGGTAACACTATCTCACAAGTTCCTGCTACTAGAGAAAGTGTACTGCTCACCCTATTAACATATTTGTTGCCTATGGAAAATTATTATCTGGTTTTAAAGCCTTTACAACTAGTGTTGACAGTGTGAGAATTCCTAAGACAGTGGAAGAGCCCTTTGAGCATCTTGAATGGAAAAGAGTTGTCGAGGAAGAGGTCAAAGCACTGGAAAAGAATAAAACCTGGAGTCTGACTAATCTGCCAGAAGGAAAAAAAGTAGTTGGGTGCAAGTGGGTATTTACAGTTAAGTACCACTCTGATGGAAGTATTGAGAGGTACAAGGCGAGGCTAGTAGCTAAAGGATTCACTCAGTCATATGTATACATACAAGTTCCACCAGGATTAGAAGGCAATACAACAAAGAGGACCGTGTGCAAATTGAATAAATCCCTATACGGGTTAAAGCAATCTCCCAAGGCATGGTTTGACAGGTTTGCAAGGGCTATGGTTCAAAATAGTTTCAAACAATGTCAAGCATATCATACTCCGTTTAGAAAGGCTGCACATAGTGGTAAAATAACTCTCTTAATTGTCTATGTTAACGATATAATTATCATTGGAAATGATGTTGAAGGGATAAAAAGACCGAAAACAGGCTTGGCAAAGAAATTCGAGACCAAGGATTTGGGAAGTCTTAGGTACTTCTTGGGAATGGAGGTGGCGAGATTTAATGAAGGGCTAGTTATCAACCAAAGAAAGTATATTTTAGACCTTCTCACAGAAGCTGGAATGCTTGGGTGTAGACCAGCTGACACTCCAATGGATCCTGGCTTGAGGCTCAATAAAGATGGAGTTGGGAATCCTATTAACATAGAGCCTACCAAATATTGGTTGGGAAACTAATCTATCTTTCACTCACTAGACCTAAGATTGGATACTCAGTGAGCATAGTCAGTCAGCATATAAGTGACCCACGAGAAGAGTATTTGGAAGCAGTCAACAGACTCATGAGGTACTTAAAATTCACACCAGGATCAAGTCTGATTTTTAGGAAAACTCAAGATAGAACTGTGAGGATTTATACAGACTCGACCTGGACTAGTGAAATAACATATCGAAGGTTTGAAGTGGCTATTGTACGTTTGTATGGGGTAATTTAGTAACCTGGAAAAGTAAAAAATAGGCTGTTGTTTCCAAAGCAATGTTGAGGCAGAATTTAGAGCAATGGTCCTTGGGATATGTGAAGGAATATGGATCAATAAGCTTCTTGCAGAGCTGGAACTAGATGGGAAGATAGAATTTGAAATCCATAGTGACAGTCAGTCTGCTATGAGTATTGCAAAGAATCCAGTACAACACGACGGGACCAAACATATCGAGATAGATAGACACTTCATCTATGAGAAGGTGAATAGTGGGGTTGTCAAGCTACACTATATTTCTACCAGAAATTAGCTAGCTGACATCTTTACTAAAGCACTTCCAAGAGCAAGTTTCGATGAATTCTCATCCAAACTGGTGTATACAACATATACACATCAGTTTGAGGGGGAGTGCAGGTTGGCGTGTAAATAGAAGTTGTAAAAATATCCTAACTAGTAGGTTATGTTAATCCTAACTTGTGGTTTAAATTTTAAACTAACTCTATCTTGTATAGGATAAGTGATAAGAGATAAAGTTATATCTTGTATAGGAGAAGTGATAAAGTTCTATCATAGAAGTTAGCTATCTAGGTTAAACCTCTTTGTAAAGAGTCTATAAATAGACTCCCCCAGTGTATTTTGAAATATAACAAAGAGCTGATAATTCTCCTTTGTTTTCTACAGTACCACTGAGCTTTGTAAGCTGAGCGCTCGAAATCGTTATTTCCGTGCGTAGGTTGATCGTATGATTGTGGGATCGAAGAGCACTATCAGTAATGAAATTCCAGCATGCAGAGGATTTTCAGAGTACGGTACTTGTGTTTAATGGGCTATGTATTCATAGGACCTTACGTAGTTCAGTCTGTAATTCTTATTTTGCAAATTGTATTAATCAATTCGAATGTTCAAATATTTAAATTTAATTGGAGTTCCCTTTGTAACATTTTTTTATTTATATATATTTTAAATCGTTGGCTTTAAATGTTTTGGAAAACATTTTATTTGGGCTAAACCAAGTTAAAAAATTTTATGGTTTTGAATTAGGCTTGAGGCCTAAATGTGATATTCGGGTCGCGGGTGTTACACCTCTCACTTCTACTTCTAATCACGTTGAAGTCGAGTCTTCACATCTAAGTTCTACCAGTTCCTTCCACAAGTCCCTTTGGTCACTCGATCTACATGGAGCATACGCATTCACAATTGTGACATCAATCCCTTCCTGGAGTCAGTGCCTTTTCGATGCAATATATCTCTGATTTACCAAATAGTTATCTACCTTGAATTTCGTCGTGTCAAAAATAGTTAACAAACCACCAGATCGACTGTCCGTTGCTAAGAAGCTGAATTTGAAAACATCATCATACCATAACTTTCGGATGTCTTCTTCATGAAATATTGTTTTCATTGTTTCTTGTAGTAACACTATCTCGAACCTCTGCTCCCTAAATAATGACCTTACTATCGCTATCTTGGATTCTTTCCCCAAACCCCTAATATTCCAAGTTAAAATCTTCATCCCCAAACACCAGTTTCCTTCCCCTCTTGAGACCACCTACCCTCCTTAGCCACTAATTTTCTTCTAACAATGCTAGTTCCTTAACGACCTCTCGCTCGCCCCCCTCTATCTGTATTCTAATTTTTTTGCCCAGTTTCAAGGTCTTCCTTGCCTGCTTTGTTGCCGCGTCCCACCTTGCAGCAAGATCGGAGTCTGAGAGAGACTTTCCTGACAAATTCAAAGCCTTCAGATTACTTTTATTCAATTTATTTATTCGAAAAGCTCTATCTCTCTTTTTTCTTTTTAACTCAAACAAAGCTTTATCCTGGTAGTCCAAAAGAGAGCCATATCTCTTGTTCTTCTTTTGTTTTTTGATCGACGACATTTCTTGAAAAAAGCCCTAGGGTCTTCTTCATCACTTAGCCCCTCCTATTCACTCTGAGTTGGGTCCCTAACTTGGCCATCCGTCTCCATATTTTTCTCAGATAATCCATTTTTGTCCGGACCCAGGCTCATACCGCAGACATCTTCCTAGGCCCTATTTGAAATTTGTAACCCTCTCTAGTACATTCTCCTCATTACCACCTGAAATTATGGGTGAGCCCATTTCCTTAGTCTTCATATCCATATTTGTTGTCACATTAAGTGGGCCTATATCTTCTTTTACCTTATTGGCAACCACTTAACTCATCTTCTTTGGCCCAATTAAGCCTCTAAATATTTTTTTGTACTCAATTAAGCCTTTGAACCAAGAAATTTAATCAATTAAGCCATTGAACCAAGAAATTTATTCAATTAAGCTCTTTGACTAATTTTGACTAGTAAATCTTGACAATTTTTTTCTTTATATATTACTAGCACATGATACACTACAGTTTTATCATGTTGCATTTACAGATTTAAAAAAAATATATTTTTTTTATAAATTTTATAAGTTTTTTAGAATTTTTATAACTTTTAAAGAATTTTTTAAATTAAATAAAAAATTCTAAAAATTTCAAGTGGAAACATTGTGAAACGATGCACTACACCAACATATTCGAAAAAACTATTAAGATTTAATGGTCAAAAGGCTTAATCGATTAGATTGATTAGTTCAAGGGCTTAATTGGGTGTAAAAAAGTTCAGGGGCTTAATTGATTTTTTTTCCAAAAAGTTCAAGGGCTTCTTACACCCTTAAGCCTTAAATTAAAGGACAGTGGTGGAAATAAAGATGGGCATGAATTCGGGTATGATGGGTTTCAACCTGACACGACTTGAGATATTTGCATATATATTCATATATTTAAGAGTAATTGTTATAATGTCCCTCTTATATATATATATATATATATATATATATATTCAATTACATCCTTAATTTTATCAAATAAAAAAAATATGAATAAATATTATAAATAAACCTCTTTATTTGTTTCAGAATACATTTTCAAATAATTTTATTTGTTTCAACGTTATATTATTCTTAAAATCTTTTGATTTTATAACAAATATCAAACTTAATTCAACAATAATTCTCAATTTAACTAAATTAACTAATCGATTCAATCGGATTTTTTTCTCAATAATAATCTGAGTAGTATAATCAATACAATAATTATGCATGAAGGGCCCAGTCCAATTGATTTCCATTCCAAAACTAATGTCCCCACTCCAACCGTACAATATTAGTGTTAAAAACATAGGTTTATCCCTTAAATTCTTATGAATTTCATAGGACTAACCGTTCAGTAACAAGAGCTATAAGATGTTTAGTCAAATAAAGGAATCTTGCAATTGCTTTTTGAGACAACCTAAGATGTTTCTTGTCTGTGATTTCTCCAATATTTTCTTGTTTTGAAATCTTCTCACAATACAAATAAAATAGCCAAAAGTTTAACTTATGCTAATAAGTCCATGAACCGACCGTTAGATTTAAAATTTTAATTTTGGATGTCATCTAATGTCTCATTAGAAATAATCAAAGGAAACAATAATTAACTGATCTAGTGGGATGAGGTACTGGATACCTTAAGTAATGTTAGTGGTTCGAATCATGATGTTGTAAATGAAGTAAATTGAGTTAAAAGAGTCATTCCGCAATAAACTCTACAATATCCGATTTAAATTAATCCGCCAATGAATTAGATACCAATAGTTATGCCAGATAAATCAAAGGTATCCTCAACCTTTATTCTTTTTAAGGTACGGGAATAATTTTTTTAGGCCGTGATAGTATTTAGGTAAAATGTTCTAACAATAATAACTTTGGGTTTGAAATTTCGTTTGCATGTCTAGGAAGAAATCTACTTTAACTTCTTTTCTGTTACTTGTTTTTTTAATAATTATTTATATCTAGTTTATTGGTTGATTAATTCAGATAATGTACTATGGAGATCAATTAAAGGAGTGACCTTTCAACCTAACTTGCTTCATTTATAATGATGAAATTGAAATATCTGACCTTACTTAAGTGAGTTAGTGTCTCGCTTAAGGGATGTATTTAGTTGCAAATTCAGGAAAATATCATTAGTTGGGCCACTATAAATAAAACAAAAAAATTATCTAACATAATTCATATATATATATGTATATATAATTTTCAATTTAAAATTAGAATAACAATTTAAAAATAATATGATTACTTATTCGTTTATATGTTCGCAAACATATGTGACTAGATGTAAATAAGTGATCAATTCTTATTTACAATGCAAATAAATTATCAATGTTTATATACGACAATGTAAATAAATAACAATATATTTGAAACGCCCTCCTGTTTTTTTTCCAGTGTTTTAGAAATGTTCACCTGTAAATCACCTCCACAGTTCTTGAGAATTTAGTTGATGTTATTGTTGGTATAATATATAAAAAATTAAATAAATTTGATTCGAGAATAAAGAAGGATTTACTTAGTTTATAAATTTAAGTAGTGGTGACAATAGAGTGGGAATAACTGAAAATCGTGGGGATTCGAACTAAAGGGATAGAGAATAATCAAAATCTTCACCCACGGAGACGGAGATGAGAAAAATTTTACCCTAAAGCTCAAATGGGGAAGGGAATTATTGTATCTGCACCGTAGGGATCCCTGAATCGTATTCGTATAAACCCCCATGGAGATCCTGAAAAATATTCGTAGAGATTCAGATATTTTATAAAATTTTAAATATATATATATATATGTATATATATATACTTGCCTCCCATTTACCTATACCCCAAAAACTAAATATATTATTTATGTTTGTAATTTTGAAATTTTAATGTTGGATATTTATTTTAATGTATTAAGATTTTGATATTTTTAAGTATATTGAATATATAACTTGTAAACTAAAATTGGCCATATATTTTGGCTAGTAAGTAATAAGTTTTGTTTTTTTGTAGGGATTCTCTGAAATCCGCAGGGATCCGTGCGGGGAGGGTATTTGGATGAAATTTTTTTTGAAGCATTTAATGGGGATTCCCCGAAATTGTTCCCGCAAGTGTTGGGGACGGAGTGGGGGACGCAAAACCTTCTCCACCCTGCCCCATTATCACCTGTAAAACTTAAATAGGGGTGCTCAAATGGTTAATTCAGCAGGTAACTGAACCGAATCACCCAAAATCAAATTAATCTATTTTTTTAATCTTTAACCAATAATTGAACCAAATTTGTTTCAAAAAAATTCACTGATCCGAACAAATTGCGATTAATTCGGTCGATTTTCGATTTAATCAAAATTTAAATGTAAAAAAATAATTTAGGTATTTTTTGTTGTGTTTATTTTGGGTTTTATTTTTATTTTTGTTAGATAATTGTGGGTAATATTTTTAAAATTTGTGTTAAAAATGAGTTGGGTCTTAAAATTTTAATGGACTTAGGCTTAAAAAGTTATATGTAAATGTAAGTACATGTTATATTTTGACTCAAATTCTAATTGGTAATTAAGTTGGGTTTTATTGTAATTCTAGTGGTTGAAGATTACTTGGTAATTAGTATTTACTTTAATAAGTAAATATCTATTTTAGGTAGGAGATCTTATTGAATAAGGTTTCTTGGTGACCAAGTATTTGGGTTTGTAAATATAGACTAGGTGTAACCCTTTGAATTATGAGAGAACGAGAGAATGAGAGAACGCGAGAATGAGAATTACTCTAGAGAGATGTAACCACTTTTAGGTTCTCTACAACTACTGTGCCTACGTTGTAGATATGAATATTGTAGGGGTGTTGGGAAGAGTGTTTTAGTTCCTCCGGGTCATGAGATTTGTATTCTGGGTTTTGGGATTACATGGGTTATCATGTATTTGTACTCTTCGGTTTCTCTACGTTGATAGTGGATTGATTTCTCTCGTCCATGGAGGTAGGCTATGCTGAACCGTGTTAAATCTTGTCTCTTGTGCATGTCTTGGTCTATGTCGTTATCGTTTTAGTTATTTTGTTGCATACCAAATTCCTAACAAATGGTATCAAAGCTATGGTTCGAGCTGCGCGATTGTGGAGGAATTTTTGCTGCAGATTTTGCGGTGTGATGTTGGAGACATGCCAGAGGAGTATTGCTGCAACGAGCTTTCAGTTGCAGGGGGAGTAATTCTCAAAATTCAGCGGTGCTTCAACGGATACTATGTAAGAATTGGAGTTGTTGAAGACTTGGCGGCGGTGCTTCAACGGATATTTGGCTTACGTAAAAATTGAAGCTATTGAAGACTTGAAGACCAATGCCCGAATAGAATTTGTGTCAAAGGGGAAATTTGTTATATTTTGACTCAAATTCTAATTGGTAATTAAGTTGGGTTTTATTGTAATTCTAGTGGTTGAAAATTACTTGGTAATTCGTATTTACTTTAATGAGTAAATATCTATTTTAGGTAGAAGATCTTATTGAATAAGGTTTCTTGGTGACCAAGTGTTTGGGTCTATAAATATAGACTAGGTGTAACCCTTTGAATTATGAGAGAACGAGAGAATGGGAGAACAAGAGAAGAGGAATTACTCTAGAGAGATGTAACCACTTTTAGGTTCTCTACAACTATTTTGCCTACATTGTAGAGATGAATATTATAGGGATGCTGGGAAGAGTGTTTTAGTTCCATTGGGTCATGGGATTTGTACTCCGGGTTTTGGGATTACATGGGTTATCATGTATTTGTACTCTTCAGGTTCTCTACGTTGATAGTGGATTGATTTCTCTCGTCCGTGGAGGTAGGCTATGCTGAACCACGTTAAATCTTGTCTCCTGTGCATTCTTGGTCTATGTTGTTATCGTTTTGGTTATTTTGCCGCATAACAAATTCCTAACAGTATATATTTAAAATTTAATATGTTCGGGTAATTTGACTAATTAACCGATTTAGAACTGAATTAATTTATAACTAAACCTTTGAAAACTTCTTTAACCATTCTTGGTCAAAGAAACTTCAGTGGTCGACCGTTTAACCAAACTAATTCGGTTCGGTCAATTAATTCAAATTTTAACCGAACACTGAACATCACTAAACTTAAGCATACTTGAAACTAGAATATAATCTACAAACTTAATTTTTTTCATAATTAGTGGAATACTTTCCTATTTTGAGTTAAAATCATATCAATCCGCTGCTTAATTTAATTTATGTTGTTCTTCGATTGTTTGATATTCAGCACATTAAAGGCTTAAATCTCAGTATTGGACAAAAATCTTTTGCCACTTTTCAATATCTCTTTCAATGTCCAACACTATAAAGTTAAATTTTAAGCATAATCTTAAATTCTAAATCCTAAACCTTAAAACATAAAAAATACAGCCCACCACTAATTCTCTAAACCCTAACCCTAAGCCCTAACCTTAAATCCTAAACTTAATTTTTTTAGTGTGGGCGTAAATATGGGCACCGTAAAGAGCAGAGAATTTCTATTTCTCAATATTTATAATAATTATTATTATTATTCATTAATGTCATTTTCTTATATTCTTAGTACATCCCATGATTAACCCCGGTAAAATACTATGAACAAACATTAAAACACAACAAAACAAATTAAGAAAAAAATACATCTCATGTCATTTAATTATGTGTTTGGTTATTAACGAGTCATTTTATTTTAAAAAATTATAATTTAGTCATTCAGTTAAAATTTTGTTACAACCAAGTCACTCTACCGTTAAAAATCGAAACAAACGCCGAACATGTCTTGGTAGAATAATAGTTTTAGTTCACAAAACTTATATATTTTATTAATTTGATCATAATTTGAAATAATTCAATAAATTTAATGAAATGGTTGTGTTTTTACCCCCATTTGTTGGTTATCGAGCTGATGGACAATAGTATGGAATGTGACAAGTGGTCGAATGGTGCAACGTCAAAAATTTTAAATATGAAGGTCAGATATATTCAATTATTTTAAATTAGGACTAAATTTATAGATATATAAATTTTGGAGACTAAAATCATTATTATACTAAGTCAAGTTACGCCTATTTCAATTTTAACGACCCGATAACATACTTTTAACAAAAAATTTAATTAAATAATTAAATTGTAACTTTTAGAAAAATGACATTTATAGCTGAACACATAATTACTTGAAGTGTATTTTACCAAAAAAGAAATGTTAAGCACATATACTCTAATGTACACAGATTTTACAGGATTTACACAAGTTTAACCAGAAGTACAAAGCAGCCAATTTGCTTATTCTAAAAGCATCATTATCTTCTGATCTCTACTCATTCTAAAAACATGAACCCTCATACCTTAGTTGTACTTTCCAGCTGATTATTATCAATATCGTCCTCCTCTTCTTTATATGATTCCACATGGTGCGCTCCTGCCGCCCCATGAACCCGGGCCAACCGTGCCGGGGAAGAACACGGCGAAGAATGACAAGAAGAAGCTGCAGACACGGCCAAGCATCCCTCACTCCAGGCTCTCCTCAGAGGATAAGAAACACTCTTGCTCTTACCGAAAGCACGGGGGCAATTGCCATGGGACTTGTCGTGGAGGGCACACTGGCAGTTCCGGTGGTAGGGGCGGCGCTCGATGGTGTTGTCGCAGCCGGAGATGTACCCTTCGTAGAGCGACGGTAAAAGTTCTTCAGCAGCTCTTGTGGCCATGTTTGCTTAATCACCAGCCTCTGTGGTTTTTTTTTCTTCTTTTTTTGCTTTAATTGGCAATGGAACTAAGCGTCAAATGTAGTGGAACAATGGTGGCATTTATAGAATGATATTAAGGAAAAGACAAAAACGGGATAATTTGTTGGAGAACTTTCCTTATCATGTATTATTCATATATAAAAATAAGAGTAATTATTCGACCCAAGGCGAGTGGAATTTTTTTCCGCAAACTCGCTTCTAAATCTGTTACGATTCTCTTACAGGGCTCTAAATTATAATCTCTAAATTTTAATCATTAAATTTCAAACAATAAAAGATATTTACAAATCTTAACATCTACCCCTAAATACTAAATCTGTAATCTAAAACTATAACCTCTAAAAACTAGACACTTGTTGAAGTTTTTTTCACCGTTAATGCATACAATATTTTTCATAAAAATAACACATTTTAACCTGATTCGAATTTTGAAGACTTAAATGTTGTAATATTATATTTCTTGCATATACTTATATTGATATAATAAAATTAATTTAAATGAGAAGATAAAATCCTATGGAATATAGAAACAATTAGTAAGTGGTTAAAATATCAACAATTAGTTAATTTACTGGGATGAAACATTAGATTTAAGACGAATGCAGGGGTGGGCCTACCTAGGCCATGACCCATCTCACACCTAAAAATATATTTTTACCGAATCTCCAAAAATAAAATTTTAAAAATTAGGTCTTTTTCAATTTTCATCCTTTTAAACTAAAAGTTTTTGATTAAATTGTCCTCAAAGTCAAACTTGAAGGTTAATGCATTTTTTTATCATTCACTTTCCACACTTTTCATAGGGTGTAAATGAACAAAGATTCGATGATATGTTCGTATAATGTTTGTTTATGTTCGTTTATTAAGTTAAATAAACGAGTATAAAAATATGTATGTTTAATAAACGAACGTACATGAACATATTTGTGTTTTTTTGTTTATATTCACAAACAAACTCATTTAAAAGTTCTTTTATTGGCTCATTTATATATTAATGATATTTTCTTATAAAAATATTAAAATAACATCCCTTCTATTTTTATATTTGAATTTCAACTCATTAATCAAGGCAATATATATTATATTTGCAATCACTATTGATTATTTGACAAAACAAGTTATATGGAATGTGCTCTAACATCTTGTTTGGTACATTAGATGTGAAAGGGGAGTGTTATGTTAAATAACACTCATGCATTAAAAAGATAGATGAAAGATTTGTTACTACATCAATGTATTTGGTTGTTGAAAATTGTGAATATATTAAAACATGAGTGTTATGTATGCATGTATCATCTTACCCACAAAATGTAAATTATAATAAATGCAATTAAAATTTAGGGTAATTATTATATACACTGGCGATGAAAACTACAAGTTTCCACAAGCATCTTAGTTTTAGGGTTTAGGGACTTAGTTTAGGGTGTAAGATTTAGGAGTTTAAGTGTAAGGGTTTAGAATTTAGGGATGATGGTTAAAATTTAGGGGTTAAGGTTAGAATTTAAGGTTTATAGGTTAAAACCTGAATCTTAACCATATTACCCTAAAAACTAAACCCTAACCTCTAAACCCTAAACCCTAACCACCATCTATAAATTCTAAACCCCTACATTAAAAACCCTAAACCCTATACCCTAAACTATGTCCCTAAACCCTAAAAATAAGGTGCTTATGAAAACTTTTAGTTTTCACCGCCACTAGTGTATTGAATATATGATAATTTTTTTATATTATTAACACTAATTTTAATTTTAAATATGCTGTATTTTATTTAATAATCAAATTAAATTAAATTAAAAATTGTACAACCAAAAATTGTTAAAATTTTTAAATATTATTATTTTAAGAAAAGGAGGCAAACTTATAACAATCATAAGCTTTGAATAAAACTAGATTAAGTAAAACAATGCTTAAGTTGTTGAACAAGTGATAATTCCTTAACAACAAAATATGTAAAGAACTAGTCACTGAAGATAATATTCAATAAAATATATCGTTATAAATGATAATAAAACACCAAAATCATCATTTAATATCAATTTCTTGAATTAAATTGCAAAATAAAGTTATAAATCAATAAGCAAGAGCCAATTACTAGGGAATATAAATAATGAACCTTAGTTTTAAGAGAGAAGAAGAAATTACCTTTCAAAGAGGTTCCCAACAAAATTGACATAACTTTTTCCTTTGAAAAAAGGTTGAGAAATGGAAGAGATTTTGTAAAATCTTTTACGAGGTTTTGTTACGCAATGAAATTTGAATCAAATGAAATAATTTACATGGAAAAAACAAGAAATAAGGATTTTAGCTAAAAGAAAATGGCAAGAAAATGTAAAGAGAAAATATTGAGAAAATTGGAAAATATGAGAAAATGATTTTAAGAAACCAATTAACCGTCAAAACCTTCAGCCAATTAAGGTGGTAAACCCAATTAAAACATTTAGAAAATTTAGCTAACCCAATTAAAACATTTAGAAAATTTAGCTCTCTAAGTATTCTTAGTATTGTCCCTTTTACAATTAAGTTACTATAAAAATAAATTTGCAAATCTTACATTTTAGTCACTAAAACCAAAATGTCACTTTAAACAATTTAATTAGCCATCGATTTAATTACCAATATGCTTAATAATATTTTTAAACATTTTTAGAAGCCCCAAACAATATTAATTTAACAAAATTCTATTTTTAAAATATTTATTTTCTTGAAGCATATTTAACCTATTAACTCGGTTCAAACCGAACCAAATCGAACCCCTAATTCTTTTAGCCCTATTTTTGGTGTGTTATAGTTTGAGGAAGTGTGATGCAATTAAATCTAATTTTTATTATGATCACTAAACTTTTTATTCACTTTTAGTACAGTCACTCAACTTTTAATTGTTAGAGCATGCCCAAAGACCAATCATGAGATAATTGTGATCACATACTCATTTACCTCGTTTATTAATGTAAGGTGTTCCATTATTATTTCAGTTAATTTACTATACAATAAATAAACTGTTTTATAATAAAGTCCTAAGAATAAATATGTTTATTCTTAAAGAGTCCTTGGTCCAGTATTATTGTGAGTTTGGACAATAATAATGTATTGAGACTAATATGTAGTTGATTGATGACAAAGTGTTGTCATTGACATGCAGATTTCAAAATTATTACATAACTATATGTTATATAATGGCATACTAGAATGGCACGCTATGAGCATGTTTCTTAGATTATTATGTGATAGTCACAACATTGCTCATAATGATAACTACTTGTATGATCCTCAAACTTGAGATCATCATTATTTTATTATTGTGAGTCACATATTTTGATACAGTCAAATGCATTTCGTAACTAACTACACTATAAAGATTGATATTAGATATGTCACAATCTATGTAGTGGGATATGGCTGATCAAGATAGGATTTTTCCTCTCTACATCATAAGAGTAAATATCATAGGCCACTTGATTAAGTGAGACTAGAAATGCAAGACCATGCTCAAATAAGTTGATATTTGATATCATAGTTTTTTTTTGTAATAGTTTACTCATGATATCAAGAACAAGTGTGATTGTTCCATGACTTATGTCTAACCTAGATATAAAAGACAAAAGGATGTAGTACATGAAAAGAGTTAATTACGAATAGGTTATGTCGAATCATGATTTCTTGTAACTTAGGTGACAATGACATATTGCTAGATGTTACTCATTGTTTGTAATATCATAAATGTTATAATACTTACTACTAACATTACAAGAACCTACAGGGTTACATCGACGATTGAAATTAGCATATATTAAACAAATTATATATGTACAAATTTGTTGTACAAGAATTTAGTTAAATTAATATATATTTGATATATGGGTTAGGATCCAGTTACACAATGTAAAACTCTTTAAGTTTTACACGTTTTTTGGATCGTTGGATGGGGAAATGGATGGCTGAGATTAATTCCTTACTTTTTTTACCAAGTGATAATTTTCACATATTCTACTGTTAATCTCAGCCATCCGTTTCACCCATCAAATGATCCAAAAAACGTGTAAACCTTAAAGAGTTTTACACTATGTAACTTGATCATATCCCTTGATATATATATATATATATAATTTAACTATTGGATAAATATTAAAAGAAAATAAGTATTTTAATTATAACCCTTTAAAAAATAAATAATATAATTCAATTTAAATCAATGTATATATATTGAAATCCTAATTAAGTTGAATTGTGATTATATATTAATATATGTATTGAAATCTTAGATAGATAGATGATTAAGTGTTAATCATTAGGATCATTTTCATTAGGCTTTTGAATATTATGTGTTAGTTGTTAACATATTCTATGGAGTTTTAGGGCTGGTAGCATTTTGCATAAGAACAAAAGTTGTTCCAAACGAAAAACCTTGAGAATTAAAAATCCTGAAAACACGAATCTGTTGATGAAACTTATCAAATTGTGAGGTTTTCCCATAGGGACTATAAGTACAATTTTAAATTTCACACTTTAATCCCATGTAGGAAGCAAAGTTCATAGGCACATATCGGTAATTTTTAATAATTAAGATAAAATGTGTGTATATTATGTTTGATATGCATGGTGTTTGAAATTCATGGTTATAGCCCAATAGCCCATTTAGTTTGATTTACAAGGTTTTATAAATATGGCCTGCATGTCGTGCCTCTGTCTATTTATATTTTAATTCTCTTTTCATCATACTCTCTCATATGTAAAACGATTTTTTGAAATTGTAATTCATACGAAGAAATCGTGGATCAAAGGAGTAGAAGGATGAGACAATCAAAAGTGGATGCTTGAGAAGTTACTTCCACCTTAGATTATCTTTTGGGTTCACCCATTAACTTGGATGGGCCACATCTAGTTTTACAGGCTATAACCATTGCATTTATCTTTTACTGCTTTTCATGTATGTGATACGATGAATGCTATAACATGTTAGTGATATAAATTGATAAGATCAAATTGAATGATGATATTAATCTAACCCTCATTATGTGCCTTCTAATTTTAAACCCTCATTAAAACCTTGATCGATACTATATAGGTTCTACTAAAGCAAAAATACTTATACCTAACTTGGTTAAACTCGATGAATAAGCAAGGGTTATTCGTTGGTTGTAATATTGGTTAAATTAGATTACTTTAATAAGATTACAAACCTAAAAGCTAAAAATTTGGATAATCATGAGATGATTAGGAACAATAGTTGTTCACCAAATGAAAGAGTTACATGGGATGTAATTAGAAAATTTTACTTACCTAAATAAACCATAATCTTAAGAGAAAAGCCAAATCTGACTTAAGAGAAGGTGAAATATGGATCCTTACCCACTAGAAAAACTTAACCGAAAGTATTTCCGAAATTAATATATGAGGGTTATTAATTTTGATAAAATAATAAGAGTATCGTCAATAAAATCTTTTTATAAACAAACTTGGTAAACATACTTAAAATTCATATTTTATTGTTATATACGTATTATGGCAATTAGAAATTCATTATCATCATGATCGATCCTTGAGAAGGACAAGTTTAATGGCATGAACTTTCTTGACTGGTTTTATAATTCGGGGATTGTCCTCAAAGAAGAACGAGTTGGAATATTTATTTTAACAATGAAATCATAGAGTTTGATTTCATTAAAAATGAAGATGAGCCATGTGTTTTCAAGAAAATTAGTGGTAGTATTGTCGTATTCTTGGTACTGTATGTGGATGACATACATAGATTAAGTACTGAAAAGATTCATTATGGAAGAACCTAAAAAAGGGTTCTTACTTATGAGGCATGGTATTTCACTCTCGAAGGAAGTGTGTCTTACAACACCTCAAGAAAGAGAGCACATGAGTAAGATTTCATATGCTTCAACAATTGGATCTATCATGTATGCCATGTTATGTACTCATCCAGATGTATCATACGCGTTAAGTATGACAAGCTGGTACCAGGTAGACCTTGGTGAAGGTCACTGGGTTGTAGGTTAAAAACATCCTTAAATACTTAAGAAGAACTAATGATACATTTCTTATATATGAAAGTGAGGGGGAGTTAAGTATAAAAGGTTATACTGATGACAGCTTCCAAACTAATAAGGATGATTCACGATTGCAATCAAGTTTTGTGTTATTCTCTAATAAAGATATTTTAATCTTGAAAAAGTTCAAAGCAAGATTCTAGATAGAGGTTGAGTATATATATGTATGTAAGCAGCTAGTGAAGCGATATAAGAATTTGTTTAGACCAAAAGTTCATATAGAACTTGGGGTTGTGCATAACATTCAGGTGTTATAGAACTTTGTTGTGCGTAACATATCACATGTTATAGAACTTTGTTGTGATAAACAATAGAACCATTGAACAAACAAAAGGAACCCATATCTCACCAAAGATCTAAACACTTATATACATGCTTCCATGAGATATGAAAATATTCAGCGTACATATGGATGATAAACTCAATGATCCACTAACCATGCCTCTGACACAACAATAACATGAGCATCACACTAGGTCACATGGTATTAGATATATGAGTGATGGTTTTAGTCCTAGTGGGAGATTGTTGGAGTATGCCCAAAGACCAGTCATAAGATGATTGTAATTACATACTAATTTTATCTAGTTTATTAATGTAAGGCGTTTTATTATTATTTCAGTTAATTTACTGTGCAATAAATAAATTGTTTTATAATAAAGTCTAAAGAATAAATATGTTTATTCTTAGAAAGTCCTTTGTCAAGTATTATTGTCATCTTGGACAACAATAATACATTGAGACTAATACGTAGTTGATTGATTGTGTGTTAGAGAATGACATACTAGACTGACCCGCTATGAGCATGTTTCTTGGATTATCATTATTATGTCAGTTACAACATTGCTCATAATGATAACTACATGTATGATCCTCAGACTTGAGATCATCATTATTTCAACACCGTGAGTCGCATATTTTGATACAATCAAACATGTGTCATAATTGAATACACTATAAAGACTAATATTGGATATGTTACAATCTATATAGTGGGATATGGCTGTGTTTGAAAGATCAATCAATGACAAATTGGCAAGAGGGGGTGAATTGGCAATTAAAAATTTGTAGGGAAGCAAAAGGAAATTGGAAAAATTGAAGAAAATAGAATTTATAGTGGTTCAAGCTTCTAACAAGCTCTACATCCACTACCTTAGCTCCCCACTAAGGATTTCAAAGACTTCACTACTGAATTCTTCCCCTTTTCTAGGCTAAGGAGGTAACCGTTACAATGGATCAAAGTTTTCTACCCAAAGCTTGATCAAGGTTCACTCTTTTAAAAGAAGTGTTTTGCAAACATAAAAATATCCTCTCAAAGGTGAATTTGTTTGCCCAATCACAATTCTCACAACCCCAAACTTGAAACTAAGGATTACAACAAAAATACACAAGTTGGGTTTACAAGGGTTTGACTCTAAAAGCTCAAAGTGGTTGGATTTTGCTTAAATGCTTGTGAGTTGATCAATGGATGTTCAATAGTTGTTGTAGCAGCTTTGGAGACTTGTATTTATACCCATTCATTGATTTCTATTCGTTTGGGTGGTTGGAGTATTTAATATAGCCGTTGGAGAGCTTGTTTCCCGTAATAAATGCTGTATGCCAACCATCCGTATCGGTACACGAAGGCCCGTATCGATACCTATCAAAAGAAGAAAGAAATGTTGTGTAATAACGTATCGATATGCGTAAGGGCGTATCAAAACGGATCAAGAGTAAAAATAAGGGCATATCGATACGCGTAAGGGCGTATCAGTATAGATTTTGCTTACTAGAATCTGAGGAAAAAGTCTAGTGAAAAATGCATCGGTACGCCTAGTAGGCGTACTGATACGATGTAACCAATTTTCAAAATAGCTGATTCCAATAACTAACAAGGTAATGGTCATATTTTTAAATGCAAGGATCTTTGAAGATCTCGTCAACCCATATCGATACGGTAGAGACCATATCGGTATGCTTAAGCAAAAACTTAACCCCAAATGAAAGCCGTATCAAAACAAGCATAGCCGTATCGATACACATAAGCTAAAATGTAAGCCCAATTGAAGGCCGTATTGTAACGGGTGTAGCCGTTTCAAAACAAGGTGCACAATTAAAATTCCAATAGTGGAAAACCGTATCGAAACACCTAAGTGTGTATTGATATGCCTAGGCATATTTGTAGAATTTTGGCTTGAAACACTTAGAAAAATTTTGGGTTTAATTTTTAGGCTTAGAAAAATTTTCCTTGTCATTTTGTTAGACTTTTGAATACTTAAAAATTTATTTACTTTTGCAACTTGGTCCTCAAACAATTTGTTATATCAAAATCAAATTTAGGTTTTACAATCTCCCCCTTTTTGATATAACAAAACCAAAGTAAATTTTTAAGTAATTTTGAAAAGTTTGAAAGTGCTCCCCTTTACTTTAAGACTAATAGATTTAACTTTGAAAAGTTTGAAAAATTTTTAGGCTCAACAACTTCTCCCCTTTTTGTTAGATCAAAATCAATAGGATATAAAATTAAGGCAATGGATTAAGGCAATAAATAAACTCCAAGCACTTAAAGGAAAACAACATAAGCATTTAAATTCAAAGCATAGTTCAAGCAACTTAATTAAATCCAACTGAATCCCTATAAACCAAATAAAAATAGACCAAAGCATAGGAGTCCAAAAACATAAAAACATAGGTGCATAAACTAGTCCTAAAATGACATGATATGATATGCAAGATGTCTATGAGTCATCTCCATTGTCTTCATCCTCATCTTCATCATTAGCAGGGGTTCCAAGAGATTGACACCACTCGCCACGAAATGCGGTAAGAAATATGTCCATAGAGTTTTGGCGATTCTCAATGGCAATGACTCGTTCTTCCAAAGAGGTGAAACGAATGTGAATAGCGACAAACCCAAAAGTCATAGTCGTGTCCAAAGATACAATATTTGTACCCAAGTTGGTGAATTGCTCATTGAGATATGCCATGAGAGCATCAAGAGACGGTTGGACTATCGGAGCTTGAGGAACTGGATCTGCTTGAGGAGCCATCGGTAGATTGGGTTGAACACTTTGAGGAAGATCGGCAAGAAGAATCCATTCTCTATTAAAATATGTAAACTTGGCTCGGTGGAGAGAGCGTTCATTGATTGGATCGGTGAGAGGTTCAGCAGCATCATAGGAGCAATCAATCCCCATCCTATGAAATAAATAACTCAACATAGTTCCATAGGTGAAGGATGTGACAAGATTTTTATGGCGGTGTTGCACAAGATAGGCGATCTCTGCAAACAATATTTGAGCAAGGTTTGGTCGCTTTTCCTCACGAAAGCATCGGATCCAAAAGTCATCAACTTGACGGATCATTGAGAACTTTCCACTAGATGGGCGAAACCTCCAAGTGATCATGAGGTGAAGGATGCGATCTTGGGCATCGAGTACGGTTACGGAGCCACCAAGAACATGTCCCAGAGAATTCTCATAATCAATTCCCACATTTTCAAGACCCAAAAAGTTTGTTAAAACGGATGAATCAATTTGAAACTTTTTACCCTTAAGATATGATTCAATAGCAACAACTTTAGTTTTTTGTTCATTCTAAATACACTAGACATTGGATTAAAAGATCAAAACATGATTTAAGTATAAAATCCCGGGTATGGCTAAAAACTGCATAAATTTCCATTGTTGCATTAACTCAAGATGTTTAAATTGAAATCTCTCGATTGATAAAAAAAGGATTGAAAAGGTGTGCTCACGGTGAATTTTAAATTTTTGATAATGCTTAAATCGATCCATAGCATTTGGAAATACCGGTTCATTAAAACAATTTTGATAAATATGGGTAAGGTTGGGTCGATTACCTATATTTTTGGGATTTTGATTAGAAGGATTTGAACTAGAGGCCATGTCTTCTCGTGCTCGTTTCTTTGGTGCCACGGGCTGAATTCTAAAGCAAACCAAAAACAATGTATGCATAAAACAACACATTCAATCCAATAATTAGTCCAATAATCAAGGTATGGATAAAAATCTATAATATAGTTTAAAAACCTATACAATTATAAAAAGAATTTTTGGTAAAATAAAATTTAAAAAACAGTGTTGAAAAATATACGGTATATATTTATATTCGAACAAAAAATTTTCAGATTTGAAAAAGTTTTTACAAAATTTTGAAGACAAAGTTATATATATACTAAATATACAAATTTGAAACAAAAATAGTATATATATATGAATTAAAATTGAAAATAAAGAAAGTTAGGGTTTATACCTTGAATAAGGATTATGGATGAATGAGAGGATGATGATACACAAGCTTGATGATATAGCTAGGGTTTGATGAGAAATCCAAAAGCCCTCAAAAGATTTTGAGTTTTGTGTAAAAAATAGAAGAGTTTGAGAGTTTTTTATAGCCAAAATTGGGTATAGGGTTTGATAGAAAAAGATGTGTTTGATTGAAAGTTGGAAACCCTTTTTAATGCTCATAAAACTGTCCAGCGGCTACACGTACCGATACGCCACATGGCGTATCAAAACCAAGTACTGAAACGGTTATTATCCATTTCGATACGTGACCCTGTACCGATACATTTAAAGCTGTACCGAAACATGTTTTAAGAACCTGTATCGATATGCGAAACACCGTATTGATACACTTGTGCCAGAAATGTTATTTTTGGCATCAAGTTGCTCAAAAATTTGATTTTACTCTAACCAAAATGCATGTGTATGATATATGAACATTATGTATGATCAAAAATTTATTCATACTCCCCCTAGCAACATGCATAGATGCATATATGAGCTAGAAATCATAGCAATGAGATCAACCAAATTCAAGCAAAAGCTTAAGACCTAAAAGGCGCTAAGGCTCAAAAAAGGCTAGTTAAACCTAACTCTCTCCTAAGAGACCAAAAATGCTCTTTGTCCAAAGGTTTGGTAAAGATGTCCGCTAATTGATTCAAGGTGTCTACATATTCTAGAACAACATCATTTTTCAAGACATGATCTCTAATGAAATAATGTCTTATCTCTATGTGATTGGTTCTAGAATGTTGGATGGGATTCTTAGTGAGACATATGGCACTAGTGTTGTCACACTTAATAGGGATGGTACCTATATCAATTTCATAATCTAAAAGTTGTTGCTTTATCCAAAGGACTTGAGCACAACAACTTCCAGCCGATATGTATTCCACTTCGGTAGTAGATAGTGCTACACTATTTTATTTCTTAGAGAACCAAGATATAAGCATACTACCTAGGAATTGACAAGTAACGGAGGTACTTTTTCTATCTATCTTACAGCCTCCATAATCTGCATCCGAATAAGCATGCAAATCAAAGGAGGAATCTCTAGGATACCAAAGGCCTAAACAAGGTGTATCTCTAAGGTATCTAAAGATTCTCTTAACAGCTATAAGGTGTGATTCTCTAGGTCTAGCTTGAAATCTAGCACACAAGCAAACACTAAACATAATGTCGGGTCTACTTTTGGTAAGATAAAGCAAAGATATAATCATAGAGCGATAAAGCTTTAAATCAACACACTTACCTCCTTCATCTTTGTCAAGCTTTGTAGAAGAGCTCATTGGTGTGGTTTGGGGTTTCACATTTTCCAGGCCAAACTTCTTGAGCATGTCCTTGATGTACTTAGCTTGATTGATGAAGATGTAATTGTAACACCCCAATTTTGGGCCTAGGGGTTTTGGGATGGTTTAGTCAGTCCGGTGGACCGGAATTAGAGATTTGAGTCAGATTTGGGATTTAAATTGGATTGAATATTTTTATAAGGGATAAAAATATGGGAAAATAGTCTAATACCTTTATTAATTATATAAATGATTTTTGTGAAAACAATTTTGGAAAAAGAATTTCGAAAATGAGACATTTTGAGTCAGTGACTAAAACACAAAGTTTGCAAAACTGTTTTTGTGATTGTTTTGAAAATGGGTCAAAACTTTGAATCTTTAAGGAGCTAATAATCCAAAAAGGTTTCATCAGATTTCTCCCTTTAATTAACTATTTTCAATAAAGTTTTTAAGAGGTATAAATAGTGGAGAGAATTAATTAAACACAATTAAGCTTTTTAAAAGAATTTCACGTAACTAACTTTGTAACTTCTTTCTCTCAAATTCTCTTCAGCCAAACACATTTCCAGCTTTAATTTCTTCAGGTAAAATTAGGATTTCAAAGAGTTTTTGATTTCCAATTGATTTCTAAAGCTTTTACATCAAATACTAATTGTTTCTACCTTGATTTTCATGGTTTATAAAGCAATTGAGGGGAGAAATTAGCATTGGAGGTAAGGATTCATTTTTCTCCTCTAATGAAAGGTTCTTTATTGAAATTACTAAGTTCTTGATCCATTTTATATGATTTTCATTGGGCTTTGAGTAATTAAACTTAGATTTATGGTTTAATTGATGGTTTATGATGAAAAATTTAAGAAATTTGTAGTAATCTATTTTTGTTGAGTTGAGGATTGGTTTATACCTTGATTTTGATGTTTAATATGATAATAAAGTGAGTTTTGATGATAGAATCCCAGAATCTACTGAATCTCTAGTTTGTTAGATTGGTAGTTAAGAGAATTTGAGGTGTTGAGGTTAATTATCGGTTGCTGGAGGTATATGGTTGTTTTATGTTGTTTTTTTGATGTTAATTGATGTTATTTGAAGGTTGAGATTCGTAGTTGTGGGCTGGGTTGAGGTTTTTGGTGAATCGATGATGTTTTTGGTTTATAAGTTGTGGTGTTGTGGGGGATTATGGTTAGATTAATGTTAATTGATGGTTTCTGTGTGTTTGGATGCCTTATAATGCATTGGATCCTCTGTTGTGATGTGTTTGAAATAGGGGAAGTTAATCTGGAAGTGAACCTTAGTGTTGAGGAGTCGCTGAAAGCTTAATTTGGCATATGCAAGAGAGGTGTTGCTTTATCGGTGAGTGAAAACGTGGTTTAAAGCATTTTGATGTTATGGGAACAAAGTTTTGGAAGTTAAGGTAGAGGTTGAAACGATTACCTAGACTCGGAAGTAAGTATAAAGTGGTTTTACTCTCTCGGTCGTGCTCGTTCGAATGATTTTATGCACTTGGTTTAGTGTTCATGTACCTACTGTTTAAGCATATTTTAAAGTATTCGATATACTATTTTTAAGCATGTTTTGCTGAAGGATGCACATGGTAAGTGATCCTTGTAAAGTATGGTTTATACTTATGTTTTAAAGCATGGTTGTTGTTTTGGAAATGGCATGGTCTAATGCTTGTTAAAAACAGCAAGGTAAATGTTATTGGGTTAACTATATTGGCAAGTGATGTGATTTTAAAATTGTTATCAAATATAGTTGGCCGGCCATAGGATTGAGTGCACTGTAAATAAGTCAACTTGGATGTTGAGGGGTTTATACGGCGTACCGAATACTCCATCCAAGTACCCTAATGATTGAGGGGTTATACAGTAACGAAAACTCCCGTTAGTGGGTTAAGCATCTAACCGATGAAAGGGGTTGGTGTCCCCGTGGGTTGAAAGTGTACCTGGTTGATATTGTACCGCGATTATGATTGTATCGCTATTCCGGTTGAGATGGCTTGAAGTGTTGGGTTAACAGTTGTTGAATCCGTGTATTCGATGAACTCTTTTGTTATTGGACTTGTTTAATGATCACTTGTAAGCCAATATAATTGTTAATGTATCATTGAAATGTTTTACGTTGTATAATGTGATTTATACATGTTTCTCCTTGAGCTTTGCATTTGGTAGTAATGCATGGGAAGGCTTAAGTAGAGGGTTAGCAATGTGACTTGCTTTTGATTAATGATGGATGTAGCATATGGTTTAATATGCTGGTTTTAATGATGTAAAGTGCATGTTTTAAAAGCGGCATGATGTTTCAAATGATGATGTAAAGTAAATGGTTTTAAATGTATTATGGTGTTTTGTTCTGAGCATTCCTTACTAAGCCATGTGTGCTTACGCTCTCTTTATCCACCAATGCAGAGAATTAAAGTTCTGGAAGGCAGCGAGAAGCAAGAGGATCTTGGCAAGACTTGTTTCCAAAGTATGTTAGAGACTAGACTATAATGAATAAGGACAATGGGGTACTTGTTGTGTTTTGGGAGATTTTTTTGTGGAACTCCCTGTTTGAGCAGGTTTCTTTAGTTGCTCTCGAGTTGTAAGTGGCCTATAAAGATTGATTTTGGTGTTGGTTTGTCTTTTGGTGTGTGCTTGGATGCGAAATTAGGAAGCATGCCTATAGATTTCCTTTTTGATGCATGAAGCCTTGTTGTGTTGTTAGAATTGTGATGCTAGCTGGCTTGTGAAATGTTCGGCATGTTGGTGTTGTGTTTTAAGCATGTTGGAGTGGTTAGAGCATGCTTTCGGGATGAAAAACCAACAAAATGTGACATTATAGGTCCAGACGTACCGATACGTGAGGGACCGTATCGGTATAGCTAGGCATTTCTAGGCTTGAGGGATCGGTACAAGGGTTGGTGTTTCGATACGCCTAGGCCATTTTGGCCTTAGCGTACCGGTATAACAAGGGGTGTTTCGATACGAGTCTTAGCTACTGGAAATCAACTTTTTTGTCCTAAACCCATGTACCGAAACACCTGGAGAACCGTATCGGTACGGTCATCAAGGTTTTTAATGGTTCGGTATTTTAGTTAGGCTTACTGATACAACATAGAGGTGTACCGAAACAGGGTGTTTCAATCTGTATCGGTACGGGGTTACCTGTATCGGTACTGATGACCATTATTTCTATTATTGTTATTTGGGAGCTTTGCTTTCTTTGCAATTTAGTCCCTGAATCTTGTCAATGCAATTGTATGTGATGGAATGATCGGATTGAGTTGATATTTGGAATGAAAGATTGGAACCCGACTAATTAAAGGTTGGTAACTCAAAAGTGAGCTTTAATCCTAAAATTTCCTGTAATTGCAATTTGATCCCTAAATTGCAAATATGATCAATTAGATGTCAAATTGATGCTCGATTGAGTTGGGGTTGCGCCTGACGTCTTCATGAACATGTAGGGTTGATAATTGGCATCTAGATAAGATAATAAAAAAATGGACCGGGTTTTGTTGTATTTCTTCGGTTTGCTACGGTAAACCTAATATAGCCTTCTTGGTTTGGTTGGGCGTCTAGGCCAGGTCAAGGGGGTTACATTTGGTGGTATCAAAGCTAGGTTTGGTTCGTTTGGGAGGTTGTTATGATGTTGCCATGTTTGATTTGTATGGTGATTGTTGTATGTACACTAGTTGATATGCACGGTGATTGATATATGAATGTTGGCTATTGTATGTTATGTTGGGGAAGTTTTGGGTGTACCCATTGCCTTATTATTATAGTCTGGAAAGTTTTGATTTTTAAAATGAAAGTCTTGGATCCTTGCTTGAGGCTGGCCTGATTGTTTTTGTTTTGTAATAATTATCATGCCTTAGATATATTTTAGTAGAATGGGACCCAAGAGAAAGTTGCGATCGGGTATGATTGTTGCTGCCACTGGGCAGGATGCAGAAGGAGAAGTTGTACTTCATGGAGGGTTTCCACCACCCCCACCTAATCTATCAGAGGGAGTTAAACAAGTGCCATATGCGCTGGCTGGGCCAGGGATGTGTTATATGGCACCGTTAATACAGGCTATGACTGGTGCTTTTCAAGCAGCAGTTGCGGGTGTTCATGTACCCGCACCACCAGTTGAAGGGTAAGGTTTGCCTCTTGAGCATCTTCGTAGTTTAGGCAGAGTTAAGTTCGGAGGTTTGTTACCTTAGGCCTCCGAGGGTTGGTTGGCCAGTACTGAGAGGATACTGGGCCAGATGGGATGCACCGATGCTCGTAAGCTGGGCTGTGTTGTTTCCATGATGCAGGGTGATGCTTATGCATGGTGGACTACCACGATATCTGGTATGGTGACCAAGGATGTGAACTGGGAGTACTTCTGCGAGGTATTTCAGAAGAAGTTTTTGGGAGTCCGATATCAGGACGAGAAGAAACGTGAGTTTATGGCTCTAATGCAAGGCAGTATGTCTGTTGCGGAGTACGAGGTATAGTTCGTGAGGTTGAGTCAGTATGCACCTGAGTTGGTTCCTGACGAGCGTACTCGATGTGATCGTTTTTGCTATGGGCTTGTGCAGGATGTTAAGATATACATGCTTGCTGCTGATTACACATTCTTTAATGTGTTGGTTTCACGAGCCAAAGATGTAGAGCAGAATTTGGGTTTGGCATATGGATTGCGAGGTTCTAGCTCGGGTAAGAGAGCTGTTAATTCGAGTTATAGCGGTGGTCAGGCCAAGAGACACCGTGACAGAAGGTTTCACCTGGAGCCGAGGCATGGCAGAGGTGTTGTGGGATGTAGAGTCCAGGGGCAGGGTGCCCAGGTTAGAGCCCCGTTTAGCACTTGTTAGGTTTGTGGATCTCGGGATCATTTGAGGCGAGATTGCCCGCATTTGGCCAGGGAGGGTCCGGCACCTGCGCCTGTGGTGGCAAATGCTTGTTGGAGTTGTGGGTCAGGCGACCATCAGAGGCGTGATTGTCCGTTGTTGGCTCGAGGTGGGCAGGGTGCTGCACCTGTTGTTGCTCCACAGCGGGGTCATGATCGTGGCCTCAAACCGTTTCAGCGTCGAGATGGTGGGCAGAGGACTGTGGCTCATACTGTTGCTATCTAGCCTGATGGAGGTGGACCGACTAGGGTGTATATACACCGCGAGGGTCGCAATGACACCGATGTGGTTGCAGGTACTTTTACCCTACAGTCTTTGTCGTTGTATTCGTTGGTTGATTCTGGTTCTACTCATTCATACATTTTGAGTGAGCATGTTGAGTTGCTTGATATATCTATTGAAATTCTTAATGTGGGTGTTAGAGTGATTAGTTCTGTTGGGGAAACAGTCGTGGTTAGGAGGTTGTATCGTAGGTGTTCGTTGATGGTTCAGGGATATGTGTTTGCTGTGACTTGATGGAGTTACCATTCCATGGTTTTGATGTGATTCTGGGTATGAATTGGCTGACCGAACATTAGGCTGTGGTGGATTTTGAGACCATATGAATATCCTTGAGGTTGTCGGATAATTATGAGGTGGTGGTTGTTGGTAAGAATGCCAAGTGTTTGTCTAATGTTGTTTCAGCTTTGGAAGCAATTCAAATGTTGGATTCGGGATGTCAGGCTTATTTGGCCTACGCTATGAATCCTGGATCAAATGAGTTGAGGGTATAGGATGTTCGCACTGTATGTGAGTTTTCTGGTGTTTTTCTAGAGGAATTACCAGGGTTGCCATCTGACCGTGAGGTAGAGTTTGGCATCGAGGTCTTTGCGGGTATGGTACCGGTATCTATTGCTCTGTACCGCATGGCTCCTTAGGAATTGAAGGAGTTGAAAATGCAGTTGCAGAAGTTGCTTGACCGTAGGTTCATTAGACCCAGCATCTCACCATAGGGAGCACCGGTGCTGTTTGTTAAGAAAAAAGATGGTGTTGCGGATGTGTATAGATTACCGACAGCTGAATAAGTTGACAATAAAGAACAAGTATCCCTTACCGCGGATATATGACTTTTTTGATCAGTTCAAGGGAACCTCGATGTTTTCCAAGATAGATTTAAGGTCGAGGTACTACCAGTTAAAGGTGAAAGAGGTGGATGTGCCCAAAGCAGCCTTTCGTACGAGGTACATGCATTACGAGTTCCTTGTGATGTCGTTTGGTTTGACCAATGCACCAGCTGCTTTTATGGACATGATGAACTGAGTGTTTCATGAGTTTTTGGACCAGTTTGTGGTTGTGTTTGTCGATAATATCCTTGTGTACTCTCGTACCGATGAGGATCATGATAAACATTTGAGAATTGTACTTCAGACGCTGTTGGCTAATCAGCTTTATGCTAAGTTAAGCAAATGTGAGTTATGGCTTAAGGAAGTTGTGTTCCTTGGGCATGTTGTGTCAGTCGAATGAATACGTGTCGATCCACATAAGGTTGAGGCTGTAATGAGTAAGAAGGAGACCAAGTCTGTGATGGAGGTTAGGAGTTTCCTTGGTTTGGCGGGTTACTACCGAAGGTTTGTGGAAGGGTTCTCTAGTTTGGCGGCTCCGTTAACAAAGTTACGATAGAAGAATGTCCGGTTTGAGTGGACAGGAGATAGGCAGCGAGTTTTTGAAAGGTTGAAGGAAGCCTTGACGCGAGCTCCAGTCTTGGTTCAACCAAAATTGGGGAAGGAGTTCGTTGTTTATAGTGATGCATCGTATGTTGGGCTTGGTTGTGTGTTGATGCAGGATGGTAAGGTAGTGGCGTATGCATCTAGGAAGTTGAAGGTGCATGAACGTAACTACCCTACTCACGATCTTGAGCTTTTAGCGGTTGTGTTTGCCTTGAAGATCTGGAGGCATTACCTTTATGGTGTGAAATGTGTGGTTTATACGGATCATAAGAGTTTGAAATATCTGATGACACAGAAGGAGCTAAATCTTAGGCAACGTAGATGGTTGGAGTTGCTTAAGGATTATGATTTGACCATTGAGTATCATCCGGGGAAAGTCAATGTTGTAGCGGATACTTTGAGCAGAAAAGCGGCTGTGGAGTTGAGAGCCATGTTTGCTTGGTTGAGTGTGACGAATGACGGGGGTTTGTTGGCCGAGTTGCAGGTGAAGCCATCCTTGTCACAGATGATTAAGGAGAAGCAACTGTATGATGGGAGTTTGGTACCTCATGTGGAAGATATCAAAGATAGAAATCCTACGAATTTTCATTTCAACGATGATAGGGTGTTGTGTTTCAAAGGTCGAATAGTGGTGCCTAAGGACGAAGAGTTGAGGCATACTATTCTGACTGAGGCACATGCTAGTCCTTTTGCTATGCATCCCGATAGTACTAAAATGTATCGAGGGTTAAAAGAGGAGTACTATTGGGTTGGGCTGAAAAGGGACGTGGCTGATTTCGTTGCTCGGTGTATGGTTTGTCAGCGGGTAAAGGCTGAGGATCAATTTCTTTTCGGGTTGTTGCACCCGTTGAGAATACCGGAATAGAATTGGGAAAGAATCACCATGGATTTCGTGTCTGGGCTGCCTTTGATGCCGACCAAAAAATATTCTATTTGGGTGATTGTGGATCGGTTTATGAAGTGTGCGCTTTTTGTGCCATTGCATACTACGTATACCTTGGACAAGTTGGTTGAACTGTACATCTCTGAAATTGTGCGTTTGCAAGGAGTGCCCAAATCTATAGTTTCGGATAGGGATCCGCGGTTCACCATAGGTTTTGGGTAAGTCTGCATTGTGCTTTGGGAACACGGTTAAATTTCAGTACCTCGTATCATCCTCAGACGGATGGCCAGCCGGAGCGCGTGATTCAGGTTCTTGAGGATATGCTGAGGTGTTGTGTTATTGAGTACCAGGGAAGGTGGGAGAAGCAGTTGCCGTTGGTGGAGTTTTCTTACAATAACAGTTATCATGCTAGCATACAAATGGCACCTTACGAGGCGTTGTATTACAGGAAATGTCGTACGCCCGTGTGTTGGGAAGAAGCGGGGGAAAAGTTTGTGTCGATGCCCATTGTTTTGAAAGGCACAACCAAAAAGGTAAAGTTGATATGTGAGCGCTTAAAAGCAACTGCAGATCGCCAGAAATCCTATGCGGATTTGAAGCGTAGGGATATAGAGTACATTGTGGGTGATAAAGTGTTTTTGAAAGTGCTACCCTGGAAAAAGGTGTTGCGGTTTGGGTGGAAAGGGAAGCTTAGCCCAAGGTTCATTGGACCTTACAAGGTTATTGAGCGTGTGGGTCTTATTGCGTATTGTTTGAGGCTACCTCCGGAGTTGGGAAAGATTCATGATGTGTTCTGCGTTTCAGTGCTGCGGAGGTATAGGTCGGATCCATCGCATGTCATGCCGGTGGAGGAGATTGAGTTGAGACCGAACCTATCTTACGATGAAGAACCGGTAGAGGTTCTTGATACCAGCAGTAAGGTGCTATGTGGCAAGACAATAGAGCTTGTTAAGGTGTTGTGGAAGCATCTCGGTGTTGAGGAGGCTACGTGGGAACGCAAGTCGGATATGGTGAAACAGTTCCAGCACCTGTTTCCTTTAGGTAAATTTCAGGGATGAAATTTCTTAAGCGGGGGAGAGTTGTAACACCCCGGTTTTGGGTCTAGGGGTTTTGGGATGGTTTAGTTGGTCTGGTGGACTGGAATTAGAGATTTGAGTCAGATTCGGGATTTAAATTGGATTAAATATTTTTATAAGGGATAAAAATATGGGAAAATAGTCTAAAATCTTTATTAATTATATAAATGATTTTAGTGTAAACAATTTTGGAAAAAGAAATTAAAAATGGGACATTTTGAGTTAGTGACTAAAATGCAAAGTTTTCAAAACTGTTTTTGTGACTGTTTTGAAAATGGGTCAAAACTTTGAATCTTTAAGGAGCTAATAATCCAAAAGGGTTTCGTCATATCTCTCCCTTTAATTAACTATTTTCAATTAAGTTTTTAAGAGGTATAAATAGTGGAGAGAATTAATTAAACACAATTAAGCTTTTTAAAAGAATTTCACGTAACTAACTTTGTAACTTCTTTCTCTCAAATTCTCTTCAGCCAAACACATTTCCAGCTTTAATTTCTTCAGGTAAAATTAGGATTTCAAAGAGTTTTTGATTTCCAATTGATTTCTAAAGATTTTACATCAAATACTAATTGTTTCTACCTTGATTTTCATGGTTTATAAAGCAATTGAGGGGAGAAATCAGCATTGAAGGTAAGGATTCGTTTTCTCCTCTAATGAAAGGTTCTTTATTGAAATTCCTAAGTTCTTGATCCATTTTATATGATTTTCATTGGGTTTTGAGTAATTAAACTCGGACGTATGGTTTAATTGATGGTTTATGATGAAAAATTTAAGAAATTCGTAGTAATCTATTTTTTTCAGTTGAGGATTGGTTTATACCTTGATTTTGATGTTTAATATGATAATGAAGTGAGTTCTGATGATAAAGTCCCGGAATCTATTGAATCTCTAGTTTGTTAGATTGGTATTTAAGAGAATTTGAGGTGTTGAGGTTAATTATTGGTTGCTGAAGGTATAAGGTTGTTTTATGTTGTTGTTTTGATGTTAATTGATGTTATTTGAAGGTTGAGATTTGTAGTTGTGGGCTGGGTTGAGGTTTTTGGTGAATCGATGATGTTTTTGGTTTATAAGTTGTGGTGTTGTGGGGGATTATAGTTAGATAAATGTTAATTGATGGTTTCTGTGTGTTTGGATGCATTATAATGCATTGAATCCTCTGTTGTGATGTGTTTGAAACAGGGGAAGTTAATCCGGAAGTGAACCTTAGCGTTGAGGAGTCGCCGGAAGCTTAATTTGGCATCGGCAAGAGAGGCGTTGCTTTATCGGTGAGTGAAAACGTGGTTTAAAGCATTTTGGTGTTATGGAAACAGAGTTTTGGGAGTTAAGCTAGAGCTTGAAATGCTTACCTAGACTCGGAAGTAAGTATAAAGTGGTTTTACTCTCTCGGTCGTGCTCATTTGAATGATTTTATGCACTTGGTTTAGTGGTCATATACTTACTGTTTAAGCATGTTTTAAAGTATTCAATATGCTGTTTTTAAGCTTGTTTTGATGAAGGATGCACATGGTAAATAATCCTTGTAAAGTATGGTTTATACTTATGTTTTAAAGCATGGTTGTTGCTTTGGAAATGGCATGGTCTAATGCTTGTTAAAAATAGCGAGGTAAATGTTATTGGGTTAACTATATTGGCAAGTGATGTGATTTTAAAATTGTTATCGGATATAGTTGGCCGGCCATAGGATTGAGTGCACTATAAATAAGTCACCTTGGATGTTGAGGGGTTTATATGGCATACCGTATACTCCATCCAAGTACCCTAACGATTGAGGGGTTATACAGTACCGAAAACTCCCGTTAGTGGGTTAAGCATCTAACCGATGAAAGGGGTTGGTGTCCCCGTGGGTTGAAAGTGTACCCGGTTGATATTGTACCGAGATTGTGATTGTATCGCTATTCTGGTTGAGATAGCTTGAAGTGTTGGGTTAACACTTGTTGAATCCGTTTATCCGATGAATTTTTTTGTTATTGGACTTGTTTAATGATCACTTGTAAGCCAATATAATTGTTAATGTATCATTGAAATGTTTTATGTTGTATAATGTGATTTATACATGTTTCTCCTTGAGCTTTGCATTTGGTAGTAATGCATGGGAAGACTTAAATAGAGGGTTAGAAATGTGACTTGTTGTTGATTAATGATTCATGTAGCATATGGTTTAATATGATGGTTTTAATAATGTAAAGTGCTTGTTTTAAAAGGGGCATGATGTTTTCAAAGGATGATGTAAAGTAAATGGTTTTAAATGCATTGATGGTGTTTTGTTCGGAGCATTCCTCACTAAGCCATGTGTGCTTACGCTCTCTTCGTCCATCAATTTAGAGAATTAAAGCCTCGGAAGGCAACAAGAAGCAAGAGGATCTTGGCAAGGCTTGTTTCCAAAGTATGTTAGAGATTAGACTATAATGAATAAGGGCAATGTGGTACTTGTTGTATTTTGGGAGATGTTTTGTGGAACTCCCTGTTTGAGCATGTTTCTTTATTTGCTCTCAGGTTGTAAGAGACCTTTAAAGATTGATTTTGGTGTTGGTTTGTCTTTTGGTGTGTGCTTGGATGCGAAATTAGGAAGCATTCCTATAGATTTCCTTTTTGATGCATGAAGCCTTGTTGTGTTGTTAGAATTGTGATGCTAGTTGGCTTGTGATATGTTGGGCATGTTGGTGTTGTGTTTTAAGCATGTTGGAGTGGTTAGAGTATGCTTTCGGGATAAAAAACCAACAAAATGTGACATTACAGGTCCAGGCGTACCGATACGCGGGGGACCGTATCGGTACAGCTAGGCATTTCTAGGCTTGAGGGATCGGTACGAGGGTTGGTGTTTCGATACGAGCATACCGATACAGCAAGTGGTGTTTAGATACGGGTCTCAGCTACTGGAAATCAACTTTCTCGTCCCAAACTTGTGTACCGAAACGCTCGGAGAACCGTATCGGTACGATCATCAAGGTTTTCAAAAGTTCGGTATTTTAGTTAGGTGTATCGATACGGCATGGAGGTGTACCGAAACAAGGTGTTGCAATCCGTATCGGTATGGGGTTACCCATATCGGTATGGATGACCGTTATTTCTGTTATTGTCACTTTGGGTAGATTTGCTTTCTTTGCAATTTAGTCCCTGAATATTGTCAATGCAATTGTATGTGATGGAATGATCGGATTGAGTTGATATTTGAAATGAAAGATTGGAACCTGACTAATTAAAGGTTGGTAACTCAAAAGTGAGCTTTAATCCTGAAATTTCCTGTAGTTGTAAGTTGGTCCCTAAATTGCAAATGTGATCAATTGGATGTCAAATTGATGCCCGATTGCGTTGGGGTTGCACCTGTCATCTGCATGAACATGTAGGTGATAATTGGCATCTAGATAAGATAATAAAAAAATGGATCGGGTTTTGTCGTATTTCTTCGGTTTGCTACGACAAACCTAATGTAGCCTTCTTGGTTCGGTTGGGCGTCTAGGCCGGGTCAAGGGGGTTACAGTCATCCTTGCTTTTTTTTTTTGGAGTCCCAAGAAGAATAAGAGCTCCCCCATCATGCTCATTTTGAACTCTCCTTGCATTAACTTTGCAAAATCTTGGCAAAACAATTCATTAGTAGAACCAAAAAATATATCATCAACATATATTTGAACTACTAAAATGTCTTTGGCATTTCTTTTAATAAAGAGTGTAGTGTCAACCTTTCCTTTGTCAAAACTTTTTTCAACTAGAAAACTTGATATCTTTCATACCAAGCTCTAGGAGCATGTTTCAAACCATATAAAGCTTTTGAAAGTTTAAAAACATGGTTTGGGTAATTTGGATCTTCAAAATTGAGTAGTTGTTCTACATACACCTCTTCATTAATAAAACCATTTAAAAAAGCACTTTTGACATCCATTTGAAAAAACTTGAATTCATGATAACATGCAAATACAAGAAGCATCCTAATAGCTTCCATTCTAGCTACGGGTGCATAGGTTTCATCAAAATCGATTCATTCTTCTTGAGTGTAACCTTGAGCAACAAGTCTAGCCTTGTTTCTCACTATATTACCACTCTCATCTAGTTTGTTTCTAAAAACCCATTTAGTTCCTATAGTAGACTTATTACTAGGCCTATCAACTAATGTCTACACTTGACTTCTCTCGAATTGATTTAATTCCTCTTGCATGGTCAATATCCAATAATCATCTTTTAATGATTCTTTGATATTTTTAGGTTCAATGTATGGAATAAATGCAACATTGTTACAAACATTTCTAAGAGAAGATCTAGTGGTTACCCCTTTGGATGGATCACCCAAAATCTCATCACCTTTGACATACTTGAACTCCCTTAGGTAGCTCACTTCATTTTCCTCTAGATTCATGTCCCTCAAGGCTTTTATAGGTGGATCTTGTGCTTCTTCTTCTTTGGTTGGAACTTCATCTACCTTTGACGATTGCCCACCATCATTGGTTTCAAAGACTCCTACATCATCGGCTTCAAAGACTCCTACATCATCATCATCACAAGAATCCTTCCTTGGAAGGAGGTTATCATTGAAAACCACATATATAGACTCTTCAAAAACCAAAGTTCTTTTATTAAATACATGATAGGCTTTAGAATTTAAAGAATACCCTAAGAAAATAGCTTCATCACTTTTAGCATCAAATTTGCCCAAATTGTCTTTTCTATTGTTCAAAATAAAACATTTTCATCAAAATGGATGAAAATAGCTAATGTTAGGATTTTTGGATTTTAAAATCTCATAAGGTGTTTTCTTTAAAATTGGCCTAATCGTTACTCGGTTGATAATGTAACAAGCGGTATTAGTGGCTTCCGCCCAAAAATACTTTGGCAAGTTATTTTCACAAAGCATGGTTCTAGCCATTTCTTCTAAAGTTTGATTTTTCCTCTTAACAACCCCATTTTGTTGAGGAGTGCGAGGAGCAAAAAATTTGTGGCTTATACCATTTGAGTTACAAAAATCCTCAAAACCTAAATTTTGAAATTCGGTACCGTGGTCACTTCTAATATGAGAAATAGATTGACCAACATCATTTTGAGTAATTTTTGAAAATGTGATGAAATTTTCTAAAGCCTCATCCTTGATACTTAAGAATAGAACCCAAGTGTATCTAGAGTAATCATCTACTAAACCAAACGCATATGATTTTCCACCCAATCTCATAATTCTAATAGGACCAAAAAGATCCACGTGGATCAATTGTAAAACTCTACTAGTTGAAACATCATTAATAGGTTTAAAAGAAACTCTTTTGTGTTTGCCTTTTTCACATGCATCACAAATTTTATCAAGAGAAAATTTAATTTTTGCCAAACCTCTTACTAGATCTTTTGAAACCAATTTTTCTAAAACACTCATGCTTGCATGCCTTAGTTTTCTATGCCATAGCTGCGAGTCATGTTCATCTTTAGCAACAAAACATGCATTTGAAATATGAATGTCATCTAAATGCACCATGTGAATGTTTCCTATGCGATGACCAATAAGCACAATTTTGTTAGTTTCAATGTTTAAAATTTTACAACCATTTGAATCAAAAAGAACATTGAAACCTTTATCACAAAGTTGGCTTATGCTTAATAAGTTATGTTTGAGACCATTGACATATAAAACATTTTCAATAAGTGTGGAAGAGTGATTACCAATGGAACCAATTCCTTCAATTTGACCTTTGGAGTTGTCACCAAATGTCACTAATCCTTCTCTAGCTTTAGTCCTGAGAATCTACTCTTGTCTCTGGTCGTGTGTCTCGAGCATCCACTATCAAGGAACCATGAATTTGGACATGTAATTTTGGCCTTGTAGCAATGCTCCCCTACAAACAAAGATTAGGTCTTGATTTTTGGTACCCAAATCATTTTGGTTTCCAAAATCTTGGTTCCCTTGGGAATCCAAGAAGCAATAGCATGAATATTATTAGAAGTAATTAGGTCTTTAGGAACCCAAACACTTCTAATCCTTTTACCTCTAGAGGGCCTTTGGAAGCATCTTTGTTTGTAGCCACCAAAGTTTATTTTCACATAGTTGGTTTTTGAAGATTGTCCTTTTGGTTTTTGAAGATTGTCCTTTTTCAAAACTTGATTTCCCAACTTTGTTCAAGGAAGCTTTGAGATCATTTACCTCCTTGTGGTAATAATCATAAAACTCGGAAAGAAGGTTGTTTTTCTAGTAAATCATAAACTTTCTTTTCAAGTTCCGAATTAATCTTGATCAAAGAATCACTTTGAATTTTCAAATCAGAAATTATTTTCTTGTTTTTCAAATGTGATTCTTGTATTTCAAGACCAATTCATCGTAAACCTCTTACAAATCATTGTATTCATCATAAGTTAAATTATTAGATGAGTTGGAGGTTACCTTAGGATCCTCCTCAAAGGCCATGAGACATAGGTTTGCAACTTCGTGCTCCTCATCACTTGATGATTCTTCATTGCTCCAAGTGGAAACATGGGCCTTGTGCTTCTTTTTCTTCTCGAAGCCTTTCTTCTTGAGTTGGGGATAATCGATCTTGATGTGTCCCGCCTTCTTGCATTCTTAGCACACTAGAGGATCTTTCTCTTCTTCCTTGCTTTTGTTCTTGAAATCTCTTCTCTAATTGAACTTCCTTCCCCGGTTAGATTTCATGAACCGAGTGAACTGTTTGGCTAGCTAGCCAATTCCTCATCTTCCTCCTCGCTTGAATCACTCTCACATTGTGAAGCTTTGAGAGCAATTTTGATCTTATTTTTCTCCACTTCTTTCCTTTTGATCTTCATCTCTTTCTTTTTCTTTTCTTTCTCTCTTTCTTTCTTCATTATCTCATGGGTGAGAAGAGACCCCATGAGTGCATCAAGTTTCAACGTCTTGAGATCTTTAGCTTCAATGATGGCGGTTCTCTTGCCATCCCAAGACTCGGGAAGCGAGTAGATGAGTTTTTGGACAAGCTTCTCTTCTGGAATAACTTCTCTGAATCCTTTGAGACCATTAACTATAATGGAGAATCGATCGAACATCTTTGAGATGTTTCCATCCGGCTCCATCTTAAAGTTCTCGTAACTCAAATTTAGGAGTCCAATCTTGGTCTCCTTTACCTCGTTGGTGCCCTCGTACGTAACTTCTAACTTGTCCCGAATTTCCTTTGCACTTGTGCAATAGGACATCTTTGAGTACTCATCTGGTCCAAGCGAGCAAAATCGCATATGCATGGCTTTATCGTTGATTTGAAGCTTCTTCCGATCTTCATCGGTCATTTTGTGCTTGGACTTTGAAACTAGCCAATCACCTTCTCTCTTCATCGGAATAGCCGATCCATCTTCCACTACATCCCATAAGAGGTAGTCATGGGATTTGATGAAGAGCCTCATATGGTTTTTCCAAAAGGGATAGTTATCCCCATTGAAATATGGAGGTTTCGTGATGGATTGAGAGTCATAGAGCTGGTTGCATGAGGTAGATGCCATGGCTTTGTGTTCTATTGATTGAATCACCTTCTAGGATCTCCTCAATGGTGGTTAGACCTTCGGTTGAGTGTGGCTCTGATACCAATTGTTAGGATGATCAATCGATGACAAACGGCCGAGAGGGGGTGAATTGGCAATTAAAAATTTGAAGGGAAGCAAAAGGAAATTGGAAAAATTAAAGACACGAGAATTTATAGTGGTTCAAGCTTCTAACAAGCTCTACATCCACTACCTTAGCTCCCCACTAAGGATTTCAAACAATTCAGTTCTGAATTATTCCCCTTTTCTAGGCTAAGGAAACAACCGTTACAATGAATCAAAGCTTTCTACCCAAAGCTTGATCAAGGTTCACTCTTTTACAATAAGTGTTTTGTAAACACAAAAATATCCTCTCAAAGGTGAATTTGTTTGCCCAATTACAATTTCTCACAACCCTAAACTTGAAACTAAGGATTACAATGAAAATACACAAGTTGGGTTTACAAGGGTTTTACTCTTAAAGCTCAAAGTGGTTGGATTTTGCTTGAATGCTTGCGAGTTGATTAATGGATGTTCAATAGTTGTTGTAGCAGCTTTGGAGACTTGTATTTATACCCATTCATTGATTTCTATTCGCTTGGGTGCTTGGAGTATTCAATATAGCCGTTGGAGAGCTTGTTTCCCACAATAAATGCTATCTGCCAACCATCCGTATCAGTACACGAAGGATCGTATCGATACTTGTCAAAAGAAGAAAGGGCCGTTGTGTAATAGCGTCTCGATACGTGTAAGGTCATATCGAAACAGATCAAGAGTAAAAACAGGGGTGTATTGATACGTGTAAGGGCGTATCGGTACGAATTTTGCTCACTGGAATCTGAGGAAAAAGTCTAGTGAAAAATGCATCGGTACGCCTAGTGGCGTATTGATACGGTGTAACTAATTTTCAAAGTAGCTGATTCCAATAACTGACAAGGTAACGGTCATATTTTTAAATGCAAGGATATTTGAAGATCTCGCCAACCCGTATCGATATGGTGGAGACCATATCGGTACGCTTAAGTAAAAAACTTAACCCAGATAAAAGCTGTATCAAAACAGGCATAGCCGTATCGATACGCATAAGCTAAAACATAAGCGCAGTTGAAGGCCGTATCGAAATGGGTGTAGCCTTATCGAAATGAGGTGCACAATTAAAATTATAGTAGTGAAAAACCGTATCAAAACACCTAAGGGTGTATCGATACGCCTGGTCGTATTTGTAGAATTTTGGCTTGGAACACTTAGAAAAATTTTGGGTTTAAGTTTTAGGCTTAGAAAAATTTCCTTGTCATTTTGTAAGACTTTTGAATACTTAAAAATTTATTTACCTTTGCAATTTGGTCCTCAAACAATTTGCTATATCAAAATCAAATTTAGGTTTTACAGGTTGATCAAGATAGGATTTGTCCCTCTTACATAATGGGAGTAATATCGTAGGCCACTTGATTGAGTGAGACTAGAAATACATGGTCATGTTTGAATAAGTTGATATGAGATATCCTAGTTATTCGTTTATAATAGTCGAACAAAGGTGACTATTCCATTACCTGTGTTCAATATAGATATATAAGACAAAATAATGTAATACATGAAAAGATTTAATCACGAAGAGGTTATGTTGAATCATGATTTCTTGTAACTTAGGCCTCAATGACATATTGCTAGATGTCATTCATTGTTTGTAATATTAGAAATGTTCTAATATTTACTACTAACGCTACAAGAACCCACGGTTGAAATGATCATATATTAAACAAATTATACATGTACAAATTTATTGTACACGAATTATGTTAAATTAATATATATTTTATATACATAATTTAACTATTGGATAAATATTAAAAGGAAATAATTATTTTAATTATAACTCTTTTAATATATAAATAATATAATTCAATTTAAATTTATATATATATATACTGAAGTCCCAATTAAAGTTTAATTGGAATTATATATATTAATTTATATATATATATATATATTAAAATCTTAATTAAGTTGAATTGAGAATATATATTGAAATCTTAATTAAAGTTGAATTGAGATTATATATATATGTATACATGAATTTCTCATATTCAACCATGCTTGTTTCATGCGATGGTGAACATTTACTTCTAGGTCCCTACATTTGGAATTCTTTTCAAAACAATACCAAGAAATCTTTTTTTTCATGAATCTATATTAATCTACTAGTAAGATGCTTGTGAACGAACAAGGTAAAAACCTAAAAGGAAGCATTTTATTACTATTCACGAGAATTTAAAGGAAATATAAAAAGTCATGGCAAACATGGGAAAATGTAAAATAAAAAAAAATAAAGTCAGATGCCCCAAAATTCATAGTATAAATGATTCATGAACCTATCGACTGGATAATGTTCCTAATTTTTACCCATTTTTAGGTGACTCTTTTTAACTCACCAACTCCCCAAACTTTATTCTTCCCTCTTTTCTAAAATCAAACATTAGAAGATTGGAAGTCCTTGAAGAAAGGTTAACTCAGTTAGGAAGAATATAATCTAAAAATAAACTCATTTTCTCTGATATCCATGTATGATCAAAATGGTCTATAATGGCTTGTAACATAGGCTACGACTCACGGTTATGAAGGAAATGATATATATAGGCGCAAATACATGTTTAAGGGTGATTAAACCAAGGATCAATATGTCTTGATGAAATCTTAGTTCTACATTGCTTTCTTAATTCAAACACATTAACTCTACTCTTCTTTTATTCTCTGGATCACTCTAGACTGCCCATTTGGGTTTTCACCCTAGAGTTCATTTCCTTTCATGACACATGTTTCACTTGAAGGATTTCACAGATATTCCATGCTTTTCTCGGTGCTTTCTTTTGCTTCAAATTTTTCTTTGACATTTCAGCTTCCATTTCTTCCTTCTCATTTTATTTTTTTTATTTTTTCTTCCTTTTTGTCATTTTTATTTTAAATTTAGGACATTCAGCTTCATCTAGCATGTTTTTCGCTTGAACCAAACTTTCATCCTCTTTGTCCCCCAATATGGGGAATGATCATTGGTTAGGGTTCTGATATCTCTTTAAAGAACATGTTTTTTCCTCCCCATTTATGGATTAATTTTCTCCCACATTAAGTGTTTCATGCATTCATTTGTGCAGTTCCTATTTTGTCCCTATATTATTAATGTCCCTACAAATGAAGTTTCATCACTACAGCCAGGTTCGACACTACAGTAGCCAGTTGTCCAGAATGCTAAGGATAAGGAAGAATATGCCAGCTGTATAATTTGTTACACCAGATTTGTTACGATAGCCTTTCACACGAAGTGACTGCAACGCCGTAGCGTCTGATATCAACACTGAAGTGTCCAAATCACTCTGTAGTGCTGGATTGCAGTTGTTATGACTCTTATGGATATCCAATTATACCAAAGACTCTCAAACTAGTACTTGTGCATAACAATATAATATTTTCATATTCAATATCCAATTCTTCGATACGATTATCCATAATTCAATAATGGGCAGTTCATATCCAAATATCTAAAATCTGATTTATCTTAGATAAATCATTATGCCATATCACTGTATCACATATGCCACTCAATACTTCATGCCATTTACATAACTTTGATCAACATACATTTTCATTAATATCAAGGTTGATTCATCCCAAATCGTCCTATTTATCAATATTGCATAAAAATATATAATGCAATCACTCATATCACATATATAATAAAAAAGTATAAATGCACTCACCTGGGCCATTTATTAGCATGCTTCACTAAATTCTACTCGATCATTTCCTTCATAGTACCTCGAATCTTCTTTTGATTCAGATTTGACTTCATTAACCGCATGAGTATAAACAAACATTTGTTGAATTCACTTCTAACAATATTTCAATCAAGCTATCTAATCATTTAACATAAAAATTTCCATAATTTTCCTTCCTTCCTTATATTGTCCAAAAATTCATTTTGGTCCTTAATGACCAATTTGAACTTCCAATAATTCTTTTGAGCTTGTTATCAAACATTTAGATACAAAACGTATCAAATTCTATTTCCTGGCAACTTGTCCTACCCTCAGAGTTTTACTTTTAAAGATCAAAATACACATTGGATCTTAATATCTTTCATACTTTAAAAACTAGATTCGATAATTATTATAACGATATAAGCCACATAAATTAATAAATCTACAAAAATTATGAAAATTCTTCAAACTCCCGTCACAAAGCTGTCCTGACATAAACTGTTCTGTAAATTTTCTGACCTTCATTCGATTAAAAACTCATATCTTTTAACTCGGAACTCGAAATTAGTTTCTTTTTGTTGGAACTGAAACTAGACGAACAAATCTTTAATTCAATATAAAATTCATCATCTAAACATTTTTGTAGAATTTATGATGAATTTTCGAAGTTACTGCCAAAAATTCAATCTTCTACAAAGCTTTCCATAATAAACTTCTAATTTATACTAACTTCTTCTTATTTTTCTACTTGTCAATTTAGTCCCATCACTTACTCCAAACCACTAATTCATCATCTTCTTCATCAAATAATTCCCTCTAATTTTCTTTCTTTGCCAAAATAGTCACTAAAATGCAAAGGTAAGGATTCAAACTTCTAAACTTTGCAATTTAGTCCTCAAATCAACATTAATACCTTAATTCTATTATTCTAACTAAAAATCAGATTTAATCCCCATCCAATAATTCATTTCCTATTTGGTCACTTCATTTTGACAAATTATCAAAATGGTCACTAATTCGATTCAACATCGGTTTAGCATTCTAACATCAATTTCACATCTCCAACATTATTAATTACATAAATACACTCAAATTTCATAAAATTCAGATTCGGTCCCTTAACTTTGAAGCTTGCCTAATTGGTCCCTATATATTTAACTTAGGGTTTTGCTTCCAAACAACAAATCAAGCTTACTAGATCATTAATCCAACATCACAAACCCTAAGTTATACTTAAATCCATAAACACTAATCTTCTCCATACAAACCAAAATATTTAGGGTTTAAATCCTAACTCAATAACATGATTTTTAACTTCATATAAGCTTGATTCCAACTTAAATTCAACCATGGAATCATAAAATTTCAAAAGCCCCAATTTTGTTCATAAATCCTAATTTCTTCCTCATATCAAATCTCATCAACCAACCAAGCAAGTATTCTATGAATTATTTACAACAAAAGATATAGCTCGAAGAATAGAACAACTTTGTACTTCGAAAGATTACCCTAAAATTGAATTTCGGGGCTTAAATCGAGCTTGAAAAATTTCCTTCTACTTTCTGCTCTTCACCACTGTTTAGAGAGTAATTTGACGATAATTCCTTCATATTTTCATATATTTATGCCACTTGTATTATAAAAAATGAATTTTTAATTTAATAAATTCCATTTTCCAAAAATACCCTTTAACTAGATATATATTTCTAATTTGCCATTTTGTAGCATTCCAACTAGACTTAGTTGTATTCTAATCAGCCACTATTCATCAATAAAAGAAATCTCAAAATTCATGTCCCTTTTGGGCAAAATGACCAAAACACCCTTTACTGATCAACTTATTCACAAAATTGCCATTCCATATCATTTCAATCGATTTAAATTTTTCCTGATCTTTTTAACTTCCAAATAGTCATAAAATAATATTTTATGACTCTTCTAAGTTCCATGGAACTATCTCCGAAATTTTAGCTCGATCTGATTTACCGATAATTATCAAGAATTTTATCGGCTACTAAATAAATTCTTTAATCAAAATAAATCATATGATTCATCCTGAATCGAGATAAAAATATTTCCAAAACTTTGGAATAGTAATTTTTTATATCATTCTTCTATCATGTAGTAAAATTTCATAATTTTCGAGTTCGATCTGGATACCCGAATTCCACTTAAACTTTGATTGTGATTTCCCAACAATTGAAATATCGGTTCAAACCAGAATTCCACATTTGATCCACTCCCTTAGGTGATCTATCTATTTATGAAATAAAACCCTTAACTTTTGGGAAATTACAACTTTAGTCCTTCAACTTTTCATATTTAGTCTTGTACCACACAAGTTTTGAATGCTTAACATTTTGGTCACTAATTTTTAAACTTCAATTCCCATTCTAATTTTCCTCGAATTTTGACCAAACTTTGCAAGTACCCTAATTAACTTGCCCTCTATCATCTAATGCTTTTAAATCTCAGAAATTCCTTTTCCATAACCCATAATCAAAGAAATCCTAACTTTTGCATTTTTGTGATTTTAGTCACTAAGATAACTTTTAAGCTATTATCTTAATACTAAATGATCCTTAATCAACCTAGTAAAATTTAGGGCATTACAATTCTCTCCCCTTTAAGAAAATTCATCCTCAAATTTTTAACGCGTACCTAGTTCAAAAAGGCTAGCAATCTGCTTTCTCACATTTCCTTTTCTTTCCCAAGTCATTTTCTCAATTTTCTGATTTCGCCAAAGAACTTTAACAAGCTAAATTGACTTATTTCCTTAATATACAACTCAACATACTTATCCCTAAGGCAATCTGTTTGAACATGGATAAAGTGTGCTAACTTAGTCAATCTATAAACAGTCACCCAGATTGAATCCTTCTTATTCGATGTCAAAGATAGTTTTAATACAAAATCCATCATCAATCGTTCTCGTTTCTACTGAGAAATTAAAATTAGTCACGGCAATTCAGAAGGTACCTAAAGTTCTACTTTTACTTGTTGACATGTCAGATATTTAGAAACAAACTCAGTTATAACTATTTTCATGCTTGGCCATCAAGATTGATTCTTTAAATCTTGATAAATCCGGTTTCCACTTGGATGTATAATCAAAGGACTATAGCATACTTCAAAGATAAGTTGTTTCTTTAATTCTTCATCGTTTGAAAAATAGGTTTGTCCTCGATAATACAAACATCTATCAGATTAATTTTAAGTCTTTGGTTTCACCTTCTACTACTTATTTGATCAAAAATTTGATTCCATGACACTTTCCAGAAGATCACCTATCCTTGAATTTCTCTGGCCTGAGCACGCTTAACAATCTTGTTTGATCCAAATTCAATACCTTCTAATGCATTTTAATTTCTAGATCTGGTATCAAAATTCTTATTTCGATCAGATTTATCCTTATATTGACTATCCACCTTCTTGCCTCATGTTCAACTTCTTTTTAGTTAACAGATACTTTAAACTTCTTTAATCTATGTAAATATAGCATCATTCACCATATAAATAATGACGCTATATCTTTAAATCAAATACAACCATTGCCAACTCCAAATCATGAGTAGGATAATTTCCTCTCATACATCTTAAGTTGTCTCGAGGCATAAACCACTACTTTTCCTTCTTACTTAAGTACATTTCCCAAACCTTTATGAGAAGCATCGTTATAAACTACATAATTTTTGCCCGATTCTGGTTGTACTAATACCGGGGCTTCGATTAATATCTTCTTAAATGTCTCAAAATTTTATTGGCACTTATCTGTTCAACTAAATGGCATACCTTTCCTCAATAGCTTGGTCATCGGGAGGCAATCATCGAGAAATTCTTTACAAACTTTAGAAAATAACCAACAAGTCCCAAGAAACTTCGAACCTCAGAAACATTCTTCAGAGGTTTCTATTCAACTATAATTGGTACTTTCTTGGGATTTACTCTTATCTCCTCTGCCAAAACCACATGACTAAGAAAAGCAACTTCCGAAAACCAAGATTTACACTTTAACAACTTAGCATATAGCTTCTTTTCTCAAAGAGTCTAAAGAACAATGCGAAGATAGACATCATGTTCTTCCTTTGTCTTCGAATTGAATATCTTTTCCTTTCAAGTCTATATAAGACTTCTGTCGATCATTAATATTTTAAAGATTATATAGTATAATCTTTACTTTTTCTTTCATTTCTTGTAATAAATCCTACTTAATTAATTTTTGTTCTTCAAATCGAACTAAATTAATAATGATTTACCCTTTTGACCGTAAAGAGCCACGTAAGGTGCCATCTGTATACTTTCTTGATAACTATTACTATAGGCAATTTCTACTAACGATATATATCTTTTCCATGATTTCAAACTCAATTATACAAGCTCATAACATATCATCAAGAAATCTTTCACAGACCTTCGACGATAACCAATAAGTTTTAAGAAACTGTGAACCTCTGTAATATTTTTAGGATCGACTCGGATCCCTATAGCTGAAGTAATATGACCTAAGAAAGCCACTTTTAATACCCAAACTCACATCCAATCTTTTTAGTTCATGTTAACTGATAATCCTGATAGAAAATATATCATTATCTTTTTTCTTATTTTCCTTTTATAAATAATCACTACATGGTCGTAAAGAACTATCTTCCTTCTTTACGAATAATTTTGGAGCTTCTCACAATAGTAAACTAGATTAATTATAACTCCATTCTAACAATTCTTACAGCTGAGCTTTCAACTCTTTTAACTCCTAGAAAATTTTCCAGGTCACTTCTATTGTACGTACTACTTTGTGGCATTAATCCACCCAAATACAAACATGTTCCCTTAGGAATAATATTAAGTCTTCTGACTTTTCAATATTCATATCTTTTAGAACTTCCAAAATCTTAAAATAAACCTCAAATCTCTATTAGATACTATCGAGGCTGGTACTCCATATAGTCGATATATTCCCTTATAATCTATGTTGTTATAAACATAAGTGCATGTATAGATGTTAAAGACTAACATCTTATAATTACTGCATAAGCTCCTTACAATGCAGGTAACTCAACTCTAACTTAAGTTGATTACAATAACTATTTTACTCCATTGTATTCGCTGTGAGTTCTTTCTTGACCTCTGAGATTCGCCGATTGACGAAATCCAGTAGCGTCTTACTTTTCTTATTATAATCTTATCTCATCTATTACTAATGTGGAGCAGCTTCAAGTCATACAATCAACACATCAGTAATATGATATTCTAGGTGCATGTATTTACTAACAACTTATAACAAAATCGGTTCAGCATCCAGAACCGGCTAAACCTGTAGCTCTGATACCACTTAATGTAACACCCTAAACGTATATTCGATGATTAAATACACATTGAAGATGTTACTAAATTATTTAGCCGATTTGCTGACTTATAAATTTTTTAAAACATCTAACATAAAACTAGCTTATATATTAACCAACGAATAAATTGATACATGCCCACTAAAGAATATCATAAATTTAGAATGTCTTACTAATGTTTGGCAGATTGCAGGTTGATTAACATGCTTGACTCCTCTTCCAGTAAGTTTCCAATAACCTACGTGTAAAACAACACACGCTAAGTATTCACTTAGTGAGGCAACTATAAATTGAAGTAAAGAATTTCAATATATAGAAATAACATAAAATAAACTTATTAAAGTCATTCCCCTTTCATTTAACAGTGCTATACATTTCCTGCAAAATGGCAAGCAAATCCCAATTACAGTTTATATCATAACATTAAACCTTTATTTTATTAATCAAATATACATTAAGATTTTTAACTTAACTGTCTGCATAAATGCATTTCATGTATTATAGCCTGAAGTATAATATAATGTGATACTTTGGTACACGAGTCATCATAACTGACACCGTAGTGTCTACAACGCCGTAGCGTCTAATGATGAGTACGTACTCGAGGACGCCTTTTGCTCCTCATAGTCACATATTTTGTGCTATGTAACACTGTAGTGTTTGAACCGACTTCGCAGAGTCTAACTCGACTCCGTATAGTCTATCTCGACCCCAAAGAGTCTATCTCGACCCCGTAGAGTCTATCTCGACCATGAAGAGTCTATCTCGCACAGTAGTGCTATGAGCAGCTGCTAGGACTCTATGGATATCCAACTATACCAAAGATTCTCATGTGAACCTATGGTATAGGAGTCATTATAACGACGTCGTAGTGTTTACAACGCTATAGCGTCTACATCGTCGAAGCGACTGAGATGAGTATGTACTCGATGACGTTCTTTGCTCCTTGTTATAGCATCTTTTTGTGCTAGTCGACACCGTAGTGTCTAAACACCACCGAAGTGACTGCAACGCCGTAGCGTCTGATATCAACACCGAAGTGTCTGAATCGCACCGTAGTGCTGGATTGCAGCTGTTATGACTCTTATGGATATCCAATTATACCAAAGACTCTCACACTAGTACTTGGGCATAACAATATAATATTTTCATATTCAATATCCAATCCTTCAATACTATTATCCATAATTCGATAATGGGCAATTCATATCCAAATATCTAAAATCTAATTTATCTTAGATAAATCATTATGCCATATCACTATATCACATATGCCACTCAATACTTCATGTCATTTACATAACTTTGATCAACATACATTTTCATTAATATTAAGGTCGGTTCATCGCAAATCATCCAATTTATCAATATTGCATAAATATATATAATGCAATCACTCATATCACATATATAATAAAAAGTAAAAATACACTCACCTGGGCCATTTATTAGCATGCCTCACTAAATTATACTATATCCTTTCCTTCATAGTACCTTGAATCTTCTTTTGATTCAGATTTGACTTCATTAACAACATGAATATAAACAAACATTTGTTAAATTCACTTTTAACAATTTTCAATCAAGCTATATAATCATTTAACATAAAAATTTCCATATTTTCCTTCCTTCCTTATACCGTCCAAAAATCCATTTTGGTCCTTAATGACCAATTTGAACTTCCAATAATTCTTCCGAGCTTGTTATCAAACATTTAGATACAAAATGTATCAAATTCTATTTTCTGCCAACTTGTCCTACCCTCAGAGTTTTACTTTTAAAGATTAAATACACATTGGATCTTAATATCCTTCATAATGTAAGAACCAGATTCGATAACAATTCTAACGATATAAGCCACATAAATTAATAAATTTATGAAAATTCCTCAAACTCCCGTCACAAAGCTATCTGGACAAAAACTGATCTGTAAATTTTCTGACCTTCATTCCATTAAAAATTCATATCTTTTAACTCGGAACTCGAAATCAGTTTCCGTTTGTTGGAAACGACATAAAATTCATCATCTAAACATTTTTGTAGAATTTATGGTAAATTTTTGAAGTCACTGACAACAATTCAATCTTTTACATAGCTTTCCATAATAAACTTCTAATTTATACTAACTTTTTCTTATTTTTCTACTTGTCAATTTAGTCCCATCACTTGCTTCAAACCACCAATTCATCATCTTCTTCATCAAATAATTATTCAAAATAATTCCCTCTAATTTTCTTTCTTTTCCAAAATAGTTACTAAAATGCAAATGTAAGGATTCAAACTTCTTAACTTTGCAATTTAGTCCTCTAATCAACTTTACTACCTTAATTCTATTATTTTAACTAAAAATCCGATTTAATCCCCATCCAATAATTCATTTCCTATTTGGTCACTTGATTTTGACAAATTGTCAAAATGGTCACTAATTCAATTCAACATCAATTTAGCATTCTAACATCAATTTCACATCTCCAACATCATTAATTACTTAAATACACTCAAATTTCATAAAATTTAGATTTGGTCCCTTAACTTTGAAGCTTTCCGAATTGGTCCCTATATATTTAACTTAGGGTTTTGCTTCCAAACAACAAATCAAGCTTACTAGATCATTAATCCAACATCACAAACCCTAAGTTAGACTTAAATCCATAAACCCTAATCTTCTTCATGCAAACCAAAATATGTAGGGTTTAAATCCTACCTCAATAACATGATTTTAACATCATATAAGCTCGATTCTAACTTAAATTCAACCATGGAATCATAAAATTTCAAAAGCCCCAATTTTGTTCATAAACCCTAATTTCTTCCTCATATCAAATCTCATCAACCAAGCAAGTATTCTATGAATTATTTACACCAAATGATAGAGCTCGAAGAATAGAACAACTTTGTAGTTCGAAAGATTACCCTAAAACTGAGTTTTGGGGCTTAAATCGAGCTTGGAAAATTTCATTCTTCTTTATCCTCTTCACCACGGTTTTGGAGAGTAATTTGCTGATAATTCCTTCATATTTTCATGTATTTATGCCACTTGTATTATAAAAAATAAATTTTTAATTCAATAAATTCCACTTTTCAAAAATACCCTCCAACTAGATCTATATTTCTAATTTGCCATTTTGTAACATTCCAACTAGACTTAGTTGGATTCTAATCAGACACTATTCATTAATAAAAGAAATCTCAAAATTCCTTCCATGTCCTTTTTGGGCAAAATGACCAAAATGCCCTTTACCGATCAACTTATTTACAAAATTGCCATTCCATATCATTTCAATCAATTTAAATTTTTCTTGATCTTTTTAACATCCAAATAGTCACAAAATAATATTTTATGACTCTTCTAAGATCCATGGAACTATCTCTGAAATTTTAGCTCGATCCGATTTACCGATAATTATCAAGAATTTTATCGGCTACTAAAAAATTCCTTAATCAAAATAAATCATTGGATTCATCTTCAATCGAACTAAAAATATTTCCAAAACTTGGGAATAATAATTTTTTTATATCCTTCTTCTATCATATAGTAAAATTTCATAATTTTCCAGTTCGATCTGGAAACCCGAATTCACTTAAACTTTGACTGCGATTTCCCAACAATCGAAATATCGGTTCAAACCAGAATTCCGTATTGGATCCACACCCTTAGGTGATCAATCTATTTATGAAATGAAAACCCTTAAATTTTGGGAAATTACAACTTTAGTCCTTCAACTTTTCATATTTAGTCTTGTACCACACAAGTTTTGAATGCTTAACATTTTGGTCACTAAATTTTAAACTTCAATTCCCATTCCAATTTTCCTCGAATTTCTACCAAACTTTGAAAGTACCCTAGTTAACTTGCCCCTATCATCTGATGCTTTTAAATCTCAGAAATTCCTTTTCCATAACCCATAATCGAAGAAGTCCTAACTTTTGAATTTTTGTCATTTTAGTCACTAAGATAACTTTTAAGCTATTATCTTAAATATAAATGATCCTTAATCAACTTAGTAAAATTTGGGGTATTACATAAGCGTTCTTTCTGGAGAACTGAGGCAAGACGAGGCAGAATCCTTTCTGGAAATGAAGATTTATGTGCTGGAACAAGGGGAAATGTGTAGATTTTCTTTGAAGCTCACTAGAAATATAGGTTTCATTAGAGTTTACATATTTCTTTGTACTTGTTGATGATGGTTTAGTTTTTTTTACCTATTTTATTATCTTGATTTATCTTGGATTTTAAGTTCAATATTCCTTATTATATTTCTTCATATTTTAATTGTTGGATCTGAGCTTTGTTTGCATGAGAATGTTTAGCATAATCACTGACGTCGAGAGATGCAGTGACAGTTCAGATTAACAAGCCATTACAACGAGAGTTGGATAAGGATACAATGAGAGATGATCCACTTGTTCGATTATGTGTAGTTTTGACGAACAATGAGAGTTGTGGTTGATCCACATATTTTTTTGCCTTGTTGCACATGGTAACCTGCCAAGTTAAGCCGAGGGGATCCAAATTTTTATTTGATATTTTCTATCTTTGTTAATTTGTATCTTTTTACTTTCATAATCGATCTTATAATCACCCATTTTATTCTTCTTTTACAATCACAATTGCACTTACAAACCTTCGATTTTCAGAATTGCTTGCAGCCACATAAGAATACAACTAAATATCTATCCTCATGAGATCGATATCTAACAGGATCTATTTATTAACTATACTTGCATCGGTAGAGTACGCTTGCACAATTCATTTGATGTTAAATCATCGATCAATTTTTGGCATCGTTGTTGGGGATGGCGTTATTTAGTTTTTATGTTTTGCTTGCAATTCCATTTCCTTTCTTTAATTTGTAGTTGTTACTAATCTAATTTTTGTTGTTTTCTTTTCTTTTTATTTGCATATTTGGTATTGTATGGCACGAAGTTTTGCCACACCACTTCTCATACGTAATCTAGAAGTTGAACAAACTCTTAGACGAAGACTTCAACAACAAAGTGAAATGGTAAGACAGTTCAACAATGAGAGTATTCCATTGTTGCCCCCACAAGATCCTGAAAACCCACGCTGCATCCACCAGTTCAAAATAGAATAATCTGAGAGGTTGTAGTTCCTTAGTTGGATGATTTACAACCAGGAGTTGTTCGACCACCTATTTAAGCTGGAAATTTTGAGTTGAAGCTAGTCATGTTTCAAATGCTCAACTCGAATGGGAAGTATGCGGGGTTGCCACATAAAGATGCTACAGAGCATCTTTAATCATTTCAATTAATTTGTGCTGCTTTTAGTCAACAAGGTGTTCCTGATGATGCCATACAAATGCAATCATTTCCATATTCTTTGTAGGGAAAAGCTCGTACATGGTTTCATAGACTTTTTACTGGATCCATCACGTAATAAAATGACCTCGCAACACAGTTTGTGTTACACTTTAATCCACCAAAAATGAATTCGCGCCTGAGGAATGATATCACTGCTTACTATCAATTGGATGATGAAACTCTTCATTCTACATGGGAAAGATACAAGTCGTTGTTGCAACGATGTCCAATCATGTTCTTCAACAAGAAACTCAAAATGAGATCTTCTACAATGGTTTGAATGTGCCCACAAGATATTTTTTCGAAGGATCATCTAATAGACCTTTACTTGATTGCACTTACACTGCTGTTGTTGGAGTGTTGGAGCAATTTGCACAAATTGATTCTCAATATCTTATTTTGAGAATTGATTCATGCAAGGCCACACCAAGAGTTTCAGAGCTGGATGATATTTCTTCTCTAAAGGCTCAAATTTTTTCCCCATAACATGCTAATAGACAATATCATGGGTAATTCTTACAACACATCTAATAGACAATCTTGGGGAAACTCTAATGCTGTACAAAACTAGGAGTATTCCTCTCTGGGAATAATACTTTTCAAGGAAACTCTAGTGTGCAACAAGAGAATTTCAGTTATCCGCAACAACAGTATACTCTACAAGCTTTATTGCAGTCATAACAAAACAAGGTGCAACTGCAATATTCTTCTTCCCAAGCTCAACAATTACAATATGGTGCGCAATTGTAGTATGGAGCACCGTCTCAGATACGGTCACAAACTAGTCACTACGCTCTATCATCTATATCTTACCCATTTTCTCTTTTTGAGGAAATGATGTGAGAACACTTCTCTTGGGTTAAAGCTATAATAAAAGGTCATTCTTTTTTAATCTGTACTTTTGAACCTTATCTAGGGTAGTTTGCTACTGATATGAACTCTAAAAAATGAGCATACTTTCTAGCAATACTGAAAGCTCGATAATTAAGATAAATAAGCAATGCAAGGCTATCACTCTTCACAGTGGGAAGCAACCGAGTGATTTGACTCAACAATCAGCCATCTTTATTCAAGAGTGAGAGAAATCCTCAAAAATTAACTCATTGTTTAAAGATGAAATGGAGGATGGCATGACGAATGAGACTTCTTCAGTTATTACTCTGCTACCACCAGTGTTGCAATCTAAGCTATCGGTGCAATTTCAGCCATCGATGTAGTCAGCAGATACTCTATCTCCACCTTATCCATAGAGATTGAAGAATACTGAGTATGACAATCAATTTCAATTCTTTCAAGATATTTTGCAACAGCTCACAGTGCAAATTCCTTTGATGGATACTCTTACGCAGATTCTAGATTATGTAATGTTCATAAAGGAAATTATATCTAAGAAGAAAAAGCTCAGTGCTATAAAGACCATTAAGCTCATAGAAGAGTGTAGCGCCCTTATCTCGAATTCTTTACCAAGGAAAATGAAAGACCCTAGCAGCTTCATTATTCTTTGTTTTATCCGAAATCACTACTTTAGCAAAGCTCTTTGTGATCTTAGAGCTAGTATTAATCTGATGCCATTATCAACTTTTCAGAAGTTAGGCATTGGACAAATGAAACCTATTGCGGCCACATTGAAACTAGCGGACATATCTTTGACTCATCTGAATGGACAAATTAAGGACGTGCTTGTTCATGTGGATAAGTTTGTATTTCTATCATATTTTATTATTTTTGACTATGAGGCAGACAAGGATGTCCCTATTATTCTTGGCCAGCAATTCTTAGCAACTGAGAAGGCTATTATTGATGTCTCTAAAGGAGAACTTACAATACGAGTTGATAATGATCAAGTTACTTTTGGGATGTTTATTTTAGATCTTGGGAGAAATATGGAGAAATGACATCATCTTGATGTTTTAGACAATCTCATCTAAGAGGAATTGCATCATCATAGTATACTCATTGCTGAGGATGTTAAGCTAACAATTGTTGAAGAAGATCTCCCAAATTGTGACAACATTGTTGAAGTGCTTACTATTTTGTTGAACACAAATGGCAGATTGAATCCTTAGATTTGGCACACCATACAATTCATACTTTCAAACCATCTATTGAAGAAGCTCCTACTCTGGAAATGAAACCATTATCAACTAATCTCACATATGTATTCCCTGGTGATGCGGATACACTCCCAGTTATTGTCTCCATAAATTTGGATAGAATTCAAGAGGCTAAGTTGATCAATATTCTGAAGCAACACACATATTATTGCATGGACTATTGAGACATTAAAGGCATTACCCCATCTCTATGTATGAATAAGATCAATCTAGATGATGATAGCAAATGATCTATCGAGTCTCAACGTCGTCTCGATAAGAAGACGAAAGAAATGGTCAAGAAAGAAATTCTCAAATGGTTGGATGTTGGTATTATATACACAATATCTGATAGTGCATAGGTTAGTCCAGTCTATTGTGTTCCCAAGAAAAGTGGCATCACTATTGTCCATAATGATACTAATGAATTGATTCTGACTCGTATTCCCATGGGGCGACAGATTTGCATGGATTACAGGAAACTCAATGCGGCCACAAGAAAAGATCACTTCCCTCTTCCTTTTATTGATCAAATGCCAGATCGACTCTCTGTCAATGAGTATTATTGCTTTCTAGATGTATATTCTAGCTACAACTAGCTTGCTATTGCACTTGAGAACCAAGAAAATACTATATTTACATGCCCATTTGGTACATTTGCTTTTCATCGCATGTCTTTTGGTCTTTACAATGCACCAGCTACATTTCAAAGGTGCATGATGGTAATATTCTCAGACATGATTGACAATTCCCTATAAATTTTTATGGATGATTTTTCAGTTTATGGGAATGATTTTGACCATTGTGTTGACAATCTTGAGAGAGTTCTACAATGATGTGAATACACTAATCTTTTTTTGAACAGGGAGAAATGTCATTTTATGGTCACATAGGGAATTGTTTTAGGCCATTAAATTTCTAAAGCAAGAATTGAGGTTGATAAAGATAAGGTGAATGTTATTGAAAGATTGCCTCCACCAACTAATGTAAAGGGCATTCAGAGTTTTTTGGGCTATGCGAGATTTTATAGAAGATTTATTCGTGATTTTTCAAAAATCACAAAACTGCTATGGTTATTGCTGGAGCATAACAAGATATTTGTCTTTGATGATGCATGTTTGGATGCATTTAATAGAATTAAAAAGCAGCTGTGAACACACCAATCGTTTCACTCAACTAGGAGCAACCATTTGAATTCATGTGTGATGCTACTAATTTTACTGTTGGGGTAATTTTAGGCCAAAGAAGAGACAAGGTATTTCTTGCAATCTATTATTCTAGTAAGACTCTAGCTGAGGCTCAGATTAATTACACAACCACAAAGAAAGAGCTATTAGCAGTAATATTTTCTTTTGACAAGTTTCGTTCCTATCTTGTCAGCGCAAGTGTTCACTGATCATTTAGCCTTGAGATACCTTTTTCCTAAAAAGATGCAAAACCATGATTGATTCAATAGATCATGTTATTTCAAGAGTTTGACATCGAGATAAAAGACCGAAAAGGTTCAAAAAACCAAGTTATCAATCATCTTTGAAGATTAGAATCAGGCAACAAAGATGGAAATAAAATCCAAATTGTTGACACATTTCCAAATGAAAAGCTCTTTGCTGTGGATGCAACACCTTGATATGCAGATTTTGTTAACTACCTAGTATGTGGAAAGACTCCTATAGGTGTCACTAGGCATAAGAAGGCAAGATTCCTTTGTGATACAACTAAATATCATTAGAATGAACCTTATTTGTTCAAGGTTTGCAATGATAATATCATCAGATATTGCGTTCCTGAGGAATAAATGATACCAATTTTACAACAATATCATGATGCTCTGTATAGAAGGCACTTTGGTCGCATGAGAACTGCTGCAAAAGTCCTTCACTCAGGATTTTATTGTCCTTCATTATTTAAGGATGCCCATGAGTTCACACAATGATGTGATTGTTGTCAGCGCACAGAATCAATATCCAAATGGATCGAAGCTGTGGTTGTACCGAAAGATGATGCCAAGACGGTTTTAAAAGTTCTTCCACAAATATATACTCACTCGTTTTGGGACACCAAGGGTATTAATCAATGACCAAGGAAAGCATTATCATTGAATTCAGGTGGTTGCTGCGTTAGAAAGATATGGAGTGAATCATAGACCCACTACAACTTATCATCATCAGACTAATAGACAAGTCGAGATCTCTAATCGGGCTATAAATATCTTGGAAAAAGTGGTGAATACCACTAGGAAGGATTGGTCTTCGCGCTTAGATGATACTTTTTGGGCTATTCGTATTGCATAATAAAACTCCACTTTGGATGTCACCGTATCAGCTGGTCTTTGGAAAATCTTGCCACTTACCTATTGAGTTAGAACATAAGGCTATGTGGGCTTTGAAGCAAGTGAATTTGGATTATGAGGCTGTGGGGAAGAAACGATTATTGGATATCACTAAGCAAGAAGAAACTCGACGCAATGCTTATGAAAATGCCTCTATTTACAAAGACAAAAGCAAACACTGACATGACAAGATCATATAGCAACGACAATTTGAAGTTGGACAATTGGTTTTTCTATTTAATTCATGACTAAAGTTCCACCTAGGCAAATTGTGGTCACGTTGGTTGGGACCTTTTGAAGTTGTGAAAGTTTTCCCATATCGTGTAGTCATAATTAAGGATCGCAAAGAAAGGATCACGTTCAAAGTCAACGGACAAAGACTCAAGCTTTATTTTGGTGACATTAATTCTAAAAGTGTTGAGAACATTAAATTGGTCAAAAAAAATTGATGGTTTTCTTTAATTTCTTTGATAGACGTAGATGTAGTTTAATTTTTTTCCTTGTTTTACTTTTTTTGTTTTAAGCTTTTCTTTTCTTTTCCTTTTGCAGAATAATGTTCCCTTGTTTTGGTATAGAATCTTCTCTTCTTGCAAAGGGTTTACATCAAAGGCTAAGCATGTTATGCATGACTTTGGGTGCATTTTGGGTAATTTAATTAGACCAATTTATCCAACCAATCATAACCCTCTAATTTACGAGATCGGTAGAAACATGGAATGGATATGATTTTTGCGCCACTATCACAACCATTAAATCTCATCACATCAGACGGTAAAAGTTGCGCCTTTTCATTTCTTTCTTTTCTTTCTCCTTTATTTAATAACCCTGGATTTACTAACCTTCTTCACTAAGTTCTACTCTGTTTTGTTCTTCAACATTACAAAGCTTTAATCTTTCTACAAGTTTTCATTTTTCTTCTTTATCTGTATTCTCTCATGGCAAAAAAAGGGCTGCTAGAAAAATCTCCATGGATACATTTGTCAAAGAAATTGAAGGTTCAGCTTCTAACCCACAAGATGAGAAACTAGTTGTACCAGTTGAAAAAATAAAATATGAGGTGTTTTTGACAGAAATGGCAGAAGAGCATTACAAAGAAAACATCATTATGAGGAATAGACTTCCTAAACAAGGGATTGTGTTATCTTTGGAACGAGAACCTAGGAAGTTGATTCATCAAACAATTAAGCTTCAAAAATGGAGTAAGTTCTGTGCTCATCCATGCAGTTTCAGCTCTACTTTGGTAAGGGAATTCTATTCTAACTTTTATAAGCCTTCTCTAAAGTTAGTTTTTATGAGAGAGAGTTCTATACCCTGGAGTGCTATCACAATTAATAAGGTGTTAAAGACTATTGTGGACATAGATGAGCACTATCTATTTGTTAAAGAGGTTGATAATGTAAAACTATATTTGTTGGTTAGGGATTTATGTGTTGAAGATACATATTGGTCGGGGACCAATATGGGGAATTTCACCATGTATAGGAAGTTCTTAGCCTTGTCTGTGAAGATTTGTATTCAATTTGTCAACTCCATAATGTTGTCATCGACTCATAGAACCACGGTCTCCTTAGATCAAATGTGTCTGATACATTTAATTGTTAAGGGAAAGAAGATAGACGTATGTGAGATTATCCATAAGGAGATTGCTGACTGTGCCAAGAGAAAGAATTGAATTTTCCTGTTTCCATCATTGATCATGCAGTTGTGCAATCTGAAGGGGATTAAGCCCTTGAAAAATAATGAAATGATGGCCAACAAATGGCCATTTAATGAAGTCTCCATCAAGAGAATGGTAAGAAATACTGAGGCCTCTGCACCCAAGTTGGGTGTTGCAACGAGACAAGACAAAAGGAAGGCCAAAGTGGAGTATACTGTCAAGACCCCCCACAAAACAGTAAAGTATGGCTAAAAGTTCTAGAGATGAAGGACAAAATTGATGTTGTCACAAGCACATTGGGGAAAGTTGTAGCTATAGCACAAACTCTAGACCTTGCACAAAACTTGTTCTATGCATATGTTAAGACATGGCATAAGTCTGCCCTCGATGTAATGAGTAGAGTTGTCCCAGTTACTCTACCAGAATTTCTATAATTTCCTTCAATCATCCGCAGTTATGACTTTTCCTCTAATGCGACCACAAAAGAAGACCCTGTAAAATATGTCAATTCTCCTAAGAATGTGAGCAAGGCTGAGGAAACACAAAAAGATGAAGCATGATGCTGAAGAAGTTATTGTTGAAGATGTTGATGAAGATAAAGATGAAAGTAACCAAGTTGAGAAGCCTAATGTTGAATATGTTATTGCTGAAGAAAAGTCTATTGTATCCAAGTTTATGGATGAAACATTTGAAAGACCTAAGCTATAGCGAGATACAACAAGACTGGTGGAAGCAGTTGATAAGTGTTCAAAAGTACTATTTTCCTACCCTTTTTACTCATATTATTGTTAGACTTAGGCTCATATTAGTTACATAATTAGTCATTCATGCATTAATCCATGTTTCCTTCCATTGTTGAGCTTGATTGCATAACTTGTTGTTTTGTGGGAAAATATGCTACTTTGGTGTGTTTTGTGTGTATGTACAGGATAACTTGCCAAAGCAAGGCTAGAGCTAGTTGCCAGGGCAATGCATGAAGGAGATGCCGAGCTAGTTGCCAGGGCAATGCATGAATGAGACGCCAGCCATTTGCCAGGGCAATTGTCGACAAAGAATAAGGTGATATGGTAGTCGAAATTGATGACTAGACAAGCCCAAGATGACGTGGAGCAAAGCTAAATCCCAAAGGAGTTTGATTTATATGAAGAGGTTAAAGAAGAATTAAATTCCAAGAAGATAGGAGAAGTTCTAGAAGAAATATAATTATAATAAAGAATTATATTCTTTAAAGATAATTTAATTCCAACTTAACTTCCTCCTCAAAGAAGGACTTTGACCTAGCCCTATAAATTAGAGGCCATGCCGTCAACTCCAAAGAGAGAGAAAGAAGAGAGAATTTTTGACAAACATCTAGGGCAAGGAGATTTCGACAAGCTTCATCCTTTATCTTTTTCTTCCTTGTTCAATTAGGTTCATGCTAGGGATTCTTTATCTTGTGTTTCTTTGGAACCTAGCCATGAACTAAATCTATTTGGCTAAGGTTATTGTGTCTTGTGGTTGTGAGAAACTATTGGATTTTGTTTAGGTAATAAGAGTTTGCACTTTTATATTCAAGGTTTATTCATTCTTGGTTCTTATTCTTGTTTGCGAGTGAATTGGGAGAGGATCTCGTAACTTCATCTATTTATCTAATATCGGGAGAGTTAGATTCAAGAAACGAATGAATATGATTTTTATTCAATCTATTGATGGTGAAGATTAATCTGGCTTAGGAATAAGTTAAGGATTTCAACGGCTAAGAGGAGCGCAAGATTGGTTGTTGTTCACCCTTGATTCACGCAGGGATGTATTATCAAGGCATTCACAAGTAGCTAGAGTTTCGACTTAGGGATAAGAAGAAACCATTGAAGAACGCTCTGCCGAACCTTAAAGTTGCTGCCCAGATGCCCAAGTAGTTGCCCAGGCAACCATCAATTAGTTGCCAAGGCAACCCCGTTGTGTAAGTTGCCACGGCAACTGAGTTGCCCTTGCACTCTTTTAGCAAGACGATCCAATCAGCTATCACACCTCAACTCACGATAACCTAGCCTATCTCTCTCATTCGATCTCATCTATTCTTTTACTTTATTGTTTTCTAGTTTAGTTATTAGTTTAAACTCCTATAATCTTCTATTTGTGTTTTTACTTTTTATAGTGCAAGAGTAGATTCTTGAAGTGGCATCAATCCCTGTGGAGACGATATATTTTATACTATAACTTGCGACGTGTACACTTGCACAATTGCAGAGCACTTATTACGCACAACAAGTTTTTGGCGCCGTTGCCGGGGATTGGCAATAACGACTTTGTTTTTATTTTCTTTTTTATTTTCCTTGTTTAAGATTCAAAGGGCTAACAAACTTTGGCTTTGCATTGATATATGACCAGGCCGAGACCGATTACACCAGAATATCCCTTTGATCCAGAAATCGAACGAACCTTACAAAGACTTAGACAAAGGTTAAGAGTAGCAATGGCTAATCAAGACGGCAATATGAATCAAGATGTTCCAACAGGAGTGATTCTTGCACAAAAGAGAACTATTCGAGACTATCTTAAAGAAGATTTTGATGGACTTAATCAAGGAGTTGTAGCACCTAAAATTGAAGCCGACCACTTTGAGTTGAAACCGGTGATGTTTAATATGATCAACACAATTGGTCAATTTGGCGGCTCAGCAACTGAAGATGCACGAAAACATCTTAAATCTTTTCTTGAGATTTGCAACTCATTCAAAATACATAGAGTCACCCACGATGTTTTACGATTAAGATTATTCTCCTATTCACTGAGGGATAGGGCGAAAGTATGGTTGAATAGCATTCCTGCCAGATCAATAAGATCTTGGACCGATCTTTGTTGTAATTTCCTTGCTCGGTTTAATCCTACAAATTTGACTGATAAGCTTCATAACAACATTACTTCTTTTCGGCAGGCAGATGATGAATCCATGTACGAGGCTTGGAAGCGATATAGATAACTTCTACACAAATGCCCCCTACATGGATTCCTAGTATGGACACAAGTAACAATGTTTTACAACGTCGTGAATACACCAATAAGGATGATGCTAGATGCCTCGCCAAACAGCATACTCCTAGATAAGTCGCCAGAGGAAGCAATGCAAATTCTAAACAGGCTTGCCAAGAATGATTATCAATTCCCCTCTACTAGAAGAGGAGGAGTTAGACGCCAAGCCACAATACATGAACTAGGATCATCAGACTCAATTTCGGCACAATTGGCCACTTTAACCAAGATGGTCCAGAACATGCAGAAACCAAACAACACACATGAGGTCAAGGTAATGGATTCTTTTTGTGAGTTATGAGGTGGTAACCATGATTCATTTGAATGTATGCAGAATCCGGAATCTAGCTTCTATGTAGGGAATTACAACCGGAACAACAATGTGATGTCCAATACATACAATCCAGCTTGGAAGAAGCACCCAAATTTTTCATGGAGTAATCCCAACAATGCTCTAAACCAGAACAATCAGAATACTCAAGCATCGAGATTCCAGCAGAATATGCCACGGCAACAGTTTCCGCAGCAACAACCGACAACATCTAGTTCTTTGGAAAAATCTCTAAATGCTTTTATGATGAAAACTGATGCTTTTATTAACAAGACCGAGATGAGATTGCAAAACCAAGAGGCGGCAATCAAATCATTAGAAAATCAAGTCGGACAGTTTGCTCAAAATCTGAATACTAGACCTTAAGGAGGTTTACCTAGCGATACTGAAGTTGCAAGAGGAACTGACTATGAGCAATGAAAGGCGATCACCACTAGAAGTGGCCAACAACTTAAAGAGGCTCAAGCCCGCTCATCAAACAAAACTCCACAAAATGATCAAGACGAACCTAGAGGTAAAGCCTCAGATGCTGAACCAGGAATTGCAGCAAAAATCGGTAATAAGCATGCCTTGGAAACTTACGATAAGCATGCCTCGGCAACCCCAGTTGATAATGCCTCGGCAACTCCAGTTGTCCCGGCAATGCCGTCAATCAGGTTCCAAACCAATGAAAGGATTAAAGATATCCGACTTCCACCACCATTCCCACAAAGGTTGAAGCGACAAAAGCAAGAATATCAATTCAAGAAGTTTCTTGATATCCTAAAACAAGTCCACATCAACTAGCCATTGGTGGAAGCAATTGAACAAATGCCGAACTATGCCAAATTTCTTAAAGACATTGTGTCCAAGAGAACAAGGCTAGGAGAGTTTGAAACAGTTGCCGCAACAGAGGGATGCATGGCCATGTTGCACAATCGTATGCCACCTAAATTAAAGGATCCCGGAAGTTTCACAATACCTTGTTCTATTGGAAACCATTATGTCGGGAAAGCATTATGCGACCTTGGGGCTAGCATAAACTTGATGTCTAAATCGGTTTTCCAGAAACTAGGAATCGAGAATGCGAGACCTACAACAGTTATGCTACAGCTAGCCGACAGATCCTATGTGCATCCAGAGGGAAAAATCGAGGACATACTGGTAAAAGTTGATAAATTTATTTTTCCCGTTGACTTCATTATTTTGGATTGTGAAGCAGATGAGCATGCACCTATCATTCTCGGGAGACAATTCCTAGCAACAGGGAGAACCTTGATTGATGTTGAAAAGGGCCAACTCACAATGAGGGTGAATGACCAGCAAGTTAAACTAAATGTGTTCCAAACACTAAGGCATGCCGATGATCCAAAAGGATGCCAACTTCTTCATGCCACGACAGAGTTTAACTTCGACGAGGAATTTAGTTGCCTTGGCAACTACATTGCCATCAAGAGGAACTTGAGGAGTATGAAGAACCGATCAAAGAGGAACAACAAGAAGAGGCAAATTGGCTAGTCAATCGACCAGGTACATACTTTGAACCACTGGATTACTCAGGTAAGGAAGGTAAGCTCGAAAAGCCCTCTATTGAATAACCATCGATTCTTGAGTTGAAACAGTTGCTAGAGCAACTAAAATATGCATACTTAGGAACTCATAATACATTGCCTGTAATTATTTCTTCTAAGTTACAGCCTGAGTAGGAAAAGAAGCTGATCAAAATGTTGAAGCTACACAAGAAGGCAATAGGGTGGACAATTGTTGACTTGAAGGGAATTAGCCCGACAGTGTGCATGCACAAGATTTTGTTGGAAGATGATCACAAACCTTCAATTGGGGCCCAGAGGAGACTGAATCATGCCATGAAAAGGGTTGTAATGAAAGAAATCATTAAGTGGCTTGACGCCGGCATTATATACCCTATCTCTGATAGTACATGGGTAAGTCCGGTACAATATGTACCGAAAAAGAGAGGTATAACGGTGGTAAGTAATGAAAACAATGAAGTCATTCCAACTTGGACTGTGACCGGTTGGAGGGTTTGTATGGATTATCGAAAGCTAAACAAAGCCACTAGGAAAGATCACTTCCCATTACCCTTTATTGATCAAACGCTTGACCGTCTTGTAGGTAAACCCTTTTATTATTTTCTTGATGGTTATTCAGGTTACAATCAAATTGCCATAGCACCAGAAGATCAAGAAAAGACAACCTTTACATGCCCATACGGTACTTATGCTTTTCGAAGAATGTCGTTCGGATTGTGTAACACCCCGGCAACCTTCCAAAGGATGCATGATGGCACTCTTTTCATACATGGTCAAATACTTCCTTGAGATCTTCATGGATGATTTTTCTATTTTTGGTAATGACTTCGACAGCTGCCTCGGCAATTTAGAGAAGGTGTTGGCAAGATGTGAAGAAACTGATTTAGTCCTCAATTGGGAGAAGTGCCATTTTATGGTAGATGAAGGAATAGTGCTCGGCCACAAGATTTCATCCAAGGGAATTGAAGTAGACAAAGCCAAGGTGGACGTGATCAAGAGATTACCCCCACCAAGTTCGGTTAAAGGAATTCGAAGCTTTCTTGGACATGCAGGTTTTTACAGGAGGTTCATTCATAATTTTTCTAAAATCACTAAACCCTTGTGCAATTTTCTTGAACAGGATAAAGTCTTCGATTTTGATGATTCTTGCACCCAAGCATTCGAAACCCTAAAGGAAAAGCTTACCTCGGCACCCATTATCGTTCCACCAGATTGGACGCTACCTTTTGAGCTCATGTGTGATGCAAATGATTTTGCGGTAGGAGCAGTCCTAGGCCAACGCACAGGTAAGACCTTCCATGTGATATACTACGCTAGTAAAACTCTTAATAGTGCTAAAGTGAATTACACAACAACAGAGAAAGAGTTACTAGCTGTAGTTTTCGTATTTGATAAGTTTCGATCTTATTTGATTAGTACAAAGGTAATTATTCATACAGACCATTCAGCAATCAAATATCTATTTGCTAAAGAGGATTTCAAACCTCGTTTGATTCGTTGGATATTGCTTTTACAAGAATTTGACATTGAAATTAAGGACAGAAAAGGAACAAAAAATCAAGTGGCCGATCACTTATCACGTTTAGAACGCAATAGGGAGGAGGATGCAGATCTAGAGATATGCGATGCATTCTCGGATGAGCAACTTTTAGTTGCCTTGGCAACCCTCGACGCCTTAGCAGCCCTTGTCGCGCACGCCTCGTCAACCATGGATGCGCATGCCTCGGTAACCCTCGACGCTTCGACAGCCCTTGACGCTCACGCCTCGGCAATTTTAGGAGCAGTCGCCATGGCAGCACATGCCTCGGCAATACCCTGGTACGCAGATTTAGTTAATTTCCTTGTTTGTGGTATTTTACCTTATGGCCTTACTCACCAAGGGAAGAAGCAGTTCCTCCATGATGCTAAGCATTACTTTTGGGACGAGTCTCTTTTGTGTAAACAATGTGCAGATCAGGTTATACGCCGATGTGTCCCTGAAGAAGAGTAACAGAATGTACTCCGGCAATGCCATTCTTCACCCTATCGAGGACATTTTGGAGGAACTTGTACCGCGGCCAAAGTTTTGCAATCCGGTTTGTATTGGCCAACATTGTACAAAGATGCCCAAGACTTTTACAAGCAATGTGATCATTGCCAGAGGATGGGCAATATCTCTAGAATACATGAGATGCCGCTCTAAAACATCATTGAGGTGGAATTGTTCGATGTATGGGGGATCTATTTTATGGGACCTTTCCCATCTTCATTCGGCAACCTCTACATTCTACTTGCCGTCGACTACGTGTCTAAATGGGTTGGGAAGCTGCAGTTCCCAACAACGATTCCAAGACCGTGCAACGATTCTTGCAGAAAAACATATTTACACGGTTTGGAATGCCGAGAGCAATTATCAGTGACGAAGGCAAGCATATTGACAACAAATTTTTTGCCAAGATGTTGCAACGCTTCGGCGTATCACACAAGATTGCCATGGCATATCACCCACAAACCAACGGGCAAACAGAAATTTCCAACCGGGAATTGAAGGGTATACTCGAGAAAGTTGTAAATCCCTCTAGGAAGGATTGGTCATTAAGACTAGATGACGCACTTTGGGCATATCACACTGCATTAGGTATGTTCCCCTTCCGACTTGTCTATGGCAAAACATGCCATCTACCGGTGGAAATCGAACACAAGGCATATTGGGCAATCAAGACCGTGAATATGGATTGGGAAAGTGCCAGGCAAAAGTGTTTGTTGGACCTCAACGAGATAGAAGAATTTCGTGCACTCGCCTATAACAATGCACGAATCTACAAGGAGAAAACAAAGCAATGGCATGACAAGAAACTATTGCCACAGCAATTCACGCCAGGGCAACTAGTTCTCTTATTCAATTCTCGGCTAAAACTTTTCCCGGGAAAGCTGAAATCAAGATGGTCGGGACCATTCGAAGTTGTCAAACCATTCTCCCATGGTGTCGTGATAATCAAGTCCATCACTGACAAACATGAATTCAAAGTTAATGGACAAAGATTAAAGCACTACAATGGTGCCCATGTGGAATGTAACAAAGAAGTGGTCAACTTAGGAGATGCATGAGCATGCTCTCCTTTCGATATTTTATTTTTATTTTTTATTTTTATTATTTTCGACTATTTTTTTATTTTATTATTTTTTTTCAAACTATTTTTTTTATTTTCGATTATTATTATATTTTTTAGGATATATTTTCTTTTTTTATCTTTTTAAGTTTAAGAATCCCTTTACACATCTTTATTTATTTTCTTTTATTAGCTTATCTTTAATTTTAATCCTTATTTGATTTGTCTTTGAATTGTAGGAAAAGAGTTCAAGATAAAGAGGAATTTTGATCCAAGAAGGAAAACATCTTCAACAAGGAAATTAATGGGCTGAATCTAAGGCTTATATAAAGCCTCCAACTTACCCTAATTAAACCCCCTTGCCGTCACCCTTCCCCTAAACTAAAACCCCCTTTATTTTCTATCCAAAATTAATTCCACCCACCATATTTACTACCTATCTTTTCTATATAACCCATCACCCTTAACTTCCAAGAAACCTATTCCTGCTTTTCATATTGCAACTCTTTAGTTTCTTTTATTTTATTTTCTTTGTTTTTACAAAACTTACAACCAAATTCATCCATGGCATCCAAAATTAAATTTTTAGTTCATCCAAATTCTTCCAAAGAACCAAGATACAAGAAGTTTGCTACACTGGTGGTTCAAGAAAAATTTCACTCCAAGTTTGAAAGCCGGAAGATTTAGGAAGAACAAGGCTTTGAATACTCCAACTCTCATCAAGATTTCGGCCTTGAACCATTCATCTTTGAGAGGATTGCACATCAAAAGTGGCAAATCTTTTGCCATCAATCGGAACCGGGTAACATCTCATAGGTAAGAGAATTTTATGGTCACTCACCTAACCCGGATAATCCTTATGTTTTTGTTTGTGACAAGGCCATACTCATAAGCCCTGAAAACGTCAACACCTTTTACGGGCTCTACATTGAGAAGGACGAGCATCAAGCCTTTGTGGATCAAATCACGCCCAAGCAACTCGACAAGGTGCTTCAAGAACTCACTCTACCGGGAACTCATTGGAACGACGGTAAATACAAGGGCACGGTAAATCGAATTCGGCTTAAACCCGAGGCAAAACTATGGAATAAGTTTGTTAAAACTTCTTTAATGCACACCACACACAATACTACCGTTGATATACCACGTCTTTTGCTCATACATTCTATCTTGCATAATCGCATCATTAACATTGGAAAAATTATTTGTGATAAGATTTTTTTATGTAGCTCAAAGGACAAGGGTTCTCTTTTCTTCCCTTGATTAATTTCTAATCTTTGCAAGGAGATGCATGTCCCAAGTGAGTCCACCGATGAAAAGGCCCTACCAAAGTCCGATTGGAATCAAGCACAAATCCGAAAGCTAATGGGAGAGGCACCGGAAAAATCCTCAAGGCCTCCAATTACCGCGGCAACTCCTGCCGCCCCGGCAATCCCTATGCCCAAGCACCTAACGCCCGAGCAACTATGCCATCAACCCCGGGACACTTTAAAGTACTCTTGCAACCATTGGCGAGCCACCTAAGGAAAATTAAAGATCGGCAACTAATGTTCATGCGGTACATGAAGGAGCACAACAATGCCATCACCCAAGTCATCCTAGAAAAGTACCCGGACAGCCGCGTGTCGTTCCCAATTTTTCCTGCCAAGATCCTTGCCCCGACAACCAATGAAGCAGCCGCCACGACAACCGCAACAGATGATGCCACGGCAACCAACCCTAAATATGCCATGACAACCAGAGCTAAAGACGTCACGACAATCACTGCAAAAGCCAAAGGTAAAGCACCTATGCCCGAGTCAACTCCTACGAAATCATTTTCTAATTTTTTAGATTCGGACGAGTCCTCCATTGCACCAACAAAGACCGCACCAATGGAATCCTCCAAGTGAAAGCCAATGACATTGATGAAGAGGACGATGAGGAAAACCCCGTACGAGGATCGATTCCACCATCGGCAACAAGGAAACAACCATCGCGTTCAAGCAAGAGAATCAAGACACTGACAAAAGGAAACTAATCATCCACGACGACGAACTCTCAGAGTAAGTCCTCGTTTGCATTTTATTTTTCATTATTTTTATTTTTCTTTAATGCATGCATTGAGGACAATGCCTCACTCGAGTTTGGGGGGGATTGTTATTAGTAGTTACCATGTTTAGTTACATTCATCTTAAGTATTGCATTTAGGATACATAAATTGCTTGCCATGCCTTTAGTTGGAACAAGAATTGCCTAAATTTGATGAATATCCGATGATGACTTTGCCAATGCACTTAATTGATAGAATTTTTATTCTAGGATAACCATGGAAAAACATAGAATTTTACTATGATGCTAAATTTGATGAAACACTGTTGTGGTTTGATTAGTTTAAGGAATTCTAGTGAACTTAGGTTGTTAATTAAACAAATTGGGGGATTAGAATAAAAATTGGATGAATGCTAGAGGTGCCCGAAATTGGCTCTAGAATGTGCTAAAAAATGGATCGCTAGAGGTTCCCGAAATTGGCTCTAGTATGTGCTAAAAATTGATCGCTAGAGGTGCCTGAAACTGGCTTTAGTCGAATAAATTAATTAACTTAAGGAAACTAAAAACAAAACACTAGAGGTGCCCGAAACCGGCTCTAGTTAAAACATGTTAAAAAGAACTCAATGAAGTAATTTGAAAACCTCTTGTTTGCATAGAATCTGAAAAATCAACTTGCACACAACTCCACACACACTCACAAGCATTATAGTTTGATTCTGGGTAACTCTTAAGTTTTTTGAAAAATGAAAAGCCAATCATACTTTGTGCCCCGGTTCTGAGAATTGAAATCAAGTTCAAAGCTAAGTTTGTGAAAATTGAAGTCTTGGCAGGTAATTATTAGTTTGCATTGCTTGAGGACAAGCAATAGTTCGAGTTTGGGGGTGTGATAAGTGTTCAAAAGTACTATTTTTCCTACCATTTTTACTCATATTATTGTTAGACTTAGGCTCATATTAGTTACATAATTAGTCATTCATGCATTAATCCATGTTTCCTTCCATCGTTGAGCTTGATTGCATAACTTGACTGTTTTTGTGGGAAAAGATGCTGCTTTGGTGTGTTTTGTGTGTATGTGCAGGATCACTTGCCAAAGCAAGGCTAGAGCTAGTTGCCAGGGCAATGCATGAAGGAGATGTCGAGCTAGTTGCCAGGGCAATGCATGAAGGAGATGCCGAGCTAGTTGCCAGGGCAATGCATGAAGGAGACGCCGAGCCAGTTGCCAGGGCAATTATCGACAAAGAATAAGGTGTTATGGTAGTCGAAATTGATGACTAGACAAGCCCAAGATGATGTGGAGCAAAGCTAAATCCCAAAGGAGTTTAATTTCTATGAAGAGGTTAAAGAAGAATTAAATTCCAAGAAGATAGGAGAAGTTCTAGAAGGAATATAATTATAATAAAGAATTATATTCCTTAAAGATAATTCAATTCCAACTTAACTTCCTCCTCAAAGAAGGACTTTGACCTAGCCCTATAAATTAGAGGCCATGCCGTCAACTCCAAAGAGAGAGAGAGAAGAGAGACTTTTCGACAAGCATCTAGGGCAAGGAGATTTCGACAAACTTCATCCTTCATCTTTTTCTTCCTTGTTCAGTTAGGTTCATGCTAGGGATTCTTTATCTCGTGTTTCTTTGGAACCTAGCCATGAACTAAATCTATTTGGATAAGGTTATTGTGTCTTGTTGTTGTGAGAAACTATTGGATTTTGTTTAGGTAATAAAAGTTTGCACTTTTCTATTCAAGGTTTATTCATTCTTGGTTCTTATTCTTGTTTGCAAGTGAATTGGGAGAGGATCTCGTTACTTCATCTATTTATCTAATATTGGGAGAGTTAGATTCAAGAAACGAATGAATATGATCTTTATTCAATCTATTGATGGTGAAGATTAATTCGGCTTAGGAATAAGTTAAGGATTTAAACGGCTAAGAGGAGCGCAAGATTGGTTGTTGTTCACCCTTGATTCATGCAGGGATGTATTATCAAGGCATACACAAGTAGCTAGAGTTTTGACTTAGGGATAAGAAGAAACCATTGAAGAACGCTCTGCCGAACCTTGAAGTTGTTGCCCAGGTGCCCAAGCAGTTGCCTAGGCAACCATCGATTAGTTGCCAAGGCAACCCCGTTGTGCAAGTTACCACGACAACTGAGTTGCCCGTGCACTCTTTTACCAAGACGATCCAATCGGCTATCACATCTCAACTCACGATAACCTGGCCTATCTCTCTCATTCGATCTCATCTATTCTTTTACTTTATTGCTTTCTAGTTTAGTTATTAGTTTAAAATCCTATAATCTTCTATTTGTGTTTTTACTTTTTATAGTGAAGAGTTTAGATTCTTGAAATGGCACCAATCCCTGTGGAGACGATATCTTTTATACTATAACTTGCGACGTGTACACTTGCACAATTGCGGAGCACTTATTACTCGCAACAACAGTCATTGTAACAGAAGAACAAGAGGGCAATCCTCTTGAAATGGTAGTCTACAAAGAACCATCCAAGTTCACCCTACTACAGTGACGGTCGATGATGCCGAGAAAGAAGAAGGACCTAAAAATAAAGACGATGCCACTCTTTGGAAAAAAGAGAAGAAGTGCAAGTACACCAAATCAACAGACAAGCATAAGAAGAAGCGCAAGGAAGAGAAGAAGGGAAAGAAGAAGAAGCATCGCTCCACCTCCCCTACACAAGAGCTATGATAAACTGAGTTAGTGTTTAGATTTTGTAGGCATGCATACCATGTAGTGTAATTTTCTTTTGTTAAATGTATTATCACTACATCTGCATTGTTATTGTAATTGAATTTAGTTTTATTTTCATTGCATTTATCATTGTAACTGCATTATGTCATTGCATTCTGTTTTGCATTGGGGACAATGCATTATTTAAGTTTGGGGGTATACCTTAGGATTTGAAATGCATCCCTATTTCAAAAAAATAAGCAAAGGCAAGGTTCTTTTTGTGTTAAAAATCTTTTGTTTACATTTGATGCTTAAATCTTGAATCATACTAATTGTTGATGAGTTGGTTGGATATATATGCTGGATGATTGCATTATAACTCGGCATGAATAAATTTGCTTGTTTGAGTAAAGGATATCTAGTATCATATCTTTGATTTTGGATGAATCCTGCCTTGTTCAGCTTTGTTATATGTTTTATTAGTGCTTATTATGTGTAAATAAAAGGCATTCCAATGTGAGTGCAATAAGATAGTAGCTTAAGGGAGAACACTCCAATGCATGTGTTAGAAAAATGAATCTGGGCAAAGGCTATCCCTGCATGAGTGTGTGTCGAGGCAATGAAGTACTTCTTGGGGGTTCGTTGCACAATATCTTACTTCTCAAGATCTAGGGTGTATTTATTGTTCGATATCTCTCGCTACTTATTAAAAAATAATAATATTTAAATATATATTATATTATTGTTGTTAGGTGTTATATTAAATAAATGTTGTTAGGTAGAAAGAATCTAAAATGATAGGCAAGATGCTTTGTCTTGTTGAAATGCTTGTTCATACATTTATGTTTGAGTTGTTAATGCAATTCTCTATCATGTCGATACGGTTGATTCATTGTTGGTTGGAATGATTCAAGTAGCTAGAATGTTCTAAAACCTTTGTTATACCTTATTGCTTTCAATTTTCTGCCTTTTTGATGTTTTGTTGTTGTATTATTAATGTCCCCGTAGAGGAAGTTTTATCACTGCAGCTAGGTTTGACACTACAACATCCAATTGTCCAGAGCTTTAAGGATAAGGACGAATATTCCAACTGTATAATAAGTTAGAACAAATTTGGCACAACAGCCTTTCACACAATTCACCTGAAAGTAAGGTGTCCTTATCACAGCGAACTATAAAGAGATATTTTTGGAGGAGAGAGGGAGAAGACTCAAGAGACTATCATTTTCTACCATATTTACACCCTTTTGAAGCTCCTTGTTGCGCTTAATAAGTGCTCCGCAATTGTGCAAGTGTACACGTCGCAAGTTATAGTATAAAAGATATGATCACCACAGGGATTGGTGCCACTTCAAGAATCTAATCTCTTGCACTGTAAAAAGTAAAAGAACACAAGTAGAAGGTTGTAGGAGTTTAACAAACAACTAAACTAGAAAGCAAATAAGTAAAAGAAGATGTAATCAAATAAGAGAGAATAGGCCAGGTTATCGTGAGTTGAGGAGTGATAGCCGATTGGATCGTCTTGGTAAAAGAGTGCAAGGGCAACTCAGTTGCCGTGGCAACTTGCGCAGCGGGGTTGCCTTGGCAACTAATCGACGGTTGCCTGGGCAACTAGCTGGGCAACTACTTGGCCGGCTGGGCAGCAACTTCTAGGTTCGGTGAAGCGTTCTTCAATGGTTTCTTCTTATCCTTAAGTCGAAACTCTAGCTAATTGTGCATGCCTTGACAATACATCCATGAGTGAATCAAGGGTGAACAACAACCAATCTTGCGCTTCTCTTAGACGTTGAAATCCTTAACTTATTCCTAAGCCGGATTAATCTTCACCATCAATAGATTGAATAAAGACCATACTCATTTGTTTCTTGAATCTAACTCTCCTGATATTAGATAAATAGATGAAGTTACGAGATCCTCTCCCAATTCACTCGCAAACAAGAATAAAAACCAAGAATGAGTAAACCTTGAATTGAAAGCGCAAACTCTTATTACCTAAACAAAATCCAATTGTTTCTCACAACCACAAAACACAATAACCTTATCCAAGTAGATTTAGTTCATGGCTAGGTTCCAAAGAAACACAAGACAAATAATTCCTAGCATAAACCTAATTGAACAAGAAAGAAAAAGATGAACAAAGGTTGAAGCCTTGTAGAAATATTTCCTTGCTCTTGTCGAAATCTCCCTCCTCTCTTTGTCGAAATTTCTCTCCTCTCTCCCTTTGGAGTTGACGGCTTGGTCCTCAATTTATAGGGCTAGGTCAAAGTCTTTTTTAAGGAGGAAGTTAAGTTGGAATTAAATATCTTTAAAGAATATAATTCTTTATTATATTTAAATTCCTTCTAGAACTTCTCCTATCTTCTTGGGATTTAATTTCTCTTTAACCTCTTCATAGAAATCAAACTCCTTTGGGATTTAACTTTGCTCCACGTCATCTTGGGCTTATCTAGTCATCAATTTCGACTACCATATCATCTTATCCCTTATTGAAAATTGCCCTGGCAACTTGCTCGACATCTCCTTCATGCATTGCCCTGGCAACTGGTTCCAGCCTTGCTTTGGCAAGTGATTCTGCACACACACACAAAACACACCAAAGCAGTATCTTTTTCCACAAAATTAAGCAAAATATGAAATCAAGCTTGTCCACCAAGGAAACGATGCAAACATGCATGAATGGCTAATAATGCAACTAATATGAGCCTAAGTCTAGCAATAATATGAATAAAAAGGGTAATAAAAATAGTACTTTTGAACACTTAAAACACCCCCAAACTCAAACTATTGCTTGTCCTCAAGCAATGCAAACTAATAATTACCCACCAAGATTTCAATTTTCACAAACTTAGCTTTAAACTTGATTTCAATTCTCAGAACCGTGACACAAAGTATGATTGGCCTTTCATTTTTTGGAGAACTTAGGAGTTACTCGGAATCAAACTATAATGCTCGCGAGTGTGTGCGGAGTTGTGTACAAGTAGATTTTTCGGATTCTATGCAAACAAGAGGTTTTCAAATTACTTCATTGGGTTCTTTTAACATGTTTTAACTAGAGCCGGTTTTGGGCACCTCTAGTGTTTTGTTTTTATTTTTCTTAAGTTAATTAATTTATTCGACTAGGCCAGTTTCGGGCACCTCTAGCGATCAATTTTTAGCACATACTAGAGCCAATTTTGGGCACCTCTAGTATTCATCCAATTTTTATTCTAATCCCCCAACTTTTTAACTATCAACCTAAGTTCGCTAGAATTCCTTAAATCAATCAAGCCACACAGTGTTTCATCAAGTTTAGCATCATAGTACAATTCTAAGTGTTTCCACGTTTATCCTAGAATAAAAAGTTCTATCAATTAAGTACATTGGCAAAGTCATCATCGGATATTCATCAAATCTAGGCAATTCTTGTTCCAACTAAAGGCATGGCAAGTAATTTATGTATCCTAAATGCAATACTTAAGATGAATGCAACTAAACATGGTAACTAACTAATAACAATCCCCCCAAACTCGAGTGAGGCATTGTCCTCAATGTATGCAACAAAGAAAAATAAAAATAAAAATAAAGAAAAGTAAAATGCAAACAAGGACTTACTCTGAGAGTTCATCGTCATAGATGATTAGTTTCCTTTTGGTTGGTGTCTTGATTCTTTTGCTTGAACACGGTGGTTGCTTTCTTGTTGCCGATGGTGGAATCGATCCTCGTACGGGGTTGTCCTCATCGTCCTCTTCATCAATGTCATTGGCTTTTCGCTTGGACTTGGAGGATTCGATTGGTGCGGTCTTTGTTGGTGCAATGGAGGACTCGTCCGAATCTGAAAAATTAGACAATGATTCAGTACAAGTTACTTCGGGCATAGGTGCTTTACCTTTGGCTTCTGCAGTGGTTGCTGGGGCGTCTTTAGCTTTGGTTGCCATGACATCTTCAGTGTTGGTTGTCGTGGCAACTGCTTGGGCAAGTGCAGTGTAGGTTGCCGCGGCATCATCTGTTGCGGTTGTCGTGGCAAGGATTTTGCCAGGAAAGATGGGGAACAACAACGGCTGTCCGGGTACTTTTCCAGGTTGACGTGGGTGATGGCATTGTTGTGATCCTTGATGTACCGCATGAACATTAATTGCCAGTCTTTAATTTGCCTAAGACAGTTATCCAACGGTTGTAAGAGTGCTTCAAGTTGTCCTAGGGTTGCTGGCTGAGTTGCCCGGGCATCAGTTGCTTGGGCATTAGGGGGTTGTTGAGGCGGCAGGAGTTGCCACTGCAATTGAAGGCATTGGGGATTTTTCTGATGCCTCTCCCATTAGCTTTCGGGTTTGTGCTCGATTCCAACCGGTCTTTGGTTGGGCCTTTTCATCAGTGGACTCACTTGGGACTTTCATCTCCTTGCAAAGATTGGAAATTAAGCAAGGGAAGAAAAGCGAACCCTTGTCTTTTGTGCTACATACAAAAATCTCATCACAAATAATTTTTCCAATGTTAATGATGCGATTATGCAAGACAGAATGTATGAGCAAAAGACGAGGTGTATCAACGGTGGTATTGTGTGTTGTGGGCATTAAAGAAGTTTTAACAAACTTATTCCATAATTTTGCCTCAGGTTTAAGGCGAAAACAATTTACCGTGCCCTTGTATTTACCGTTGTTCCAATGAGTTCCCGGTAGAGTGAGTTCTTAAAGCACCTTGTCGAGTTGCTTGGGCGTGAGTTGATCAACAAAGGCTTGATGCTCATCCTTCTCAACGTAGAGCCCGTAAAAGGTGTTGATGTTTTCGGGGCTTATGAGTATAGCCTTGTCATGAACAAAAACATAAGGATTATTCGGGTTAGGTGAGTGAGCTTAGAATTCTCTTACCCATGAGATGTTACCCGGTTCTGATTGATGGCAAAAGATTTGCCACTTTTGATGTGCAATCCTTTCAAAGATGAATGGTTCAAGGCCGAAATCTTCTGGCTTGTTCTTCACAAATCTTCCGGCTTTCAAACTTAGAGTGAAATCTTTCTTGAACCACCGATGTAGCAAACTTCTTGTATCTTGGTTCTTTGGAGGAACTTGGATGAACCAAAAATTCGATTTTGGATGCCATGGATGATATTGGTTGTGAGTTTGGTAAAAAACAAAGAAAAGAGAGCAAAAGAAACTAAAGAGTTGCAAGGTGAAAAGTAGGAATAGGTTTCTTGGAAGTTAAGGGTGATGGGTTAAATAGAAAAGATATGTAGTAAATATGGTGGGTGGGAGTAATTTTGAAAGAAAGAAAACAAGGGTTTAGATTGGGGGAAGGTGACGGCTAGGGGGTTTAGGGAAGGGGGAGGGTTTGGCCAGTTATGTAGGGTTTATTTAGGGTAAATTGGAGGCTTAATATAAGCCTTAGATTCAGCCCATTAATTTCCTTGTTGAAGAAGTTTCCTTCTTGAATCAAAATTCCTCTTTATCTTGAACTCTTTTCCTACAATTCAAAAACAAATAAAATAAGGATTAAAATTAAAGATAAACTAATAAAAGAAAATAAATAAATATGTGCAAAGAAATTCTTAAACTTAAAATTTTAAAAACAATTAGATAAGAAATATGTAATTTTAATCTTAAAGAAAATAAATAAATCTATCCTAAAGAGAAAAATAACCGAAAATAATAAATAAAAAAATAGTTTGAAAAAAATAAAAATAAAAAAAAATATCGAAAGGAGAGCATGCTCATGCATCTCCTAAGGTGACCACTTCTTTGTTACGTTCCACATGGGCACCGTTGTAGTGCTTCAATCTTTTTCCGTTAACTTTGAATTCATGTTTGTTAGTGATGGACTTGATTATCACGGCACCATGGGAGAACGGTTTGATAACTTTGAATGGTCCCGACCATCTTGATTTTAGTTTTCCCGAAAAAAGTTTCAGCCGATAATTGAATAAGAGAACTAGTTGCCCTGGCATGAATTGTCGTGACAATTGTTTCTTGTCATGCCATTGCTTTGTTTTCTTCTTGTAGATTCGTGCATTGTTATAGGCGAGTGCACGAAATTCTTTTATCTCGTTGAGGTCCAACAAATGATTTTGTCTGGCACTTTCCCAATGCATATTCACGGTCTTGATTGCTCAATATGCCTTGTGTTCGATTTCCACCGGTAGATGGCATGTTTTGCCATAGACAAGTCGGAAGGGGGACATACCTACGGGTGTTTTGAATGCAGTGCGATATGCCCAAAGTGCGTCATCTAGTCTTACTGACCAATCCTTCCTAGAGGGATTTACAACTTTCTCGAGTATACCCTTCAATTCTCGGTTGGAAATTTCTGCTTGCCCATTGGTTTGTGGGTGATATGCCGTGGCAATCTTGTGAGATACACCAAAGCGTTGTAACATCTTGGTGATGAGTTAGTTGTCGAAGTGCTTGCCTTCATCACTGATAATTGCTCTCGGCATCCCAAATTATGTAAATATGTTTTTCTGCAAGAATCGTTGCACGATCTTGGAATCGTTGGTGGGAACTGCAGCTGCCTCAACCCATTTAGACACGTAGTCAACGGCAAGTAAAATGTAGAGGTTACCAAATGAAGATGGGAAAGGTCCCATAAAATTGATCCCCCAAACATTGAAGAATTCCACCTCGATGATGTTTTGGAGTGGCATGCGATTGTGCAACATGGCCATGCATCCCTCTGTTGCGACAACTGTTTCAAACTCTCCTAGCCTTGTTCTCTTGGACACAATGCCTTTAAGAAACTTGGCATAGTTCGGTATTTTTTCAATTGCTTCAACCAATGGCAAGTTGATGTGGACATGCTTGAGGATATCAAGAAACTTCTTGAATTGATATTCTTGCTTTTTTCGCTTCAATCTTTGTGGGAATGGTGGTGGAAGTCGAATATCTTTGATCCTTTCATTGGTTTGGAACCTGATTGATGGCATTGCCGGGGCAACTAGAGTTGCCGAGGCATTGTCAACTGGGGTTGTCGTGACGTGTCTATCATTGGTTGCCGAGGCATCCTTATCGTCAGTTGCCGAGGCATGATTATCATTGGTTGCAATGACAATTCTTGGTTCAACATCCGAGGCTTTGCCGTTGAGTTTGTCTTGATCTTTTTGTGGAGTTTTGTTTGATGAGCGAGCTTGAGCCTCTTTAATTTGTTGGCCACTTCTAGTGGTGATCGCCTTACATTGCTCATGGTCAGTTCCTCTTGCGACTTCAGTATCGCTAGGTAAACCTCATTGCGGTCTAGTATTCAGGTTTTGAGTAAATTGTCCGACTTAATTTTCCAATGATTTGATTATCGCCTTTTGGTTTTGCAATCTCATCTCGGTCATGTTAATAAAAGCATCAGTTCTTTTTATGAAGTTACTATTCTCAGCTATATAAGATTCAGTTTTCAACATAAAAGCATTGAGAGAATTTTTCAAAGAACTAGATGTTGTCGGTTGTTACTGCGGCAACTGTTGCCGTGGCATATTCTGCTGGAATCCCGATGCTTGTGCATTCTGATTGTTCTGGTTTAGAGCATTGTTGGGATTACTCCATGAAAAATTCGGCTGCTTTCTCCAAGATGGATTGTATATGTTGGACATCACATTGTTGTTCCGGTTTTAATTCCCCACATAAAAGCTGGATTTCAGATTCTGTATACATTCAAAAGAATCATGGTTACCACCACATAACTCACAAAAGGAATCCATTACCTTGACCTCCTGTGTGTTGTTTGGTTTCTGCATGTTCTGGACCATCTTGGTTAAAGTGGCCAATTGTGCCGAAATTGAGTATGATGATCATAGTTCATGTATTTTGGCTTGGCGTCTAACTCCTCCTCTTCTAGCAGATGGGAATTGATAATCATTTTTGGCAAGCCTGTTTAGAATTTGCATTGCTTCCTCCGGCGACTTATCTAGGAGTATGCCGTTTGTCGAGGCATCTAGCATTATCATTGTTGGTGTATTCACAGCGTTGTAAAATATTGTTACTTGTGTCCACACTGGGAATCCGTGTAGGGGGCATTTGTGTAGAAGTTCTCTATATCGCTCCCAAGCCTCGTACATGGATTCATCATCTGCCTGCTGAAAAGAAGTAATTTCGTTACAAAGCTTATCAGAAAAATTTGCAGGATTAAATCGAGCAAGGAAATCACGACAAAGATCAGTCCAAGATCCTATTGATCCGGCAGGAATACTATTCAACCATGCTTTTACCCTATCCCTCAGTGAATAGGGGAATAATCTTAGTCGTAAAACATCGGGGGTGACTCCTTGTATTTTGAATGAATTGCAAATCTCAAGGAAAGATTTAAGATGTTGTCGTGCATCTTCAGTTGCTGAGCCGCCAAATTAACCAATTGTGTTGATCATATTAAACATCACCGGTTTCAACTCAAAGTGGTCAGCTTCAATTTCTGGTGTGACAACTCCAGGATTAAGTCCCTCAAGATCTTCTTCCAGATAGTCTTGAATAGTTTTGTTTCATGCAAGAATCACTCCTCCTCCTGCTGGAACATCCTGATTCATATTGTCGTCTTGATTAGCCATTGCTACTCTTAGCCTTCGTCTAAGTCTTTGCAAGGTTCGTTCGATTTCTGGATCAAATGGATATTATGGTGTAATCGGTCTCGCCCTGGTCATATACCAATGCAAAACCAAAGTTTGTTAGCCCTTTGAATCTTAAAAAAGAAAAATAAAAAGTGCAAGAAAATAAAAACAAAGTTGTTATTGCCAATCCCCGGCAACGGCGTCAAAAACTTGTTGCGCATAATAAGTGCTCCGCAATTGTGCAAGTGTACACGTCGCAAGTTATAGTATAAAAGATATCATCTCCACAGGGATTGGTGCCACTTCAAGAATCTAATCTCTTCCACTGTAAGAAGTAAAAGAACACAAGTAGAAGATTGTAGGAGTTTTAACTAACAACTAAACTAGAAAGCAGAAAAGTAAAAGAAGATGTAATCAAATTAGAGAGAATAGGCCAGGTTATCGTGAGTTGAGGTGTGATAGCCGATTGGATCGTCTTGGTAAAAGACTGCAAGGGAAACTCAGTTGTCGTGGCAACTTGCACAGCGGGGTTGCCTTGGCAACTAATCGATGGTTGCCTGGGTGACTAGCTGGCAACTACTTGGGCGGCTGGGCAGCAACTTCAAGGTTTGGCTGAGCGTTCTTCAATGGTTTCTTCTTATCCCTAAGTCGAAACTCTAGCTATTTGTGCATGCATTGATAATACATCCCTGCATGAATCAAAGGGTGAACAACAACCAATCTTGCGCTTCTCTTAGCCGTTGAAATCCTTAATTTATTCCTAAGCCGGATTAATCTTCACCATCAATAGATTGAATAAAGATCATACTCATTCGTTTCTTGAATCTAAGTCTCCCGATATTAGATGAATAGATAAGGTTACGAGATCCTCTCCCAATTCACTCGCAAACATGAATAAGAACCAAGAATGAATAAACCTTGAATAGAAAAGTGCAAACTCTTATTACCTAAACAAAATCCAATTGTTTCTCACAACCACAAGACACAATAACCTTAGCCAAATAGATTTAGTTCATGGCTAGGTTCCAAAGACACACAAGATAAAGAAGTCCTAGCGTAAACCTAATGGAACAAGGAAGAAAAAGATGAATAATGGATGAAGCCTTGAAGTCGATATCTCCCCCTTGATCTTGTCGAAAATTCTCTCATCTCTCTCTTTGGAGTTGACAGCATGGTCTTGAATTTATAGGGCTAGGTCAAAGTCTTTTTTTAGGAGGAAGTTAAGTTGGAATTAAATTATCTTTAAAGAATATAATTCTTTATTATATTTAAATTCCTTCTAGAACTTCTCCTATCTTCTTAGGATTTAATTTCTCTTTGACCTCATCATAGAAATCAAACTCCTTTGGGATTTAGCTTTGCTCCACGTCATCTTGGGCTTATCTAGTCATCAATTTTGACTACCATATCATCTTATTCCTTGTCGAAAATTGCCCTGGCAACTAGCTCGGCATCTCCTTCATGCATTGCCCTGGAAACTAGCTCGGCATCTCCTTCATGCATTGCCCTGGCAACTGGTTCTAGCCTTGCTTTGGCAAGTGATTCTGCACATACACACAAAACACACCAAAGTAGCATCTTTTCCCACAAAAATCACCAAGTTATGTAATCAAGCTCAACGATGGAAAGAAACATGAATTAATGCATGAATGGCTAATTATGCAACTAATATGAGCTTAAGTCTAACAATAATATGAGTAAAAAGGGTAATAGAAATAGTACTTTTGAACACTTATCATGCTTCTCATAGCAAAACCTCCTTGAGGCAAAGTTGGATTCAAACTTTTTCTCGATCTCCTCGTTGAATAATCGCTTGAAGGGAGTAGAATATGAAGCCATTGAAATTTGTTGAAGGAACTTGAAACGATACTGAAAGATGAAGACAAATAATGATTTGGGTTTGTTCTTATTTATCGAAAATGAAGTATAAAGTGAGAGAGTTGTTTGGGTTTCTTTTAACCGGCTAGGTGGGAAAGTGAAAGGTTTTGGGTTGGTTGAGTGTTTTAATGGGAGTAGTAATTAGGGATAATGATGGGGGAATAAAAAGAATTAATTTAAAACATATGGAGTGATAGGGTTGAAGTGATAAGGTGATAGGTGATAAGATAGGGTAAGGATTGGAGTGATAAGGTAATTGATTTGAAATTTTAAATTTCAACCAAGATTTGGGCGGCTAGGGTTTAAAGTTAATAAAAACCACTCTCTCATTTTACAAGGGCGATAAAACTAGGGTTCTTTTCCTATTTCTTCTATCTTATGTACCGATATATGCCAAGTTACTTTGGCACTACGTTTGGCAGATTTTTCTATTGAAGCGTTAGCTCCTGGTAGTGTTCCTGGCATAATGAATATGTACAACTCAAAGAAAACCTTTAACATAGTAAAGGAATAAAAAAATGAACTTAAAAAAAGAAAAATAATTAAAAGCCTAAAAGCAAAGAAAAACACTGACCTAATATTTACAAAAGTTCAAACCTGATGGAGTTTTCATGTTAACTCTGCCAAGAGGATCACCTTTTTGGCATTGTTCTGATCACCTTCCGTGTATTGCTTCAAACGTTGGCCATTCACCTTAAAGATTTCGCCCGTATTTAAATTCTTGATGTCCACAGCTCCATGAGCATAGGTCTTCACAACTTCATAAGGGCTCGTCCATCTTGATCTGAGTTTCCCTGGAAAAACTTAAGTCGTGAGTTGAATAACAAAACACATTGGCCTACCTCAAACTGTCTTGGCATTATCCTACTATCATTGCCAACGTTTTGCTTTTTCCTTGTAGATCCTGGCGTTCTCATAGGCTTGTGTTCTGAATTCCTCTAACTCATTTAGGAATAATAACATTTTTTCTCCAGCAGTTCTCCATGCCATGCCAAGTGTTCTGATGGCCCAGTAGGCTTTATGCTTAAGCTCCACTGGCAGATGGCATGGTTTTCCGAAAACAAGTCTAAATGGTGAAGTACCCAAAGAAGTTTTAAACGTCGTCCTGTAAGCCGACAAGGACTTATCTAGTCTCAAGGACCAGTACTTCCTTGACGGATTAACAGTCTTCTCTAAGATGTTTTTGATCTCCTTATTTGAAATCCCAGCTTGCCCGTTTGTTTGTGGATGATATGCTGTGGCAATTCTCTACTGTATACCATACCTGCACAAGGCCTTAGAAATTATATTACATTTAAAATGAGTGCCCTCTTCATGAATAATCACTCTAGGGGCGTCGAATCTAGTGAAGATATGCTTATGTAAGAACTTGGCAACGGCCTTGGCATTGTTCGTTGGCAGAGCAATAGCTTCTACCCACTTAGATACGTAATCAACAGCCACAAGAATGTATACATTATCGAATGAGGGTGGAAAAGGACCCATAAAGTCTATCCCCCATACATCAAATAAATCCACAGGCATAATGTTTTGAAGCGGTGGTTGGTGTCTCCCAGAGATGTTTCCTGTCCGTTGGCATCTATCACATGCCTTGGCATACTCGTGGGCATCCTTTATAGTGTGGGCCAAAAGAATCTTGACTGCAGTACCTTGGCAGCAGTCTTTACCCCAGCAAAGTGACCTCCATGTGGTGCGGCATGGCATAGATACAATATGTTATGCTGCTCATCCTCGGGCACACAACGGCGGATCACTTGGACAGCACACTGTTTGAATAATATTGGCTCATCCCAATAGTATTGCCTGACTTCCCGCAAGAAACTTTTCCTGGCATTGTGTACCAAGTCTGGTGCCAAGTAGTTGACAATATCGGCATACCATGGCATGGCATTAACTACAAGCAAATACTCGTCAGGAAATTCATCTCTTATCAAATTGTTCTTACCATCTTCAAGATGATGCTCCAAACGTGAGAGATGGTCAACTACTAGGTTTTCACTGTCCTTTTTGTCTCAGATCTCAAGGTCGAATTCTTGAAGTAGGAGCGTCCATCGGATTAGTCTGGGCTTGGCATCCTTCTTTGCCAAGAGATACTTCAATGCCGAATGATCTGTAAAAACCACAAATTTGTTACCAATTAAATGAGATCTAAATTTGTCAAAAGCAAATACAACCGCAAGAAATTCTTTCTCAATCGTAGAGTAATTTAGTTTTGCTTCGTTCAATGTTCGGATGGCATAGTAGATGGCATGGAAAACCTTGCCATGCCTTTATCCCAAGACTGCTCCAACAGCATATTCGCTGGCATCACACATGAGCTCGAAGGGCTCATTCCAATCTGGTGCCACAACTATAGGGGCATTGGCCAACTTTTCTTTAAGCTCTTGAAATGCTCTCAAACAAGAATCGTTAAACACATAAGTAACATTATGTTCTAACACCAAGCATAGCAAATTTTGAAAAGTCATTAATAAAACACCGATAAAAACTGGCATGTCCTAAAAAGCTCCTTATACCTTTGACACTTGTTGGAGGCGGTAGCTGCTTAATTACCTCAACTTTTGCTTGATCCACTTCTGACCCTCTCTCAATTACCTTGTGCCCTAGAACAATGCCCTCCTTCACCATGAAGTGGCATTTTTCCCAGTTCAACACTAGGTTTGTCTCTATGCATCTCTTCAAGACTTGCTCCAAACTCTGAAGACATTCCTCAAATGTTTTGTCAAACACTGAGAAATCATCCATGAATACTTCCATATTGTGCTCGATCATATCAAAAAAAATGGACATCATGCAATGTTGAAACTTTGTCGGTGCATTACATAGGCCGAATGGCATCCTCCTAAATGCAAACGTCCCATATGGGCACGTGAATGTAGTCTTCTCTTGATCATCAGAGGCGATGGTAATATGATTATAACCTGAATAACCATCCAAAAAATAATAGAAAGCTTTGCCTGCCAACCTGTCTAGCATCTGATCAATGAATGGCAATGGGAAGTGGTCCTTCCTCGTGGCATTGTTCAGCCTTCTATAGTCCATGCACACTTTCCACCCTGTGATAGTTCTGGAGGGGATCAACTCAGCTTCACTGTTTTGTACCACGGTCATGCCACCCTTCTTTGGCACGCATTGCACCGGGCTAACCCAAGAGCTATAAAAAATGGGATATATAATCCCGACATCAAGCCATTTTATGATCTCTTTTTTCACTACCTCTTTCATGCTTGGGTTTAGCCTTCTTTGGCCTTCAATGGTCTTGCCATGGTACTCCTCCAAGATAATCTTATGCATACAGATGGTTGGACTCATACCTCTGATGTCTTCCAAAGTCCACCCTAATGCCTGCTTATAGTCACGTTATATTGCCAACAATCTTTCCTCCTGATCATTAGTGAGACCAGTGGCAATGATCACTGACAGAGTTGAGTGTTCGCCTAAATAAGCATACTTCAAGTGATCTGGAAGTGGTTTCAGTTCCAACATTGGTGGCTCCTCAATTGATGGTTTAGGTGCCTTGATTTCTCTGCCGGTCAATAGTAATTACTCAAAATAACTCGCCTCCAAGACTGGTTCTTCTAGTTCCTCAAACAGATCAGCTATGCCATCTAAATTGTTGGCATCAAATTTTGTATCATAGTATAACTATGCTGTGTCCAAAGTGTAAATGGACTCCATCATCTCCTCTGCTTGGCACTCATCAGGTTCATCTGCACATTTCAAAGCTTGAAACACATTAAATGTAACCTGCTGATCATTCATGCACATTGTTAGTTCCCCTTTATGAACATCAATCAAAGCCCTGCCCGTGGCAAGAAAAGGTCTCCCCAAAATAATCAGGACATTAATATCAGCCTCATAATCCAAAATGATAAAATTAGCTGGAAAAATAAATTTATCTACCTTTACCAACACATCCTCAATCTTACCCTTAGGGTGTGCATAGGATCGGTCTGGGAGCTGAAGTGTCACTGTGGTAGGTCTTGCTTCTATGCCAAGCTTCCAAAAAACTGACATTGGCATCAAGTTGATGCTGGCTCCTAGGTCACATAGTGCCTTGCCCATGAATTTTTTGCCAATGGTGCAGGGAATAGTGAAACTTCCCGGATCTTTCAACTTTGGTGGCAAACGGTTTAGGATCATGGCACTGCATCCTTCGGTCAGAGCAACAATTTCAAAGTCTCCCAACTTTCTCTTTTTGGACAGAATGTCCTTTATAAATTTGACATAGTTGGGCATTTGTTCAAGGGCTTCTACCAATGGAATGTTGATTTGTAATTGCTTAAGAACCTCCACGAAGCGCTTGAAATGCTGATCTTGCTTGTGCTTTTGAAGTCTTGCTGGAAATGGTGGTGGCAGATAAACATATGTCGGCGTTGTTGGCTTTGCTAGGGCAGTGCTGGCATCAGTCTGTTTGGCATCGGTGTTGGCATTAATATACTATCTGGCATCGATTCTGGCATCAATGTGCTGTCTGACATCAGTTCTGGCATAATTTGCTTTTGTTTCCTATTTCTCTGCTTCCTTGGGATTATCTGCTGGCATAGGCTTCTCATCTTGGCAATTAATTGGCTGCTTAGCAACCTTCTTCATCTCGCACTGCTTACCTCTCCGAAGAGATATAGCTTTGCACTACTCGTTATCTTTGTGCTGAGCATCTTTTGTGTCACTTGGCAATGCTCTCTGGGGTCAATTGCTGAGTGCACTGGCAATCTGCTCAAGATGGACTTCCAAGTTTCTCATTGATGCTGCCAAACTCTGGACTGTGGCATCATTCCTCTCTATGTACTCTGTGAAAGTGCCTCCTTGGTTGAGTCTCTACCCTTGATAAAAATTGTTTTGGGCTTTATGTGGCATGGCATTCTAATAGAATGCTGGCATGTCATTGATATTCTACCTCTCAGTATTCTAGCGCTGGGCATTGTACTGGTTACCTCCTTGATTTCCCCAAGCTAAATTAGGGTGTTGTCTCCAACCTGCATTATAAGTATTGGAGTTAGGATTATAGTAACAGTTAACATTGCCAACAAAGTTTACCGATTCAGGGTTGGCAGGGCATTCATCCACATGATGATTCTCTCCACAAATTGTACAAAAAGGGTCTAATGCTTTGACTTCCTGGGTCTCGTTGTTCTTTTGCAACGTTCTTACCATGCTAGTAAGGTTGGAAATCTTGGCATGAATGGATGTTAATTCATCAACCTGAAATTTCCCAATGGTTTTAGTTCCGGTCCAAAGTCTTGCAACAGGATATTCAAAATCATTGATTGCAATCCTCTCTAGAATGTCAACAGCCTCAGTATAGGTCTTGTCAAGCAATGAACCGGCTGTTGAAGCATCAACAATAGTCCTCATTTATGCATTTAATCCATTGTAAAAGGTTTGAATCTGAGCCCAATTCGGGAATCCATGCATAGCACACCTCCTCAACAAGTCTTTAAATCTTTCGCATGCATCATATAAGGTCTCATCCTCATCCTGCCTGAATGTAATGATCTCACCCCGTAGCTTGGAAGTGAGTGTTGGTGGCTGGAATCTTGTCAAGAACTTTTGGCATAGGTCTGCCCATGAAGTAACTGAGCCAGGTGGCAAGGAGTTAAGCCAAGCCTTTGCAATGTCTCTCAAAGAAAAAGTAAATAACTTCAGCTTCACGATATCTTCAGGTGCTCCATTTTGTTGGAATAGCTGGAAAATCTCTATGAACTGCTTCAGATGTTGCCTCAGATATTCAGTGAGTGCTCTATCAAACTGACCTACATTCAAAAGAGTTTGAATCATTACCGGCTTAAGTTCAAAATTAACAGTGTTTAGCTCTGTTCCAACAAGTCATGGCATTAAATTATCACTGGTTGGTGCCGAATGTTCTCTAATAGGTCTCTCATTAATAATTGGGACAACATGTGATGGTGGTATCTCATTGTTAAGTGGATTTCCTCCATTGTTCACCACACCATTCCCTCCATTACCTTGGTTCATCTCTCGAAATCTTCTCTTTAACCTCCGCAAGGTTTTCTCAATTTCCGGATCGTATGGCCACTCGTCCACCACAGGATGGCTTCTAGTCATATATCAACAAAAACAAAAGGTAAAAATAAAAATAAAAAGAATACAAGTAAAAATTTAAAAACAATCGATTTCGTTGCAATCCCCAGCAACGGTGCCAAAAACTTGTAGACTCTCTGAGTGAATACAGGCAAAAGTGGCAGAAAATATGTCTTAGAAAATATAATAATATTCCAAAAGGAGTCTTTTGCGTGCAAGTATACACGGTCTACAAGTAATACAGCTGGTAAGCTGAGTATCGATCCCACAGAGATTGACTTGGAATTCAATTGCCTTGATTGTTACTTGCCTTAAGAAAAAGTTGATTTGAAATTGGTTTTGGAAAATAATTAAAAAGTAAAGAAATGAAATAAAGTAAAGACGTTGGCAAGGAAGGTGTTTTAATGAATGATAAGCGTTGGCAGGGAATGCCTGGCTTTCACGTTGTTCATGCCATGCCATCCTTTAACAACAACTTAGCTTGGCATTGTTTGCCGAGCAGATTCACAATTGGCAAAGACTCTCTCGATGGTCATTGCCCTAAATTGATCATGTAAAAACCCCTATATCTCTATAGTGTTTGTTTTTAAATAAACCAATTTGATTAAGCTCCAATCCATACTCCTAAGGGGTAGATTTCACTCCCGAAGTAAGTTCATCTACTTGAACGACTTCTCTCGAAGCTTCTCTCCTCAGTATTAAATAACTTATTCGTTGCCACCCCAAGTCTGTTAAGATATTAAGGCACAATAGGCCAACAGTGCCAGCTCTCGCTTGGCAGAGTATTTAGGAAGCATTAAAGTATGCCGAATAGATAAAACTGTGCCAAGGTAGATTTATTATTAAAAAATAAAGCATGAAAATAACATAAAACCCAAACATCCCCCACCAACTATTAAATTAGTTCATGGTGAGGACTTAACCAACAATCCATAAACGTTTTCAAGATACATCATCCTTAAAAACAAAATGAAATAACTTGAAAGAGAACATGGGCTAGAAGGGGTCTCTCGATACAGCCCTTCAAGATCCAGGCTTCTCGGCCAAGTTGGTCGGACCACCCTTCCACAGTGCAGCCGGTTGTCAATCGTCACACACCAACTCCTCACGATCCAATCTTCTCTCCCTCCCACCAAAATGCTAGCTTGGTTGGTGTTTAAATAGGCCTGCGAGGAAGGGATAGGACTAGCTCTTCAAATTTTGAATTTCAACTGCCCAAGGGATAAGGATTATCTTCGTATCTAAATTTGAATGAGAGCTGATTAGGCTAAGGCTGACTTCATCCTGCCGACGCTGCCCTGACATCCAAGCTTGGCATGAATCTGCCAACAAGTCTTGGCACCATCTTATCCGATTTTTTTTGGAGATTGATCCAATTACTATCTTTTCGGAGCCTGATCATTTCCTATTTTTTCGGGGTCCAACAGCTTTTTGGCGTGGCATCAAGTTCACTTCTCTGCCAATCGGTGCTTGGCATTGTCTGGTCCATATGTGCCAACAACACTCGACATTCTCTCTGGTGCTCCTTCTTGTGTTGCTTTTCTGGGCCAAATCATATGCCAAACCTGCAAAATTGCCAACAAAACAACCCTTTACATGGGCATAGGCAAAACTCTAAACTCCTTATGCAAATGCATGATTCTAACATCCTAATGCAACTAAATGTACCTAAAAACAAGCAAAATCATTGTAAGACTGGCATTAAAAATAGTACTTTTAGAGAGGTAACAATGAGGCATAATCTTTTGTGGAATCGAAGTTCTAAGTGTCGGAACAAGGGGAAATGTATAGATTTTCTTTGAAGCTCACTAGAAATATAGGTTTTATTAGAGTTTATATATTTCATTGTACTTGTGGATGATGATTTACTTTTTTACTTGTGTTATGAACTTGATTTATCTTGGATTTTAAGTTCAATATATCCTTATTAGCTTTCTTCATATTTCAATTGTTGGATATTAGCTTTGTTTGCATGAGAATGTTTAGCATAACCACTAACGTCAAGAGATTTAGTGACAATTCAGCTTAACAAAGCCATTACAACGAGAGTTGATCCACTTGTTCGATGATGTGTAGTTTTGATGAACAACGAGAGTTATGGTTGATCTACATATTTGAGTCACTGATTAAGATTTGAATGAAGGCCAGTAAGCAAGCTTTTATTTAAATTTTCAAACGAATCATCGTATGTTGTTTCCTTGTTGCACATGGTAATCTGCCAAGTTGAGCAGAAGGGATCCAGATCTTTATTTGATATTTATTCTATCTTCGTTAATTTGTTTCTTTTTACTTTCACAATAAATCTTATAATCAACCCATTTATTCTTCTTTTACAGTCATAATTACAGTTACAAACCTTCAATTTTTAGAATTGTTTGCAGCCACATAAGGATACAACTAAATACCTATCATCGTGGGATTGATATCCAGCGGGATCTATCTATTAGCTATACTTGCATCGGCATTGTACGTTTGCACGGTTTAAGTGACATTTAATCACCGATCAGGTTCAATTAGAAGAAAAAATATCAGGCTCAAAGGGGACAACAATGGATATTTTATCATTTTTTTCGTGAAAGGAAATGAAGGAATGCCAGATGTCATTTCATACACAGATATCATCGAAGAAAAGTAATCTTCAATTTGTAGATGTTTTAGAGTTATCACTTTATTCAAGGACTTTAAACAATAATGTCTTTGAGGAAAATTCACTCAAAATTTTTATATGGGATCTTCCTATTAATCCTGGACACACTTTGTTGCCCTTCAATCTCAGGATTAGATTCAAGAATCATTCATACAATCAATAATAGGGTCTCTTCAAAGAAGATATATTTTGGAAGAGAAATGGATCTTTTCTATAGAATAAGTCAAAAATGAAATGTTTTCCACTTGAGAAAATAAAGGAAATTCATCTTTAAAACAAGTAAAATAACATAGAAGCCCTTACAAAAAGATCCCTAATGCTCGCGGGCAAAAGCAAATGGATTGATTCCGAGTATGATTTTGCAATTATCCTAAAAAAGCATGAAAACCCTCTATTGTCCAATTGTTGAGCACTATTCTAGGAAAGCATGGGTGAATTCTAGCCAAGAACTTTGCCAGCTTAAAACACTTCACTTACCTGGTAACTCCTCCCCAAGTCTTCCACTTTTGATACTTATTAGTGTCAACTCCCCATTCATGACCATATATGTGAAACCTTTGCTAGCATGGTTTAACATACAGTCATATAAGGGACCATTTAAAGTCTTCACAACCATTGGAGTAGCGTTGCTTTCCAATAGTGGGGGTTGAACTTGGGCTGCCACATCTTGCCACCTTTGGGCATATTAGCAAAAACTCTCATTAGACCTTCGTTCTATATGCTGCAATACGATCCTGTTTGGGACCATATCTGTCACATGCTTGTATTGCTCGAGAAAAGCCTTAGACAGTTCCTTCTAGGTTCTTATGTTGACTCGACTCAATTGCGTATACCAACGGGCTGCAAACCCTAATAGGTTATCTTGGAAATAGTGGATGAGTAGCTTTTCATTTTCCAAGAATAATGAAATTTTATGGCAGTACATTACTAGATGTGTCGAGGAGAAATTGGTCCCACCATACTTTTTGAACTATGGGACCTTAATTTTGGTGCAATCACCAAATCAGACACTAGGCTCAGATCTCTAGCGTCTATGCCACCATAGATGTTTCCTCCTTGCAAAGCCCTAATGATCCCTTTAAGCATATCACAAATGTCTTCCAACTTCTTATCAGCCCTAGTTTTAGCCCTATCTGTCACTTTATCAAAAACTTTTTCCTCCTGAATCTCTCTATGATTGAATCTAGATTCAACTGGGATGTTAGAAGATGACTCACCGATTTGAAATTGGATTCTTTATTTTGTGCTGGTGCGACAAAACATAAACTTCTTCGATTTTCTTTCCTCTTTTTGGGTCTTTGAACCCCCAACATAGCCGTTATCTGACTAATTGTGGTCCTTTGAGATTGTGCAATTTCGTCCTTCGGGTCTTTTCTATTTTATCGAGTTCATCTTGGGTACTTTTGTAGTTTATTTCAAGAGTTTTCAGTCTGTCCTCTAAAACTATTAATCAAGTTTGAGAATGAGTACTTTATTTGTGCAAAATATTTGTTAATTGACTTTGACTTAACTTCTCGCTTGTTGCATTGTACATGCATTGGAACTCATACGAACAAATCTTATTGTCATGCGATTTCCTCTTCCATGTAGTAGTGTTATCTCTTTCTTCTTCAAGATCTCTTTTGTTCTTCTTCTTTTCATCCTCAATCACTTGTTTAACTTTTCCTTTCAAGCCTTCAAGCATTCGTTTGCATTTCTCTTTCTCTTTGAATATCTTTCTTGTTGCACTCTCTTTCCTCTTCAACTGCTTGCTCCATCTCTTACTTCCATTGCCATGGAGTTTTCCTTAAATTGGCATTTTGGACCGAAGCCTGGAATTTAAGGAAATTGGCTTTCTCGATCTCAAACCTTTCTTCCAATCCTTTGTATATCTTTATTACTCAATCAGCCTCTCTTTAAGCTTGTCCAAATCTAAACTTGCCTCGTACAAGTCATTCGTATGTTTGTCTTATAACACTTCTATCTTAGGTTTGGCCCTTCTTAGGTCATCTCTCAGAATGCTAGCTTCAGACGGGACCACTCTCAAATTCTCTACAAAGGACTTGGTTTGCCCTTGGGTAGGCAATGGAATTTTGTCATTTACCCTTAGGCATCTCCAAAAGTCGTAATCAGGGGTGAACATATACTTATCATCATGGACCACCTCCATGAGGTAACAATTATTCCATGAATCATTAATAGTCTGGAATTTCTCCTTATACTCTATTTGGAACTCGAACTCGGATGAGCTAGGGACGAATTGTTGAGAGCCAAACTGTTGCGGTGCTAGAAGGGGAGTGCAACCAATTCTGCCCCAAACGCCTAGTAGCATCAACCAATCATAATCTCCACACTTGTAAAAGACTTAGGTGTGACCTAGCCAAGGAACTCTCCACACATTTTCTTGATCACTTTGGTCTTTAGAAATGTACATCCACGTGCTTGTCTAGACTTCTTACCACTCTTTTTCCAAAAACTCTCGTAGCAAAGAAAAGTTTGGAGAGAAGATGTTAGACAACACCAAAGTTTGTGTCTTCTAGAAGTTACTAAGAGTCCAAATCTGAAGCAAATGAGCACATCCTCTAAAACGCACACCCTCCAGCTTTTGACATGCATTCAAAGAGATAAAGGTTTCTTTTAGAACAATTGGCACTGAATTAGTCTCCCTCTTCAGTTGCTCGAATAGGTCAAGCATAGCCATATCAATATTACCCAAAACTCTTGGGAATATGACTAACCTGTAAATCCCTTTATCTAAGAGATCAAATCTCTTCACCCTATTTGGATGAGTCAGGATCATATCATGAATGCTTGGCCAAGCAAAGTAAAAATTGCCCCCTCTCTTCTAAATCAGACTATTAACCCATTCTTCACTCATTCTAGCCATAAGCCTAAGCTTGATGTAATTGCTCTTGTTTTGAAAGTTGTTTGCATAAACATGATTCTTCACTACCTTGCAAACGTTCTTCAACTATGGGCATCATGTCCTCTCCATTGAAGGTGAAATAGCAGTACCTCGGATTCCAAAATTGGATCAATGCTTTGAGCAATGACTCATCCACCTTCACATGCAAAAAATGAGCTTTATCGGCATAAGTATTGTAGAATAACTGTTTGGTTCCATAGTTGAAGCAGTCCATATAACTCGCAATTCTTGCACATTATTCTGTTTAACACTAATGTAAGCATACTCTGATGTGTCTGATACGTAGCCAACTGACAAACTATCCCCTCTTGCCAGCTACAAGACCTCAGACCAATGATGCACATTCGTATTGTATTTTTCTTTCTTGAGATACCTTTCATCCATAGTAAAAGCTTTCTAACTGAGCGACCCGTTCAACAATCAACCTATATTAAGTATGTTATGTGGATGCAAAAATAAATAGTAAAACAAAAAAGGGAACGGATTAGTTTATTCAAAAATAAACAAGAATAAATAACACTAGACCAAAATAATTTCTTTGTTTGAATAATAATTGGGAAGCGCAATCCAACATTTCTGGACACATCTCCATGAATCATTCTCACAAAATAATTTTAGATATAAAAACTTATCTGCATGATATCTAATTCTCTAGGGTTTTCTACATGGCTCTATTGTGTAGGCTCCAAAATTCAAACACAAGGGTTTGGTTCTAGAACAGTACCTGAGTTGTCCTTGTTGTCCCCTACTAATGGTAGCAAGGCCCTTGATCCTCACTCATTACAGGCTACTTTGAATCAAGTTCAATTCAGGGGGACCCATTTTCTTATGTCCATAGGGTTAATCAATATTCTCATGAAAACATAGAGCATATGAGCCCCGAAGGTACTTGCTAGGCTCATACAAAGAATTAGTATTCCCATGAGAGCAATAGCGTTTTCCCCTCACTTAAATGAATGGGTCAAAGCTCGGGTATAGAGCTTATTATGCTAAGTTTTAAAATGCATAAAATAAAACACATTAATAAATGGATAGTTAAATTAAATTTTACAAGAACTTGCAAATTCCAACATTAAGACAATTTGTAATCGGCTCGTGGTTGGACTCTCTTTTTTATAAAAAACAAAAAGTTTCCCCAGCGGATTCGTCAAGCTGTTGCAGCCAGGACTCGACACAAATAAAAAATAAGGAGTCGCCACCAATATTTTTTGAGGTGAGATTGGATCACCTAAAACGGTTTGTTTTAATAAAAATGTTTTGTTTTTATTAAAACAACAATTTTGGCCTACAAAAAAGGTTCGAGAGTCGGTTACTCATGGAGAAGGATTAGCACCCCCACAATGGCCAAAAATTGGTACCTAGCCAATTACAAGTTGTCTTAATGTAAAAATTTGCAAGTTCGTGTAAGATTTAAATTATTATCCATTTATGAATGAGAATTCATTTTAATGGCCCCATTATTCAAAAAATAAACGAAAACCACCACCAACACTTCTGGCGCTAACTAAGTTTACCCTCTTTTGGGGGAACAACGCAATGACAAATTATATATCCAATGAATATAAATCATTCATGGCATATTTAGAATTCAGAAAATTAACAAATATTTTGGAGATAAAGGGAAAACCCTACTAATTACAGAAATTAATTAACCTTAATTTAAAGGCAAAAATTTCTAGGAAAATGTTCTAATCAAGAGTTTGAAAAGAAGCTACCTTATCAATTAGAATTTAAAGAACCTAATCCTATGGCTCAAATTATGGGATTAACTTATTATGAGTTTGATCTAAAGGGCTATGATACGCGCTCGGTTATGATGGTGATCGAGTCGTATGTATTGGCTTTGTTGTAAATCGAGTAAGTCATTCTCAAACTAGATTATATTCAACAAAATGAAATTCAAAAGTGATAGAATTTAAAGGATGGTTATAGATGTGTGGTGAAAGGTGTATGGGGTTTATGGTGATTGAAAGATAGTTATGAAAGGTTATGGTGGAAGATATGTCAAAAGGGTGTTGGATTATATAATATGGTTAAGTTAAAGAAAGGAACCAACACTATAAACGAGTGTTGACCTAGTTTCCATTTGAACAAATAACCTAAGGATGAAAATAGGGATAGATCAAGAGCCACTAGCTATTGAGAGCTAAGAACCAACGATATAAACAATGAAAAAGGGATGATTTCACAAGATAATCTAGGAAATTGATAAAGTTCTAAAAATAACAAAAGAGAATGAATTCTCACCAGATATATATATATATATATATTCAAAAGTTGTGTTTCCAATGAAAATACATGAACTATTTATAGGAAAAAACAAGAATAAATTCTGGAATGTCCCATAGTAATGACACACTTGAATGAGTAGCAAATGAAAGGTCTTTGAAAGGCTTTAAAAATAGCAGTTGAATGGTTCTTGCATGGAGAATGAATTCTGCCAGCTTTGATTTCAGCAAATAAATGGTCTCTTAATTTCCGAAACAACCATCTTGATTAGATGAGGAGTTGTCCCTTAGTAATTTCCCTTAAATGGTGTGTTAATTATTGCCTTCACTCACCCTTAAGTGCTTGAATCCCAAAAGACTCAAGACTACTTAATTGAAAATAAACCTTCTTGGTGCCCATTGGAATTCTAAAATTGATCAGCGTTTATATTCTTGAAAAACACAAAAGAAATGTAGTAAAGCATTGCAATTTAAATGCTAAACATGCAATAATTATGTATTTAAAGAAGACATGTATAAATGTTGGAATTTAAATGTGCAAATTAAAACTTACTTAAATGAATTATCATATTAAATGAAGCAACTACAATTACGTAAATCAATTTTATTAATGCAAGTAGTAAATATGCGAACATATACATACGAATAGAATGCTTGCGATCAGAAATTTTAAAGGCGAACAAAATGCAATGCATGGGAACACAACGCGAATGTGAACAAAGTGTAATGCATGCGAACATAAAGCGAATGGAATGCAATGCATGTGAATAGATATTAAAAAGGCGAACTAAAATTTTGCATGTAACCAATTGTATGGCTGCTCATCCACAATTCGGTTGTTTTGATCACTAGAAGGAGTGATCGCTTCCAACACTTGATAATAACTGCGAATCACATCTTCTTGTAGCTTCTTAGCTATAGCACGTGTCATTGGTCCTAATGAAAGTTTCTCGTGTTCGTCTTGTTAGACCATGATCATATGATTCCCTCCCTTTTAAAGGCGATTTGACCCCAAATCATTATCTACATCAAAATGAATTAGATCAGCCACATTAAACGTCACACTTGCATTAAACTCACCTAGAAGATCTAACTTATAAGCATTATCATTGATCCTTTCAATCACTTGAAAATGACCGTCTCCTCGGTGTAGTAACTTATACCTTTGCTGGATTGGGAATCTCTCATTTCGCAAATGTAACCAAACCCAATCTCGAAGTTCAAAAATTACACTCTTGTGTCCTTTGTTTCTTTGTTTCTCGTATTGCTTTGTTCTTCTTGCAATGTTGTATGAAACTTGTTGGTGTAAGCTTTTCACGTAATCTACCTTCTTCTTACCATCTTGTACACAACTTAGTCTGGTGATAGAGGTAGGAGATCCATTGGTGTCAATGTATTAAATCCATACACTACCTTAAAAGGTGAGTACTTAGTTGCGGAGTACACGAATCGATTGTAACCGAACTCGACATGGGGTAGACACTCTTCCCATGATTTCAAACTCTTGCAAATAATGGCCCTTAATAAAGTAGAAAGAACCCTATTAACAACTTTAGGGCCGTCTGTCTGAGGATGGCATGTAGTATAGAACAACAGTTTCATTCCAATTTTTCCCAAAGTGTTCTCCAAAAATGCCTCAGAAATTTTGCATCCATATATGAAACTATAGTCTTCAAAATTCCATGCAAGCAAACAATGTCCCAAAAAATAGATTTGCAACATTAAAAGCACCATTAGATTTGTTGCATAGTATAAAGTGTGCCATCTTAGAGAATCTATCTACAACAACCAAAATCAAATCTTTGCTGGTTTTGGTTTAGGGAAGGCCTAGTAAAATTACATTGAAATGTACATCCAATGAGTCGTTGGAACTGGTAATGGTAAATACAACCCCTTATTCAAGCTTGGATTGTGCCTTTTTACAAGTGATACACTTCTCACAAATTCTTTCAACAACCCTTCTCATTTTTGGCCAACAGAGATGTTCTTGAAGAGTACTCATTGTCTTGGTCAGTCTGAAATGACCTATAACGCCTCCATTATGTGCTTCATGCATAAGGGTCTCTCGGATAAAACCTTGAGGAATATAGAGTTTTACTTCTCAAAAAAGGAAGTCTTCATGTCTATAGAACATGTCAAGCATCGTTTCTGACAAGATTTATAAATATCCCCAAAATCATGATCAGCATCGTAAAGATCTTTAATGAAGGAAAATCCTAGCAACTTAGAATCCAAAGTTGTTAAAAGTGTGTACCTGTGCAAAAGTGCGTCGGCAATGATGTTTTCCTTACCTGTCTTGTACTTAATTACGTACAAAAATGATTCAAGGAAATCAACCCATTTTGAATGCCTTTTGCTCAACTTGTGTTGCCCTTTAATATGCTTCAACGCTTCATGATCCGTATGAATCACGAACTCCTATGGCCAAAGATAGTGTTGCCATGTTTATAAGGATTGAATAAGGGCATATATCTCCTTGTCATATGTTGGATAGTTGAGTGTAGCACCACTGAGTTTCTCGCTACAATATGCCACGAGACGTCCTTTTTATGTCAACACTACTTTAGTCCCTAAACTTCAAGCATCACATTCAATCTCAAAGGTTTTGTCAAAATTGGGTAAGATAAGCAAAGGGGATTTAGTTAAACAATCTTTAATGGCATTAAAAGATCTCTCTTGTTCCTCTCCCCAACAAAAAAAAGGATTCTTCTTAATCACTTAAGTAATGGGGTTGCAATAGTGCTAAAGTTAGGAACAAACCTACGGTAGAAGCTAGCAAGACTGTGAAAACTTCTTACCTGAGTAATAATCGTAGGTGTCGACCATTCTTGAATTGCTTTTACCTTTTCTTGGTCCACTTTCAATCCTTCTGTGCTAACCATGAAGCTAAAAAGACAACTTTATTAGTGCAAAAAGTACACTTTTTCAAATTTGCATAAAGTCTTTCCTCCCTCAAAACAATTAAAATTGACCTGAGATGTTGAACATGATCTCTTATAGTTTTGCGATAAATAAGTATGTTATCAAAATAAACTACGTAAAACTTACCAATGAATGGACGCAGGATATGATTCATCAATCGCATAAAGGTGTTGGGTGCTTTAGTTAAGCTGAAAGGCATAACCAACCATTCGTACAAACCTTGTTTGGTTTTGAATGTAGTTTTCCATTCATCTTCTTCTCGCATTCTTATTTGGTGATAGCCGCTCTTGAGGTCAACTTTGGAAAAAGATTTTGGATCCACCAAGTTTATCTAGCATGTCATCTAAATGCGGAATAGGATGTCTATACTTTACCATGATTTTATTCACTGCTCGATAATCGACACGTATACGATATGATCTATCTTTTTTTGGTACTATAATGAGAGAGACTGCATATGGACTAAGGCTTTCTCGCACATAACCTTTCTCTATTAACTCAGCAACTTGCTTTTGCAATTCCTTAGTTTCTTCACGGTTGCTGCGATAAACTGGTCAGTTAGGAATGGTCGCTGATAAGTGTTCAAAAGTACTATTTTTATTACCCTTTTTACTCATATTATTGTTAGACTTAGGCTCATATTAGTTGCATAATTAGTCATTCATGCATTAATTCATGTTTCTTTCCACCGTTGAGCTTGATTACATAACTTGGTGATTTTTGTGAAAAAATATGCTGATTTGGTGTGTTTTTGTGTGTGTGAAGAATCACTTGCCTAAACAAGGCTAGAGCTAGTTGCTAGGGCAATGCATGAAGGAGATGCCGAGCTAGTTGCCAAGGCAATTTTCGACAAGGAATAAGATGATATGGTAGTCAAAATCGATGACTAGATAAGCCCAAGATGATGTGGAGCAAAGCTAAATCCCAAAGGAGTTTGATTTCCATGAAGAGGTCAAAGAGAAATTATATCCCAAGAAGATATGAGAAGTTCTAGAAGGAATTTAAATATAATAAAGAATTATATTCTTTAAAGATAATTTAATTCCAACTTAAATTCCTTCTCAAAAAAGACTTTGACCTAGCCCTATAAATTGAAGGCCATGCCGTCAACTCCAAAGGGAGAGAGGGAGGAGAGAATTTTTGACAAGATCAAGGGCAAGGGATATTTCGACAAAGCTCCATCCATTCTTCATCTCTTTCTTTCTTATTCAATTAGGTTTATGCTAGGAATTCTTTATCTTGTGTTTCTTTGGAACCTAGCCATGAACTAAATCTATTTGGCTAAGGTTATTGTGTCTTATGGTTGTGAGAAACAATTAGATTTTGTTTAGGTAATAAGAGTTTGCACTTTCAATTCAAGGTTTACTCATTCTTGGTTCTTATTCTTGTTTGCGAGTGAATTGGGAGAGGTTCTCGTAACTTCATCTATTTATCTAATATCGAGAGAGTTAGATTCAAGAAACGAATGAGTATGGTCTTTATTCAATCTATTGATGGTGAAGATTAATCCAGCTTAGGAATAAGTTAAGGATTTCAACGGCTAAGAGGAGCGCAAGATTGGTTGTTGTTCACCCTTGATTCATGCAGGGATGTATTATCAAGGCATGCACAATTAGCTAGAGTTTCGACTTAGGGATAAGAAGAAACCATTGAAGAACGCTCCACCAAACCTTGAAGTGGCTGCCCAGACGCCCAAGTAGTTGCCCAGCTAGTCGCCCAGGCAACTATCGATTAGTTGCCAAGGCAACCCCACTGTGCAAGTTGACACGGTAACTGAGTTGCCCTTGCACTCTTTTACCAAGACGATCCAAACGGCTACCACACCTCAACTCATGATAACCTGGCCTATTCTCTCTCATTTAATTACATCTTCTTTTATTTATTGCTTTCAAGTTTAGTTGTTAGTTAAAACTCCTACAATCATCTACTTGTGTTCTTTTACTTTTTACAGTGCAAGAGATTAGATTCTTGAAGTAGCACAAATCCTTGTGGAGACGATATCTTTTATACTATAACTTGCGACGTATACACTTGCACAATTGCGGAGCACTTATTACGCGCAACAAGTTTTTGGTGTCGCTGTTGGGGATTGGCAATAGCGACTTTGTTTTTATTTTCTTGCACTTTTTATTTTTCTTGTTTAAGATTCAAAGGGTTAACAAACTTTGGTTTTGCATTGGTATATGACCAGGGCGAGACCGATTACACCAGAATATCCCTTTGATCCAGAAATCAAAGGAACCTTGTTAAGACTTAGATGAAGGTTAAGAGTAGCAATGGCTAATCAAGACGGCAATATGAATCAAGATGTTCTAGCAGGAGGATGAGTGATTCTTGCACGAAACAGAACTATTGGAGACTATCTTGAAGAAGATCTTGAAGGACTTAATCCAGGAGTTCACACCAGAAATTGAAGTCGACCACTTTGAGTTGAAACCGGTGATGTTTAATATGATCAACACAATTGGTCAATTTGGCGGCTCAGCAATTGAAGATGCATGACAACATCTTAAATCCTTCCTCGAGATTTGCAATTCATTCAAAATACAAGGAGTCACCCCTGATGTTTTACGACTAAGATTATTCCCTTATTCACTGAGGGATAGGGCAAAGCATGGTTGAATAGTATTCCTGCCAGATCAATAGGATCTTAGACCGATCTTTGTCGTGATTTCCTTGCTCGATTTAATCCTAAAAATTTGACTGGTAGGCTTCGTGACGAAATTACTTCTTTTTGGCAGGCAGATTATGAATCCATGTACGAGGCTTGGGTGCAATACAGAGAACTGCTACACAAATGCCCCCTACACGGATTCCCAGTGTGGACGCAAGTAACAATGTTTTACAACGCTGTGAATACACCAACAAGGATGATGCTAGATTCCTAGGCAAACGGCATACTCCTAGATAAGTCGCCGGAGGAAGCAATGCAAATTCTAAACAGGCTTGCCAGTAATGATTATCAATTCCCCTCCGCTAGAAGAGGAGGAGTTAGACGCCAAGCCATAATACATGAACTGGGATCATCAGACTCAATTTCGGCACAATTGGCCACTCTAACCAAGATAGTCCAGAACATGCAAAAACCAAACAACACACAGGAAGTCAAGGTAATGGATTCCTTTTGTGAATTATGTGGTGGTAACTGATAAGTGTTCAAAGTACTACTTTTCTTACCCTTTTTACTCATATTATTGTTAAACTTAGGCTCATATTAGTTGCATAATTAGCCATTCATGCATTAATCCATGTTTCCTTCCATCGTTGAGCTTGATTACATAACTTGGTAGTTTTTGTGGGAAAAGATGCTGCTTTGGTGTGTTTTGTGTGTATGTGCAGGATCACTTGCCAAAGCAAGGCTAGAGCTAGTTGCCAGGGCAATGCATGAAGGAGACGCCAAGCTAGTTGCCAGGGCAATACGTGAAGGAGACGCCGAGCTAGTTGCCATGGCAATTGTCGACAAGAGCAAAGGTGATATGGTAGTCGAAATTGATGACTAGACAAGCCCAAGATGACGTGGAGCAAAGCCCAAACCCAAAGGAATTTGATTTCCATGCAGAGATTAAAGAAGAATTAAATTCCAAGAAGATAGGAGAAGTTCTAGTAGGAATATAATTATAATAAAGAATTATATTCTTTAATGATAATTTAATTCCAACTTAACTTCCTCCTCAAAGAAGGACTTTGGCCTAGCCCTATAAATAGGATGGAGATTTCGACAACTGGGAGAGAGCAAGGGAGGGGAATTTTGACAAGTCCAAGGAGGGAAAGAGGAGAGAATTTTCGACAAGCATCTAGGGCAAGGAGGATTTCGACAAGCCTTATTCTTCATCCTTTTCTTTCTTGTTCGAATGGGTTCATGCTAGGGATTGTTTATCTTGTGTTTCTTTGGAACCTAGCCATGAACTAAATCTACTTGGCTATGGTTATTGTGTTTTGTGGTTGTGAGAAACTATTGGTTTTTGTTTAGGTAATAAGAGTTTGCACCTTTCTATTTCAAGGTTTATTCATTCTTGGTTCTTATTCTTGTTTGCGAGTGAATTGGGAGAGGATCTCATGATTTCATCTATTTATCTAATATCGGGAGAGTTAGACTCAAGAAACGAATGAATATGATCTTTATTCAATCTATTGATGGTGAAGATTAATCCGGCTTAGGAATAAGTTAAGGATTTCAACGGCTAGGAGGAGCGCAAGATTGGTTGTTGTTCACCCTTGATTCACGTAGGGATGTATTATCAAGGCATGCACAAGTAGCTAGAGTTTCGACTTAGGGATAAGAAGAAACCATTGAAGAACGCTCTGCAGAACCTTGAAGGTTGCTGCCCAGATGCCCAAGTAGTTGCCCAGCTAGTCGCCCAGGCAACTATCGATTAGTTGCCAAGGCAACCCCACTGTGCAAGTTGCCACGGCAACTGAGTTGCCCTTGCACTCTTTTACCAAGACGATCCAAACGGCTACCACACCTCAACTCATGATAACCTGGCCTATTCTCTCTCATTTAATTACATCTTCTTTTATTTATTGCTTTCAAGTTTAGTTGTTAGTTAAAACTTCTACGATCATCTACTTGTGTTCTTTTACTTTTTACAGTGCAAGAGATTAGATTCTTGAAGTGGCACCAATCCTTGTGGAGACGATATCTTTTATACTATAACTTGCGACGTGTACACTTGCACAATTGCGGAGCACTTATTACGCGCAACAAGTTTTTGGTGTCGTTGTCGGGGATTGGCAATAGCGACTTTGTTTTTATTTTCTTGCACTTTTTATTTTTCTTGTTTAAGATTCAAAGGGTTAACAAACTTTGGTTTTGCATTGGTATATGACCAGGGCGAGACCGATTACACCAGAATATCCCTTTGATCCAGAAATCAAAGGAACCTTGTTAAGACTTAGATGAAGGTTAAGAGTAGCAATGGCTAATCAAGACGGCAATATGAATCAAGATGTTCTAGCAAGAGGATGAGTGATTCTTGCACGAAACAGAACTATTCGAGACTATCTTGAAGAAGATCTTGATGGACTTAATCCAGGAGTTGTCACAACAGAAATTAAAGCCGACCACTTTGAGTTGAAACCGGTGATGTTTAATATGATCAACACAATTGGTCAATTTGGCGGCTCAGCAATTGAAGATGCACGACAACATCTTAAATCTTTCCTCGAGATTTGCAATTCATTCAAAATACAAGGAGTCACCCCCGATGTTTTACGACTAAGATTATTCCCTTATTCACTGAGGGATAGAGCAAAGCATGGTTGAATAGTATTCCTGCCAGATCAATAGGATCTTAGACCGATCTTTGTCGTGATTTCTTTGCTCGATTTAATCCTAAAAATTTGACTGGCCGTGCACTCTTTTACCAAAACGATCCAATCGGCTATCACACCTCAACTCATGATAACCTGGCCTATCTCTCTCTCAATTGATCTCATCTTTCATTTACTTTATTGCTTTCTAGATTAGTTATTAGTTAAACTCCTATAATCCTTTACTTGTGTTTTTACTTTTTACAGTGCAAGAGACTAGATTCTTGAAGTAGCACCAATCCCTGTGGAGACGATATCTTTTATACTATAACTTGCGACGTGTATACTTGCACAATTACGTAGCACTTATTACGCGCAACAAGTTTTTGGCGCCGTTGCCGGGGATTGATAATAGCGACTTTGTTTTTATTTTCTTGCACTTTCTTTTTACTTTTCTTGTTTAAGATTCAAAGGGCTAACAAACTTTGGTTTTGCATTGGTATATGACCAGGGCGAGACCGACTTCACCAGAATATCCCTTTGATCCAGAAATCAAACGAACCTTACAAAGACTTAGACGAAGGATAAGAGTAGCAATGGCTAATCAAGACGGCAATATGAATCAAGATGTTCGAGCAGGAGGAGGAGTGATTCTTGCACGAAACAGAACTATTCGAGACTATCTTGAAGAAGATCTTGATGGACTTAACCCAGGAGTTGTTGCACCTGAAATTGAAGCCGACCACTTTGAGTTGAAACCGGTAATGTTTAATATGATCAACACGATAGGTCAATTTGGCGGCTTAGCAACTGAAGATGCACAGCAACATCTGAAATCTTTCCTCGAGATTTGCAACTCGTTCAAGATACACGGAGTCACCCCCGATGTCTTACGATTAAGATTATTCCCCTATTCACTGAGGGATAGGGCGAAAGCATGGTTGAATAGCATTCCTGCCGGATCAATAGCATATTGGACTGATCTTTGTCGTGATTTCCTTGCTAGATTTAATGCTACAAATTTGACTGATAAGTTTCGTAATGACATTACTTCTTTTCGACAGGCAGATGATGAATCCATGTACGAGGCTTGGGAGCGATATAGAAAACTTCTACACAAATGCCCCCTACACGGATTCCCGGTGTGGACTCAAGTAACAATGTTTTACAACGCCGTGAATACACCAACAAGGATGATGCTAGATGCCTCGGCAAACGGCATACTCCTAGATAAGTCGCCGGAGGAAGCAATGCAAATTTTAAACAGGCTGGCCAAGAATGATTATCAATTCCCATCTACTAGAAGAGAAGGAGTTAGACGCCAAGCCACAATACATGAACTAGGATCATCAGATTCAATTTCGGCACAATTGGCCACTTTAACCAAGATGGTCCAGAACATGCAAAAACCAAACAACACACATGAAGTCAAGGTAATGGATTCTTTTTGTGAGTTATGTGGTGATAACCATAATTCTTCTAAATGTATGCAGAATCCGGAATCCAGCTTCTATGTGGGGAATTACAATCGGAGCAACAACATGATGTCCAATACATACAATCCAGCTTGGAAGAAGCACCCGAATTTTTCATGGAGTAATCCCAACAATACTCTAAACCAGAACAATCAGAATGCACAAGCATCGGGATTCCAGCAAAATATGCCACGGCAACAGTTGCCACAGCAACAACCGACGACATCTAGTTCTTTGGAAAACTCTCTAAATGTTTTTATGATGAAAACTGAATCTTATATGGCTGAGAATAGTAATTTCATAAAAAGAACTGGTGCTTTTATTAACAGGACCGAGATGAGATTGCAAAACCAAGAGAGGCAATCAAATCATTGGAAAATCAAGTCGGACAGTTTGCTCAAAATCTGAATACTAGACCGCAAGGAAGTTTACCTAGCGATATTGAAGTCGCAAGAGGAACTGGCCATGAGCAATGTAAGGCGATCACCACCAGAAGTGGCCAACAACTTAGAGAGGCTCAAACCCGCTCATCAAACAAAACTCCACAAAAAGATCAAGACGAACCTAGCGGCAAAGCCTCAGATGCTGAACCAGAAATTGCCGCGGCAACCGGCAATAAGCATGCCTCGGTAACTGACGATAAAGACGCATCGGCAACTTGCGATAAGCATGCCTCTGCAACCCCAGTTGATAATGCCTCGGCAACTCCAGTTGTCCCGGCAATGCCGTCAATCAAGTTTCAAACCAATGAAGGGATCGAAGATATCTGACTTCCACCACCATTCCCACAAAGGTTGAAGCGAAAAAAGCAAGAATACCAATTCAAGAAGTTTCTTGATATCCTAAAGCAAGTCCACATCAACTTGCCATTGGTGGAAGCAATTGAACAAATGCCAAACTATGCCAAGTTTCTTAAAGACATTGTGTCCAAAAGAACAAGGCTAGGAGAGTTTGAAACAGTTGCCGCAACAGAGGGATGCATGCAATGTTGCACAATCGTATGCCACCCAAGTTGAAGGATCCTGGAAGTTTCACAATACCCTGTTCCATTGGAAATCACTATGTCAGGAAAGCATTATGCGACCTTGGGGCTAGCATAAACTTGATGCCTAAATCGGTTTTCCAGAAACTAGGAATTGGGAAGACAAGACCTACAACAGTCATGCTGCAGCTAGCCGACAGATCCTATGTGCATCCATAGGGAAAAATCGATGACATACTGGTAAAAGTTGAAAAATTTATTTTTCCCGCTGACTTTATTATTTTGGACTGTGAAGCAGATGAGTATGCATCCATCATTCTCGGGAGACTATTCCTAGAAACAGGGAGAACCTTGATCGATGTTGAAAAAGGAGAACTCACAATGAGGGTGAATGACCAGCAAGTTAAACTAAATGTGTTCCAAACACTAAGGCATGCCGATGATCCAGAAGAATGCCAACTTCTTCATGCCACGGCAGAGTTTAACTTCGATGAGGAATTTAGTTTCCTCGGCAACTACATTGCCGATCAAGAGAAACCTGAGGAGTATGAAAAACCGGTCGATGAGGAACAACAAGAAGAGGCAAATTGGATAGTCAATCGACCAGGTACATACTTTGAACCACTGGATTACTCAGGTAAGGAAGGTAAGCTCGAAAAACCCTCTATTGAACAACCACCGATTCTTGAGTTGAAACAATTGCCAGAGCAACTAAAATATGCATACTTAGGAACCGATAATACACTGCCTGTAATTATTTCTTCTAAGTTACAGCCTGAGCAGGAAAAGAAGCTGATCAAGATGTTGAAGCTACATAAAAAGGCAATAGGGTGGACAATTGCCGACTTGAAGGGAATTAGCCCGGCAGTGTGCATGCACAAGATTTTGTTGGAAGATGATCACAAACCTTCAATTGAGGCCCAGAGGAGACTGAATTATGCCATGAAAGGGGTTGTAATGAAAGAAATCATCAAGTGGCTTGACGCCGGCATTATATACCCTATCTCTGATAGTACGTGGGTAAGTCTGGTACAATGTGTTCCAAAAAAGGGAGGTATAACGGTGGTAAGTAATGAAAACAATGAACTCATTCCAACCAGGACTGTGACCGGTTGGAGGGTTTGTATGGATTATCGAAAGCTAAACAAATCCACTAGGAAAGATCACTTCCCATTACCCTTTATTGATCAAATGCTTGACCGTCTTGCAGGTAAACCCTTTTATTGTTTTCTTGATGGTTATTCAGGTTACAATCAAATTGCCATAGCACCAGAAGATCAAGAAAAGACAACCTTCACATGCCCATACGGTACTTATGCCTTCCGAAGGATGCCGTTCGAAATGTGTAACGCCCCGGCAACCTTCCAAAGATGCATGATGGCGCTCTTTTCAGACATGGTCGAAGACTTCCTTGAGATCTTCATGGATGATTTTACTGTTTTTGGTAATGACTTCGACAGCTGTCTCGGCAATTTAGAGAGGGTGTTGGCAAGATGTGAAGAAACGAATTTAGTCCTCAATTGGGAGAAATGCCATTTTATGGTAGATGAAGAAATAGTGCTCGGCCACAAGATTTCATCCAAGGGAATTGAAGTAGACAAAGCCAAGGTGGACGTGATCGAGAGATTACCCCCACCAAGTTCGGTTAAAGAAATTCGAAGTTTTCTCGGACATGCAGGTTTTTATAGGAGGTTCATTCATAATTTTTCTAAAATCACTAAACCCTTGTGTAATCTTCTTGAACAGGATAAAGTCTTCGATTTTGATGATTCTTGCACCCAAGCATTCGAAACCCTAAAGAGAAAGCTTGCCTCGGCACCAATTGTCGTTCCACCAGATTGGACGCTACCTTTTGAGCTCATGTGTGATGCAAGTGATTTCGCGGTAGGAGCAGTCCTAGGCCAACACACAGGTAAGACCTTCCATGTGGTATACTACGCTAGTAAAACTCTTAATAGTGCTCAAGTGACTACTCAACAACAGAGAAAGAGTTACTAGCTGTAGTTTTTGCATTTGACAAGTTCCGATCCTATTTGATTGGTACAAAGGTAATTGTTCATACGGACCATTCGGCAATCAAATACTTATTTGCTAAAAAGGATACTAAACCTCATTTGATTCGTTGGATTTTACTTTTATAAGAATTTGATATTGAAATTAAGGACAGGAAAGGAACATAAAATCAAGTGGCCGATCACCTATCACGTTTGGAACACAATACGGAGGAGGACGCGGATCTAGAGATATGCGATGCATTCCCGGATGAACAACTTTTAGTTGCCTCGCCAACCATGGATGCACACGCCTCGGCAACCATGGATGCACACGCCTCGGCAACTCTCGACGCCGCAGCAGCCTTTGACGCGCATGCCTCAGCAATTTTGGGAGCAGTCACCACGGCAGCACATGCCTCGGCAATACCCTGGTACGCAGATTTAGTTAATTTTCTTGTTTGTGGTATTTTACCTTATGGCATTACTCACCAAGGGAAGAAGCGGTTCCGCCATGATGCTAAGCATTACTTTTGGGACGAGCCTCTTTTATTTAAACAATGTACAAATCAGGTTATACACCGATGTGTCCCTGAAGAAGAACAACAGAATGTACTCCGACAATGCCATTCTTCACCCTATGGAGGACATTTTGGAGGAACTCATACCGTGACCAAAGTTTTGCAATCCGATTTGTATTGGCCAACATTGTACAAAGATGCCCAAGACTTTTACAAGCAATGTGATCGTTGCCAGAGGACGGGCAATATCTCTAGACGACATGAGATGCCACTCCAGAACATCATCGAGGTGGAATTGTTCGATGTGTGGGGGATCGATTTTATGGGACCTTTCCCATCTTCATTCGGCAACCTCTACATCTTACTTGCTGTCGACTATGTGTCTAAATAGGTGGAGGCAGCTGCAGTTCCCAACAACGATTCCAAGACCGTGCAACGATTCCTGCAGAAAAACATATTTACACGTTTAGGATGCCAAGAGTAATTATCAGTGATGAAGGCAAGCATTTTGACAACAGACTAATTGCCAAGATGTTGCAACGCTTCGGCATATCACACAAGATCGCCACGGCATATCACCCACAAACCAACGGGCAAGCAGAAATTTCCAACCGGGAATTGAAGGGTATACTCGAGAAGGTTGTAAATCCCTCAAGGAAGGATTGGTCATTAAGACTAGATGACGAACTTTGGGCATATCGCACTGCATTCAAAACACCCTTAGGTATGTCCCCCTTCCGACTTGTCTATGTCAAGACATGCCATCTACCGGTGGAAATCGAGCACAAGGCATACTGGGCAATCAAGACCGTGAATATGGATTGGGAAAGTGCCGGACAAAAGCGTTTGATGGACCTCAATGAGATAGAAGAATTTCGTGCACTCGCATATAACAATGCACGAATCTACAAGGAGAAAACAAAGCGATGGCACGACAAGAAACTATTGTCACGGCAATTCACGCCAGGGCAACTAGTTCTCCTATTCAATTCTAGGCTAAAACTTTTCCCGGGAAAGCTGAAATCAAGATGGTCGGGACCATTCGAAGTCGTCAAACCATTCTCCCATGGTGCTGTGATAATCAAGTCCATCTCTGACAACCATGAATTCAAAGTTAATGGACAAAGATTGAAGCACTACAATGGTGCCCATGTGGAACGTAACAAAGAAGTGGTCAACTTAGGAGATGTATGAGCATGCTCTCCTTTCAATATTTTCTTTTTCTTTTTATTTTCATTTTTATTTTTTTTAGGAGATATTTTATTTTTCTTCATATTCTTTAGTTTTCAGGTTTTCTTTGTTTTCTTTTCCACAACAAGACTCACAACCACTATGCTAAGGAAATTTACTGCCGAGATCCATGCCCCGGCAACCAATGAAGCAGTCGCCACGGCAACCGCAAAAGATGACGCCACAGCAACCCGCCCTGAAGATGCCACGGCAACCAAAGCTAAAGACATCCCGGCAACAAGAAAACAACCATCGCGTTCAAGCAAGAGAATCAAGACACCGACCAAAAGGAAACTAATCATCTACAATGACTAACTCTCGGAGTAAGTCCTCGTATGCATTTTATTTTTCGTTATTTTTATTTTTCTTTCATGCATGCATTGAGGACAATGCCTCACTCGAGTTTGGGGGGATTGTTATTAGTAGTTACCATGATTAGTTACATTCATCTTAAGTATTACATTTAGGATACATAAACTGCTTGCCATGCCTTTAGTTGAAACAAGAATTGCTTAGATTTGGTGAATATTCGATGATGACTTTGCCAATGCACTTAATTGATAGAATCTTTATTCTAGGATAACCATGGAAAAACTTAGAATTTTACTATGATGCTAAATTTGATGAAACACTGTTGTGGTTTGATTGATTTAAGGAATTCTAGTAAACTTAGGTTGATAATTAACAAATTGGGGGATTAGAATAAAAATTGGATGAATGCTAGAGGTGCCCAAAATTGGCTCTAGCATGTGCTAAAAATTGATCGCTAAAGGTGCCTGAAACTGGCTCTAGTATGTGTTAAAAAAAATTATAACTAGAGGTGCCCAAAACCGGCTCTAGTCAAATAAATTAACTTAAGAAAACTAAAAACAAAACACTAGAGGTGCCCAAAACTGGCTCTAGTTAAAACATGTTAAAAAGAATCGAATAAAGTAATTTGAAAACCTCTTGTTTGCATAGAATCCGAAAAATCAACTTGCACACAACTCCGCACACGCTCACAAGCATTATAGTTTGATTCCGAGTAATTCCTAAGTTTTCTGGAAAATAAAAAGCAATCATACTTTGTGCCCCGGTTCAGAGAATTGAAATCAAGTTCAAAGCTAAGTTTGTGAAAATTGAAGTCTTGGCAGGTAATTATGAGTTTGCATTGCTTGAGGACAAGCAATAGTTCGAGTTTGGGGGTGTGATAAGTGTTCAAAAGTACTATTTTTCTTACCCTTTTTACTCATATTATTGTTAAACTTAGGCTCATATTAGTTGCATAATTAGCCATTCATGCATTAACCCATGTTTCCTTCCATCGTTGAGCTTGATTACTTAACTTGGTAGTTTTTGTGGGAAAAGATGCTGCTTTGGTGTGTTTTGTGTGTATGTGCAGGATCACTTGCCGAAGCAAGGCTAAAGCTAGTTGCCAGGGCTATGCGTGAAGGAGACGCCGAGCCAGTTGCCATGGCAATTGTCGACAAGAGCAAAGGTGATATGGTAGTCGAAATTGATGACTAGACAAGCCCAAGATGACGTGGAGCAAAGCCCAAACCCAAAGGAATTTGATTTCCATGCAGAAATTAAAGAAGAATTAAATTCCAAGAAGATAGGAAAAGTTCTAGTAGGAATATAATTATAATAAAGAATTATATTCTTTAAAGATAATTTAATTCCAACTTAACTTCCTCCTCAAAGAAGGACTTTGGCCTAGCCCTATAAATAGGATGGAGATTTCGACAACTGGGAGAGAGCAAGGGAGGGGAATTTCGACAAGTCCAAGGAGGGCAAGAGGAGAGAATTTTCGACAAGCATCTAGGGCAAGGAGGATTTCGAAAAGCCTCCTTCTTCATCCTTTTCTTTCTTGTTCGATTGGGTTCATGCTAGGGATTGTTTATCTTGTGTTTCTTTGGAACCTAGCCATGAACTAAATCTACTTGGCTATGGTTATTGTGTTTTATGGTTGTGAGAAACTATTGGTTTTTGTTTAGGTAATAAGAGTTTGCACCTTTCTACTTCAAGGTTTATTCATTCTTGGTTCTTATTCTTGTTTGCGAGTGAATTGGGAGAGGATCTCGTGATTTCATCTATTTATCTAATATCGGGAGAGTTAGATTCAAGAAACGAATGAATATGATCTTTATTCAATCTATTGATGGTGAATATTAATCCGGCTTAGGAATAAGTTAAGGATTTCAATGGCTAAGAGGAGCGCAAGATTGGTTGTTCACCCTTGATTCACGCAGGGATGTATTATCAAGGCATGCACAAGTAGCTAGAGTTTCGACTTAGGGATAAGAAGAAACCATTGAAGAACGCTATGTCGAACCTTGAAGGTTGCTGCCCAGACGCCCGAGTAGTTGCCCAACTAGTTGCCCAGGCAACCATCGATTAGTTGCCAAGGCAACCCCGTTGTGCAAGTTGCCACGGCAACTGAGTTGCCCGTGCACTCTTTTACCAAAACGATCCAATCGGCTATCACACCTCAACTCACGATAACCTGGCCTATCTCTCTCTCAATTGATCTCATCTTTTCATTTACTTTATTGCTTTCTAGATTAGTTATTAGTTAAAATCCTATAATCCTTTACTTGTGTTTTTACTTTTTACAGTGCAAGAGACTAGATTCTTGAAGTAGCACCAATCCCTGTGGAGACGATATCTTTTATACTATAACTTGCGACGTGTATACTTGCACAATTGCGTAGCACTTATTACGCGCAATAGTAACCATGATTCTTTTGAATGTATGCAGAATCCAGAATCTAGCTTTTATGTGGGGAATTAAATCTGAACAACAATGTGATGTCCAATACATACAATCTAGCTTGGAAGAAGCACCCGAATTTTTCATGGAGTAATCCCAACAATGCTCTAAACCATAACAATCAGAATGCACAAGCATCAGGATTCCAGCAGAATATGCCACGGCAACAGTTGTCGCAGCAACAACCGACAACATCTAGTTCTTTGGAAAATTCTCTCAATGCTTTTACGTTGAAAACTGAATCTTATATGGCTGAGAATAGTAACTTCATAAAAAGAACTGATGCTTTTGTTAACATGACCGAGATGAGATTGCAAAACCAAGAGGCGACAATCAAATCATTGGAAAATCAAGTTGGACAATTTGCTCAAAACCAGAATACTAGACCACAAGGAGGTTTACCTAGCGATACTGAAGTCGCAAGAGGCCATGAGCAATGTAAGGCGGTCACCACTAGAAGTGGCCAACAACTTAAAGAGGCTCAAGCTCGCTCATGAAACAAAACTCCACAAAAAGATCAAGACGAACCCAGCGGCAAAACCTCAGATGCTGAACCAGGAATTGCCACGGCAACCAGCGATAAGGATGCCTCGGAAACCAATGATAGGCAGGCCACGACAACCCCAGTTGATGATGCCTCAGCAACTCTAGTTGCCCCAGCAATGCCATCAATCGGGTTCCAGACCAATGAAAGGATCGAAGATATCTGACTTCCACCACCATTCCCACAAAGGTTGAAGCGACAAAAGCAAGAATATCAATTCAAGAAGTTCCTTGATATCCTGAAGCAAGTCCACATCAACTTGCCATTGGTTGAGGCAATTGATCAAATGCTGAACTATGCCAAGTTTCTTAAAGACATTGTGTCCAAGAGAACAAGGCTAGAAGAGTTTGAAACAATTGCGACAACAGAGGGATGCATGGCCATGTTGCACAATCGCATGCCACCCAAGCTGAAGGATCCCGGAAGTTTCACAATACCTTGTTCCATTGGAAACCACTATGTCGGGAAAGCATTATGCGACCTTGGAGCAAGTATAAACTTGATACCTAAATCGGTTTTCCAGAAACTAGGAATCGGGAAGGCAAGACCTACAACAGTTATGCTACAGTTAGCCGATAGATCCTATGTGCATCCAGAGGGAAAATCGAAGACATGCTGGTAAAAGTTGATAAATTTATTTTTCCCGCTGACTTTATTGTTTTGGATTGTGAAGCAGATGAACGTGCACCTATCATTCTCGGGAGACCCTTCCTAGCAACAAGGAGAACCTTGATCAATGTTGAAAAATGAGAACTCGCAATGAGGGTGAACGACCAGCAAGTTAAATTCAATGTGTTCCAAACCCTAAGGCATGCCGATGATCCGGAGGAATGCCAACTTATTCATGCCATAGAAAAGTTTAACTTCAACGAGGAATTTAGTTGCCTCGGCAACTACATTGCCGATCAAGAGGAACCTGGGGAGTATGAAGAACCAATTGATGAGGAACAACAAGAAGAGGCAAATTGGTTAGTCAATCGACCAGGTACATACTTTGAACTACTAGATTACTCAGGTAAGGAAGGTAAAATCAAAAAGCCCTCCATCGAACAACCACCGATTCTTGAGTTGAAACAGTTGCTAGAGCAACTAAAATATGCTTACTTGGGAATCGATAATACATTGCCTGTAATTATTTCCTCTAAGTTATAGCCTGAGCAGGAAAAAAAGCTGATCAAAATGTTGATGCTACACAAGAAGGCAATAGGGTAGACAATTACCGACTTGAAGGGAATTAGCTCGGCAATGTGCATGCACAAGATTTTGTTAGAAGATGATCACAAACATTCGATTGAGGCTTAGAGGAGACTGAATCATGCCATGAAATGGGTTGTAATGAAACAAATCATCAAGTAGCTTGACGTCGGCATCATATACCCTATCTCTGATAGTGCATGGGTAAGTCTGGTACAATGTGTACCAAAAAAGGGAGGTATAACGGTGGTAAGTAATGAAAACAATGAACTCATTCCAACCAGGACTGTGACTGGTTGGAGGGTTTATATGGATTATCGAAAGCTAAACAAAGCCACTAGGAAAGATCACTTCCCATTACCCTTTATTGATCAAATGCTTGGCCGTCTTGCAGGTAAACCCTTTTATTGTTTTCATGATGGTTATTCAGGTTACAATCAAATTGCCATAGCACCAGAAGATCAAGAAAAGACAACCTTCACATGCCCATACGGTACTTATGCATTCCGAAGGATGCCGTTTGGATTGTGTAACACCCCGGAAACCTTTCAAAGATGCATGATGGCACTCTTTTCAGACATGGTCGAAGATTTCCTTGAGATCTTCACGGATGATTTTTCCATTTTTGGTAATGACTTCGACAGCTGCCTCGACAATTTAGAGAAGGTGTTGGCAAGATGTGAAGAAACGGATTTAGTCCTTAATTGGGAGAAGTGCCATTTTATGGTAGATGAAGGAATAGTGCTCGGTCACAAGATTTCATCCAAGGGAATTGAGTTGACAAAGCAAAGGTGGACGTGATTGAGAGATTACCCCCACCAAGTTTGGTTAAAGGAATCCGAAGCTTTCTTGGACATGTAGGTTTTTACAGGAGGTTCATTCATAATTTTTCTAAAATTACTAAACCCTTGTGCAAATTGCTTGAACAGGATAAAGTCTTCAATTTTGATGATTCTTGTGCCCAAGCATTCGAAAACCTAAAGAAAAAGCTCGCCTCGGCACCCATTGTCGTTCTACCAGATTGGACGCTACCTTTTGAGCTCATGTGTAATGCAAGTGATTTCGCGGTAGGAGCAGTCCTAGGCCAACGCACAGGTAAGACCTTTCATGTGATATACTACGCTAGTAAAACTCTTAATAGTGCTCAAGTGAATTACACAACAACGGAGAAAGAGTTACTAGCTGTAGTTTTCGCATTTGACAAGTTTCGATCCTATTTGATTGGTACAAAGGTAATTGTTCATACGGACCATTCGGCAATTAAGTATCTATTTGCTAAAAGGATGACAAACCTCGTTTGATTCATTGGATATTACTTTTACAAGAATTTGATATTGAAATTAAGGACAAGAAAGGAACAAAAAATCAAGTCGCCGATCACTTATCATATTTAGAATGAAATAGGGAGGAGGACGCGGATTTAGAGATATGCGATGCATTCCCGGATGAGCAACTTTTAGTTGCCTCGGCAACCAGGATGCGCATGCCTCGGCAACCCTTGAAGCCGCGGCAACCACTAATACGCACGCCTCGGCAACCATGGATGCGTATGCCTCGGCAACTCTAGACGCACACGCCTCAGCAATCTTGGGAGCAGTCGCCACAGCAACACATGCCTCGGCAATACCCTGGTACGCGGATTTAGTTAATTTCCTTATTTATGGTATTTTACCTTATGGCCTTACTCACCAAGGGAAGAAGCGATTCCGCCATGATGCTAAGCATTACTTTTGGGACGAGCCTTTTTTGTTTAATGAATGTGCAGATCAGGTTATATGTCGATGTGTCCCTGAAGAGGAGCAGCAAAATGTACTCTGACAATGCCATTCTTCACCCTATGGAGGACATTTTGGAGGAACACGTACCGCGGCCAAAGTTTTACAATCCGGTTTGTATTGGCCAACACTGTACAAAGATGCCCAAGAGTTTTACAAGCAATGCGATCGTTGCCAGAGGACGGGCAATATCTCTAGACGACATGAGATGCCACTCTAAAACATCATCGAGGTGGAATTGTTCGAAGTATGGGGGATCGATTTTACGGGACCTTTCCCATCTTCATTCAGCAACCTCTACATTCTACTTGTCGTGGACTACGTGTCTAAATGGGTTGAGGCAGCTGTAGTTCCCAACAACGATTCCAAGACCGTGCAACGATTCTCGCAGAAAAATATATTTACACGGTTTGGGATGCCGAGAGCAATTATCAGTGATGAAGACAAGCAATTCGACAACAAACTCATCGCCAAGATGTTACAATGCTTTGGTGTATCTCACAAGATTGCCACGGCATATCACCCACAAACCAATGGGCAAGCAAAAATTTCCAACCGGGAATTGAAGAGTATACTCGAGAAAGTTGTAAATCCCTATAGGAAGGATTGGTCAGTAAGACTAGATGACGCATTTTGGGCATATCTCACTGCATTCAAAACACCCTTAGGTATGTCCCCTTTCCGACTTGTCTATGGCAAAACATGCCATCTACCGGTGGAAATCGAACACAAGGCATATTGGGCAATCAAGACCGTAAATATGGATTGGGAAAGTGCTGGACAAAAACGTTTGTTAGACCTCAATGAGATAGAAGAATTTCGTGCACTCGCCTATAACAATGCACGAATCTACAAGGAGAAAACAAAGCAATGGCATGACAAGAAACTATTGTCGCGGCAATTCATGCCAGGGCAACTAGTTCTCTTATTCAATTCTCGGCTAAAACTTTTCTCGGGAAAACTGAAATCAAGATTGTCGGGACCATTCGAAGTTGTCAAACCATTCTTCCATGGTGTCGTGATAATCAAGTCCATCACTGACAAACATGAATTCAAAGTTAATGGACAAAGATTGAAGCACTACAACGGTGCCCATATGGAACGTAACAAAGAAGTGGCCACTTTAGGAGATGCATGAGAATGTTCTCCTTTTGATATTTTCTTTTTATTTTTCTTTCTATTTTTATTTTTATTTTTTTTTTATTTTTTTGAACTTTTTATTTTTTTTATTTTTTCGGTTATTTGTTCTTTTTAGGATAGATTTATTTATTTTCTTTAAGATTAAAACTACATTTTTCTTTCATATTTATCTTTTTAAGTTTAAGAATTTCTTTACACATCTTTATTTATTTTCTTTTATTAGTTTATCTTTAATTGTAATCCTTATTTTATTTGTTTTTGAATTGTAGGAAAAAAGTTCAAGATAAAGAGGAATTTTGATTCAAGAAAAAATCTTTTTCAACAAGGAAATTAATGGGCTGAATCTAAGGCTTATATAAAGCCTCCAACTTACCCTAAATAAACCCCTAGCCGTCACCCTTCCCCTAAATCGAAACCCCTTTCCTCTTTATTCCAAAATTAATCCCACTCACCATATTTACTTCCTATCTTTGCTATATAACCCATCACTCTTAACTTCCAAGAAACCTATTCCTACTTTTCATCTTGCAACTCTTTAGTTTCTTTTGTTTTCTTTTCTCTGTTTTTACCAAACTCACAACCAAGATCATCCATGGCATCCAAAACTGAATTTTTGGTTCATCCAAGTTCCTCCAAAGAACCAAGATACAAGAAATTTGCTACACCGGTGGTTCAAGAAAGATTTCACTCCAAGTTTGAAAGCCGAAAGATTTGCGAAGAACAAGGTTTTGAATACTCCAACTCTCATCAAGATTCCGGCCTTGAACTCTCATCAAAATCTTTTTCCATCAATCGGAACCGGGCTATACTCAAAAGCCCCGAAAACATCAACACCTTTTATGGGCTCAACGTTGAGAAGGACGAGCATCAAGCCTTTGTTGATCGACTCACGCCCAAGCAACTCGACAAGGTGCTTCAAGAACTCACTCTATCGGGAACTCAATGGAAAGATGGTAAATACCAGGGCATGGTAAATCGCCTTCGACTTAAACCCGAGGCAAAATTATGGAATAAGTTTGTTAAAACTTCTTTAATGCCCACCACACACAATACTACCGTTGATACACCTCGTCTTTTGCTCATACATTCTATCTTGCATAATCGCATCATTAACATTGGAAAATTATTTGTGATGAGATTTTTGTATGTAGCTCAAAAGATAAGGGTTCTCTTTTCTTCCCTTGCTTAATCTCCAATCTTTGCAAGGAGATGCATGTCCCAAGTGGGTCCACTGATGAAAAGGCCCTAGCAAAGTCCGGTTGGAATCGAGCACAAATCCGAAAGCTAATGGGAGAGGCACCGATAAAATCCTCAATGCCTCTAATTGTCGCGGCAACCCTTGCCGCCTCGACAACGCCTAATGCCCAAGCACCTAATGCCCGGGCAACTCGGCCATCAACCCCGGGACACTTTGAAGCACTCTTGCAACCATTGGCGAGCCGCCTTAGGCAAATGTTCATGCGGTACATGAAGGATCACAAGAATTTCATCACCCAATTCATCCTGGAAAAGTACCCGGACAGCTGCGTGTCGTTCCCAATCTTTCCTACCGAGATCTTAGCCACGACAACCAATGAAGCAGTCGCCACGGCAACCGCAACAGATGATGCCACGGCAACCTACACCGCACCTACCCAAGCAGCTGCCACGGCAACTAACACTGAAGATGTTACGGCAACCAAAGCTAAAGATGCCCCGGCAACCACTGCAAAAGCCAAAGGTAAAGCACCTATGCCTGAATCAACTCGTACTAAATCATTGTCTGATTTTTTAGATTCAGACGAGTCCTCCATTGCACCAACAAAGACCGTACTAATCGAATCCTCCAAGCCCAAGCGAAAAGCCAATGACATTAATGAAGAGGACGATGAGGACAACCCCGTACGAGGATCGATTCCACCATCGGCAACAAGGAAGAAACCACCGCGTTCAAGCAAAAGAATCAAGACACCGACTAAAAGGAAACTAATCATCCATGACGATGAACTCTCAGAGTAAGTCCTCGTCTGCATTTACTTTTCTTTATTTTTATTTTTATTTTTATTTTTCTTTGTTGCATGCATTGAGGACAATGCCTCACTCGAGTTTGGGGGGGATTGTTATTAGTTAGTTACCATGTTTAGTTGCATTCATCTTAAGTGTTCTTTTACTTTTTACAGTGCAAGAGATTAGATTCTTGAAGTGGCACCAATCCCTGTGGAGACGATATCTTTTATACTATAACTTGATACGTGTACACTTTCACAATTTCGGAGCACTTATTACGCGCAACAGTCGCACCCAGGGTAAAATTGATTTGATGCTCAATTCCATGAAAGGGCGGTAGTGGGAATCTAGTTAATCTATTCATGCATATCACTAATTAGATGTTGAGTCATTCGACTACCTTAAGAGAGTCATAGTTCCTCCTGCCGTTTACCCACGCTTGGTTGAATTTCTTCACTTTGATATTTAGAGCACTGGGCAAAAATCACATTGCGTGAGTATCTGCCAGGACCATTGCAATGCTTTGTTTTAATTAAACAGTCAGATTCCCCTTGTTCATACCAGTTCTGAGTTGACTGTTCATCGCCCAGGGAAGGCAGCCGAAGGAGCCAGTCCCAGTTCGTCCCCTGATCAACACGCGGTGACCCGCTCTCACCGTAGGAACAGCTCAAGCAGCCGGATTAGGACCCTCAAGCCCAACCCTTAGAGCCAATCTTTTTCTCGAGATTATGGATCTATTTTGTCGACTTTCCTTGCCTACATTGTTCTATCTACCAAAGGCTGTTCACCTTGGAGACCTGATGCGGTTATAAGTACAACTTGACGCTGATAGCACTCAGTATTTTAGATTTTCAAGGGTCGTCAGGGGTGCATCGGACACCATACGACGTGCGGTGCTCTTTTGGTCATTAGACCCTACCTCTAGTTGAGTCATTTCTAGGGTGCAAAGGCTATTAAATAGAAAAGATAACTCTTCTCGAGGCCTCCACCGACGACTTCGGGACTTTCTAACAATGTCGTCAACTGTCGCATCCCAATTTAGGAATTTTAACCCAATTTTCTTTTGAAGCTCATGGATAACGCGCTATCGGACGGGCTTCCCTCGTCTCATAGGATCGACTAACCCATGTTCAAGTGTCATTCACATGGAACCTATCCCCTCTTTGGCCATCAAAGTTCTCATTTGAATATTTTCTACTACCACTAAAATCTACATCGACGGCCGCTCTATCGGGGCTCATTTTACGGTGATCACCACGTCCTCCTACTCATCAGGGCCTAGCCCTTTCCCCGAAGGCCAGGTATAGGTCATGCGCTTAAGTGCCATCTATTTTCGAGGCTAGTTGATTTAGCAAGTGAGTTGTTACACACTCTTTAGCATATTTTGACTTCCATGACCACCGTTCTGCTATCTTAATCGACCAATACCCTTTGTGGGTTATAGGTTAGGGAGTAATTGGGCACCATAACTCAGATTCTGGTTTATCCTGTATCACCAGTTTTACTTACCAAAAATGGCCCACTTGGAACTCTCGATTCTGTTGCGCAACTTAATGAAGCAGTCGCGTTGTCCTACCTATTTAAAGTTTGATAATATGTCGAGGGTGTTGCACCCCCGATGCCTCTAATCATTGGCTTTACTTGATAGAATTCACTAAGGGCTCCATCTATCTTAATGGAAACTTTGAAAGGAACCAACTACTAGACGGTTCAATTAGTCTTTCATCCCTATACCCAAGTCAGACGAATGATTTGCACGTTAGTATCTCTGCGGGCCTCCACCATAGTTTTCTCTGGCTTCACCCCGCTCAGGCGTAGTTCGCCATCTTTTGGGTCCTGATAGACATGCTCTCACTTGAAACCTTTTTAGAAGATCAAGGTCGATCAGCGGTGCACCGTGAAGGATTCCGCCAATCAGCTTTCTTATGCCTAATGGGCTTTTTAACCCGTTAACTCCACACATGTCAGACTCCTTGATTCGTGTTTCAAGATGGGCCGAATGGGAAGCCTGCAGGATGACGCCTAGAGCACGCTAAGACGATATATGATGGGTTTCACGATCGAGGCACCGATGTCTCTGTGGGCGTATCAAAGGCCCAAGCTTGGGCCTCCACCATGATTTGCCTCTATCCATGCCTCGAGTCAATTGGTAGACTGACTCTCGTTGTTCCACATCTGAATAGGGCGCATCGGTGGCCCCTATCTGCTTTTTTCCTGACAATTTCAAGCACTCTTTGACTCTCTTTTCAAAGTCATTTTCATCTTTCCCTTGCGGTACTTGTTCGCTATCGGTCTTTCACTCGTATTTAGCCTTGGACAGAATTTATCGCCTGATTCGGGTTGTATTCCCAAACAACCTAACTTGTAGACAGAGCCTCGTGGCGGGACAGGGTTCAGGCATAATGGGCTTCTCACCCTCTCCAGCGCCCCTTTCTAGGGGACTTGGGCTCAGTTCGCCGTAGAGGACACTTCTCTAGACTACAATTTAAACGGTGAAGGTGACTGATTCTCAAGCTGGGTATGCCTAGTTCGCTTGACATTACTAAGGGAATCCTGGTAAGTTTTTTTTCTTTCACTTATTGATATGCTTAAACTCAGCAGGTAATTTTTCCTGACCGGGGGTCGCGATGCGAGCACCGTGCTTGTGATGACAAAAGGGTCAAAGAGTCCAGATCAACGGACCACACGACTAGAAACGAGGTATCTTGAAGTATTACTGTAATAACCCGTTTACAACCCAAAACCAAACAAAAACCTGTAAACCTTACCCAATACCAGTCCCGGATCCTAACCTGGCCCGACCCACAAACCTAAAAAACCCTAACCCTAATATCAACCCTAGCCGCGCCACCGTCGCTACCGTCGTTTTCTTAGCCACCGCCGCTGTTATTCTTTTACCCAGCAACCAAAATAAACCCCAAACCAATAACCCCAAATCCATAAACCCCTAAACCAAACCCTAAAACTCCAAATCCAATTCAAGCCAACCCTAAATCCTAACCCTCTATCAATCCAACCTAACCCTAAGATTGGGCATCTACCATCCCCTATCTCACCAAACGATCCCTGAAAATCCAGCCATTACCATGCCCTAATCTAGCCTCCAGATCTGCGGTAATAAAAAATTAAGGAGTGGTTATTATTTTTCTTGTAAAATCGGATATAAAATTCGAAGGAAACGGATTGTAAGGGAATATTTTGGGGATGAAAAAAAAATTTAAATCGGGGATTTCAAAAAAAACCATAAAAAGGTAGCTTTGAATGAAATAAAAAGAATGTAGTTTTCAGTTCCTTGATCAAATTCTTTTCGAAATCTAAAAGTTTTTTTAGTTCGAAATCAAAATCCTTTTTATTTTCAATCTGAATCAAGGTAAAAAAAGGGAAAGAAGGGTTCGAGGTGTACCTGATGATCTCCCCTGCCATCTTGCACCATCTGTGTCCGCCATGAGGCCGCAAGGCCAGAGAACGACGTGGAGGAGGAAGCGGCCGTCATTGAGTGTTGAAGCAAAAAGGAGGAGAAATGTGTGAGGATATTAGGGTTTGAAGGGTTTTTATTTAATAATCTGATTCAAAAAATAAGCCTTTAATTATGTTGGACCGTCAAGCACAAAACAGTGTCGTTTAAGGCCCCAATCCGCACAATGACCTGGTAACCTATGGAGGATCTGTGTTTTTATGTAATGGGCTAATTACCCTCTAAGCCCTCAAACTCTTAACCCATCTTCATTTCTATCTACGGGATAATTACGATTTCAGTCCTTCTAAGTTTTTTGAGTGTTTAATATCGCCCTTTTTGTTTTCTTTGTGGCTTTAGATTTATGTTTTAGTTCAATTTAGTCACTGTAATTTAATATTTAATTTCTAGCATGCTATTTCTTTTTATTTACGTTTGTTTCCTTATATTTTGCATATGTTTCATTTTAGTCCTTAATCTTTAGTTTCATGTTGTTTTATGGTTTATTTCCATTATTATTATTACTATTATTATTATATGTATAAAATTTACTATTATTATTGTACCTAGCAGTCTACTTTATATATATATATTAATATCATATAAGATATATGGATATGTATATATGTATTATTTTATCTATGGTTCATATGTTTTATGTATAATATTTATATATATATTTATATTTTTATATTATATATATTTATATAAGATTTTATGTATTTTTAAAAATAATTTATAATATTTTGTTTAATTACAATATATATAAATAATAATAAATACTTATTTTTGTAAATATATAAATAAGCTACTAACTTAATATATATTGGTATGTTTTTAATAAATAACACATATATTTTACCTTAAATATTATATTTTAAGTATATATATATATAATGATATTAAATACTTATTTTTTTGTAAAAATAGTATATATATAACTACTAACTTTATATTTATAGATATTTTTTGATAAATATAAATATTAAATATATTTTACTGTAAGTATTATATTTTTAAGTATATATATTTATATGATTTGCATCATGATAGTAATTATATGTGGTTAGAATTAAGGTAATATTCCTTTATTTAGGGAATTCGAGAACTCGTGTCTCAAGCGTAAAAGGGATGTGACTTTCTCGATATCCCTAAATAAATGAATATCCTTTACCATTTTAGGATATAATATTTAAGGGAATTTTCTTTTATTTAGAAAATCAAGAAATCATTTCTCGGGCGTAAAGGGATGTGAACTTCTCGATTATTCCAAATAACTGAACGTTTCTTTAAATTTTATAACATTTTCATGCATTCAAGAATCATATTTTAAATTTTATTCGAATTCGTAATTTCCAATATCAAGACATTAAGTAATCGACTAGGTACCAATTTTGGGCGGTGTGGGGTGATAATCCTTCCCCATCCGTAACGTACTCTCGGACTCAAATTTTTTTAATCTCTAGTTTTTGTTTTTTGCATTGCATACGCATGACAATAAAAAGGGTGTTGATTCACGAGTGATCTACGATTAAGAAGGCTTTCATAATGAAAAAGTCAAGTGATCAGATAGACAAGACCACATATATAGGGTAGTGCCTTGAAGAGACGCCAGAAGAGATGAGAAGTCTTCCTTCCAAGATTCACACGTTAGACGTACCAGAGTATGCCTACACCAATGCCGAGATTAGTGAGGTACAAGAATTGAAAAGACAGATGGTCAAAATGATGAGTATACTGACTGATATGGCGAAAAGGGAAAAGTCTGATGTACAAAGAGAGGAGAATGAATTCAATGAAAGCCAAATTATAATGACCACCAATCAAGACCTTATATCTGAACAAGATGAGTCTGGTAAACCCAAAGGTCGGTGTACTGTTGCGATCGACATCAATAGGACACACGAAGATGTAAAGGCTTCAATTTCAAAGAAAGTAGAGGTGAGCCAAAGAAGAGAAAGATAAAAAAGAAGGTATTTCAAATTCTGATGGCATACACAGATCTACTCATGATACTAGTTAAGAAGGGTCTTGTGACTCCAGTCCAATCCAAGCCAAAAGAGCCTCATTTTCCTAAAGGGTATGATAACAAGGCTAGATGTAACTATCATGTAGGAGGTACGGGCCATACTACCGAAAATTACAGAGCTCTAAGGAACAAAGTCATAAGTCTTGTTGAAGAAGGGCTATTGAGTTTTGAAGAAGGAATCCCCAAAGCTTCCAAAAGCCTGACCAATACTAGTACACCAGAGCATATAAAGAGAAGCCAATTTCCAACACTCATAATCCTGTACCTGGGACAGAGTTCAAATTCTAGTATCCGGCTTTCAGGGTCATCTTCGGTCGGCATGCAAAAGCCAAGAACCAATGGTCCATTCGATCCTATTCATATCTCATATGGAGAGCTATATCTGCAATTGTTGGAGGCACGGTTGGTGGTCCCATGTCACCTCACACCTATAAAACATTCGTACCCTAAGTGGTATAACGTCGAAGCTCGTTATGAGTATCATGCTAAAATTAGAGGGCGTTCAATTGAAAACTGTACCGCCCTCAAGCGTCGAGTTCAGAACCTCCTAGAGTGCAACATGTGGAAATTCGAGAAAGAAAATCAATATGGTTCAACTACCGTTCACCCAGCAGTTATGAAGCCAATGGAATCTAAAATTGAAGAACATGAAAAGAGCCGTTTGAAGCGTGATGCTCAAGCTAGTGGATCAAAGAAAGAAATAGATAGTCTGAAAAATGAACTAAAGAGCTTGCAAGACAACTATGAAGAGCTTCGTTTGACTTTCAAAAATGTTGGTTTTGGTGACACTCCCGGTCAATGGAAAGAGGGGATTAAAGACCTGAAAATAGATTTCAAATTTTGGAAAAAGAGTTTTAAGGCCAACGAGGAACGAACTAGTACCTTGTCTTGTAATCTACAAGCAATGGAAAATCAATATCTTGCCCTCAAGAAAAACCTGAGAAGTAGTCAAGCCAAGATTGAGACCTTGAACATGTGTATATGTTTGCGCGGAGACATTGTTGTTGAATTAAATTATAGTCAAGCTAAAGTTCAAAGGCTAAAGAAGCAAGTGGATAAGCGTAACGACGTTCTACTGATGTACAAAGATTTGTTGGATGGTCTCAAAAGAGCCTTGAAAGAAAATAAGGAGAAATGGTATCTTCACCTTCAAGAGTCTTTAGAGAAAATAAAGGAAAAAGACAACTACATGAAGGATATTATTGCTGAAGCACGAAGAGTTACCCGATAGGTGATGAACTTGGCTGATGCAGCGATAGAATTGAGTCAAAACGATGAGCTCCCAAAATAAAATGAGAAGTTGGCTAGGATCTTAGAGAAGTTACAGAAGCTAGGCGCTAGAGCTCGACATTATCTGTAATTCTAATATCTGATGTAACATGATCTTTTATGAAAGTTGTTCTAAGATGTTCACTCCAGAATCAACATCTTTTTTGCATTCAGTATTGCATCTTTATTGTATTTTGCACTTTCAGCAACATAACATGTTCATTACATATATTGCATTTGCATTCATAGACCGGTTTTGGTAATTTACCCCCAAGACATCCGACTTAGGTCCAATTAAACCCATCATTTTAGGATTAGATGACTAAATCCTTCTAAGTAGAGAGTAAAAGAAAAGGTCCACACTAGAAAGAAGTTGTAAGAAAAGTAGGCCAAGCTTTTTTGAATGGTTGTAACTTCAGAACAAGAGAAGTCTGTCTATTTCATGTTGTGTGAGTTTAGATTCCTTCAAAAATGAAAAAAAGAGAGAGAAAAGAAAAACAAAACAAAATGAGGAGCTTTTGTCAAAATTGTTATTTATCAGTTTTAATAAAATAAACTTTATTTTACATCTCATTTGACAAATAATTCATATTCTTTTATTCTTTGAACATTTCATTCATTGCTATGAGTTGGTTTTTGTGTTCCCAAACATATGTACATATCATTTTTACATGTCCTTGAATTTCAATTGCAAGAGTACCTTTTATTCAATTCCAATGATCAAATTCAAACAGCCTATGTCCAAAAGAAAGCAAATGTTGCAAGGATACTGCAAATGTGAACTTTTTTTGTTCTACTTAGGCAGACAGAGGGAAAAATGAGTGTTCAGGAAATAGGCAGATCCCATCAAGTGAATTCCCCTCTCAGGAATTTGTTGTTTAAGGTCGTTGAATCGAGTGTTGACCCTAAACTTTTACCCCTTGAAGACTATTTAGATGTCAGTATGTGAGAAGACGAATGACATTCCTTCAATTCTTTTCACAAATAAGAAAATATCCATTGATGTCCCCCTTTGAGCCTGATCATTTCTTTTTTAATGAAACCTAAACCAAGGATCACTCCCACACTAGGGGCAAAGAAGGCAAAAAAAATCTATTTACAAATAAAAGTTGCCCTATCTTGATCATGCTACACAGATCATACTTCAATTAGGGTGAGAAGTGAGATCAGATACATTCAATACAAGGGTCAGAGAAGCATTAGAAGAGGCCAATGAAAGAAAAGTTTATGCTCAAAGAAGCTGGCCAAATTAAGTTGAAAATTGCCAACAAAAAGGCTGAAACAATCAAGGGAGAAAATGCTAAGTCAAAAAGTGTAATAAAAGAAAAGCAAGAGCCTTGGAGGATTGGTTACTATCAAGCAGAGGCAAGAATTAATGTCTAGTCAGGATGGCAGAATAGTCCACAGCTACATTTTCCTAAACATGAAAGGAAATGAACTCTAGGGTGAAAACCCAAAAATGTGCAGTCTAGAGCGATCCAAGGAATGAAAGAAAAATGTTACTCCATGTGAGCATACCCAAATCAAGTAATACAAGAATGAGGTTTTAATTGGAAGCTTATACTAATTTTGTCGAATTGATCACTTTTAAAGTGGAAACGCATCAATGCCGAGCTAAGACACAAATCAGTTAAAGGCTACAGGTCTTAGAGCTACAAAAGAAGGAAATGAATTCTAGGGTGAAAACCCAAAAAATAGGGAGCGATCCAAATAATGAAAGAAAAAAGAGCATTTCATCAAAGTGCATCCAAATTGCAAGTGCAGAAGTGAGAGTTTGCCGAGAACAAATGATTCTTGGTTTCATTACCCTTAAACACTTATTTGGGCCTGTATATCCTTTTTCATACCCATGAGCCATAGCCTAGATTACAAGCCTATAAAGACTATTCTGATCATACATGGATGTATGAGTTTTATCTTTAGACTATATTCCGCCTATAAGGGTTAACCTTTCTTCAAGGAACATCGAACTTCAAGTGCCTGATTGACGCCAAATGAGGGAAGGATGGGGTATGGTGAGTTAGTGAGATAAAGAGAGCCACTTAAATGGGGTAAAAATTGGGCATGGGAAATGTTCTCTCTGAAGCCTAATAGTCCAGAAAGGACTTCACATGTGCTTGTGTCGCTGCAACCCTTGCTTTCCTCTAAAAATATGCTTCATTCGAGGTTGCTCGTTGTCAATTTGAAGAAAAAGAACTTTTAGCACTTGATGTTTGAGAGCTCAATTTTTATTTTTAAATTTTACATTTCTAAAAAATTTAATAATTTCTTTTGAACTCTACACAAGATTTTTGCATAAAAAGGAAAACTCATCTTCACAAGTTTATGCATTTAAAACTTTGGGTTGAAGAACAGAAACATTAGTGGGGCATTATTGTCCAAAAACATCACAGAATTAGAAGAGTGAGCTTAATAGAACTCATGAGTTAAGAAAAGAAATAGTCAAACCTGGGAGAGGTTGAGGTATCATTCGACAAGATTAACCTTATCAGCCAATAGAACGAAACTTGGGGCATAAATAGAATAATGCTAAGAGGCCTGATATGACCAGTTAGAGTCACGGGGCATTCCTTTTAAAGTCAAGCAATGGTCAATTGCATTGCATGTCATTCATCTCTGCATCAAGCATTTAGGTTAATTGCATACATACACCATAAAAATAGGGTGCATTCATCAAAAAGTGCATATACTTTGCCATGTATAAAAACAGGAATGAATCAAAAATAGAGAATCCTTAATCAAGAAAGGAAGCCGAACCACAAGGAGATTGATCCCTTAATGTGAAATTGAAGAAAATCAAGGCAGCGACCTAAAAGGGCTCATTGAAAAAGATCTTTTTGGAAATATCTAAAGCACGAACCCAAAAGGGACGCCTTTAGTATTCAAAATGAAGTTCCAACAAGCTCCAACATCCTTGACAGGAAAGAATAGGGCAAGAGTGGTATGGCATCCTTGACACGAATGAGCATATCACTTTTGAAAAGTTCTAGCATCCTTAATACAAAATATTTTTCAAAAAAATCAAAACAAAAAAAGAAAATAAAAAAACCAAAAAAAGAGGGAGAAAATTTAAAAAAGAAAAGAAGAAGAAAAAAAAACAAGAGAAATTCAAAAACAAGGTGAAAACCCGAAAGGGCACCTTGAAAATAACCTTTTTGAAAATGTTTGAGGCACGAATCCAAACTGAAGCCTTGGAAACAAAGAAAATGAAGAATATCACTTCCATCAAGTTTCAATGCCCTTGACATGAAGGAGTGGAACCTAAGAGAAAGAAGAAGATTGTTTGGCATCCATAAGAGCAAGAAGCATATACTCTTTGATAGAGTCCAGCCTCATCGACACAAAGGAGTAAAAAAATGGGGAGTAAAAAGAAAATCAAAATCAAATCAAAACCTTATGAACTTCAGACCTTGTCTCCTTAACGGTATGGTAGCTTGGTCAAATTAAACTTCAGATCCTGCCTCCTCATCGGTGTTGCAGCTGGATCAACCTTATGAACTTTAGACCATGTATCCACGGTGGTATGGTAGCATGGTCAAATTAAACTTCAGATCCTACCTTTTCGTCAGTGTTGTAGCTGGATCAACCATACAAACTTCAGACCTTGTCTTCTCGGCGGTATGGGAGCTTGGTCAAAACTTACTGACTTTTAAGTTTATATTTTTATCAATTTTGTAGCTAAAAAAAATTAAAAAAAATCAAAAAATCAAAAAAATCAAAAATGAGAAAAATGAGAAAAAGAAAAGGAAGAAAAGAAGAAGAAACAAAAAACCAAAGAAAAATAGAAAAATGAAAGTCAAGGTGAAAACCCAAATAGGCGCCTTGAAATGATCTTTTTCAAACATCTCCAAGGCATGAACCCATAAAGAGGCCTTAGACATTCAAAACGAATGAAATGAAGATGTGTTAGTCTCGTCTCCCTAGAGTGGCAGCGAAATAAGTACAAACACAAGTTTGTGGAATAGGAAAAACTACAACATCTGACCCTATCCCCTTGAACTTCCAAAGGAGTAGGTCACCCATCCAATAGAAGATGAACTACAAAATTTGACCCTATCTCCATGAACTTCCAATGGAGCAGGTCACCCATCCAATAGAAGATGAACTACAACATCTGACCCTATCTCCTTGAACATCCAATGGAGCAGGTCACCCATCCAATAGAAGATGAACTACAACATCTGACCCTATCTCCTTGAACTTCCAACGGATCAGGTCACCCATCCAATAGAAGATGAACTACAACATCTGACCATATCTCCTTAAACTTCCAATGGAGCAGGTCACCCATCCAATAAAAGATGAACTACAACATCTGACCCTATCTCCTTGAACTTCTAATGGAGCAGGTCACCCATCTAATAAAAGACAAAACTACAACAACTGGCCCTTTCTCCTTGAACTTCCAATGAAGCGGGTCACTCATCCAACCGAAGATAAAGCTACAAAAAAAGCAAAAAAAGAGAAGAAAAATAAAAAAAAAGAATAAAAGCAAAGCAAAGCAAAAAAGAAAAATGAAAATGAAAAAAAGGGAAAAGAAAAGAAAAAAGAATCAAGTTTTCAATTTTCTGATCCTGCCTCTTCGTTAGAGTTGTAGCTGGTTCAGACATTAGAACTTTTATCCATCGATCCTTCCTCTTTGTTAGTGTTGCAGCTGGATCAAATTTTGTAGACCCTGCCTCTTCGTCGGTGTTACAGCTGGGTCAAATATTATTTAGGTATTATCATCGTCAATAATGTAGTGAGTCGTACTCATTTTGCTTCCCCAACAAACAACACCCATTTTGAAGATCTTGCTTCCCCAAGAGTGACAAAGTAGATCAATCAAGTCAAGAAAGAAGACATGCGTTGAAAAGAAAGAAGACTTACCGAAGAATGAAGATATGTATCAAGGGAGAAGCTCAGCCAGACCGGACAAAATGGGTCATTTTTAGTCTTTGCTCTATTGTCGTTACACAACAATGAGCAAAGAGGGCAGCTGTAATAACCTGTTTACAACCCAAAACCAAACAAAAACCTGTAAACCTTACCCAATACCTAGCCCAAATCCTAAGCCGACCTAATTCGAAAACCAAAAAAACCCTAACCTTAATATCAACCCTAGTCGCATCGTCTCTGTCGCTGTTATTCTTTTACCCAGCAACCAAAATAAACCCCAAACTAATAACCTCAAATGTATAAACCCCTAAACTAAACCTTAAAACCCCAAATCCAATTTAAACCAACCCTAAATCCTAACCCTCTATCAATCCAACCTAACCCTAAGACTGAGCATCTACCATCCCCTATCTCACCAAACGATCCCTGAAAATTTGGACATTACCATGCCCTAATCTAGCCTCTAGGTTTGCGGCAATAAAAAATTAAGGAGTGGTTATTATTTTTCTTGTAAAATTGGATATAAAATATGAAGGAAACAGATTATAAGGGAATATTTCGGGGATGAAAAAAAGAGTGTAAATCGGGGATTTCAAAAAAATTGTAAAAAAGTAGCTTTGAATGAAATAAAAAGAAAGCAGTTTTCAGTTCCTTGATCTAATTCTTTTCGAAATCTAAAAGTTTTTTTAGTTCAAAATCAAAATTCTTTTTATTTTCAATTTGAATCGAGGTAAAAAAGGGGAAAAGGGGGTTCGAGGCGTACCTAATGATCTTTCCTGCAATGTTACACCATCGTGTGTCTATCATGAGGCCGCGAGGCCGGTGAACGGCGTGGAGCAGGGTGCAGCTGTCGTTGAGTTTTGAAGCAAAGGGGAGGAGAAAAGTGTGAGGATATTAGGCTTTGAAGGGTTTTGATTTAATAATCTGATTAAAAAAATAAGCCCTTAATTATGTAGGACCAGCAAGCACAAAACGTGCCATTTAAGGCCTGATCCGTGCGGTGACCTGGTAACCCGGGGAGGATCTACATTTTTATGTAATGGGCTAATTACCCTCTAAGCCCTCAAACTCTTAACCCATCTTTATTGCTATCTATGGGATAATTAAGATTTCAGTCCTTCTGTGTTTTTTACGTGTTTAATATCGCCCTTTTTGTTTTTTTGTGGTTTTAGATTTATGTTTTAGTTCAATTTAGTCACTGTAGTTTAATATTTAATTTCCAGCATGTTATTTCTTTTGATTTACGTTGGTTTCCTTATATTTTGCATCTATTTCATTTTAGTCCTTAATCTTTAGTTTCATGTTGTTTTATGGTTTATTACCATTATTATTGTTGTTGTTGTTGTTGTTGTTGTTGTTATTATATGTATACAATTTACTATTATTATTATACCTAGTAGTTTACTTTTTATATATATATTAATATCATATAAGATATATGTATATGTATATATGTATTATTTTATCTATGGTTATAAGTTTTATGTATAATATTTATATATATTTATATTTTCATATATTATATATATTTGTATATATAAGATTTTATGTATTTTTAAAATAATGTATAATATTTTGTTTAATTACAATATATATATATATATATATATAAAATAATAAATACTTATTTTTGTAAATATATATATAAACTACTAACTTAATATATATAGGTATGTTTTTAATAAATAATACATAGATATATTTTACCTTAAATATTATATTTTAAGTATATATATAATGATATTAAATACTTATTTTTTGTAAAAATAGTATATATATAAAACTACTAACTTTATATTTATAGATATTTTTTGATAAATATAAATATTAAATATATTTGACTGTAAGTATTATATTTTTAAGTGTATATATATATATATATTTATATGATTTGCATCATGATAGTAATTATATGTGGTTAGAATTAAGGTAATATTCTTTTATTTAGGGAATTCGAGAACTTGTGTCCCGGGCATAAAGGGATGTGACTTTCTCGATATCCCTAAATAAATGAATATCCTCTACCATTTTAGGATATAATATTTAAGGGGATTTTCTTTTATTTAGAAAATCAAGAAATCATTTCCCGAGCATAAAGGGATGTGAACTTCTCGATTATTCTAAATAACGGAATGTTTCTTTAAATATTTAACATTTTCATGTATTCAAGAATCATATTTTAAATTTTATTCGAATTTGTAATTTCCAATATCAATACATTAAATAATCGACTATGTACCAATTTTGAGCAGTGTTGGGGTGCTAATCCTTCCCCATCCGTAACCGACTCCTGGACCTGAATTTTTTTAATCTCTAGTTTTATTTTGGTGTCCGGTCTACCTTTTTTTAAGTGATCGGTGCTGATTCCATGTATTTTTTAAAACTGAGCAGGGGTTTTCCAAATAAAATAAAAGAATTAGAAAAATAAATTTCAAAATTAAAAATAGAGCACTGGACGGATTTGAGTGATTACAATTACCACCAATCATCGTGGCCCTATGGTCGCTGATGACTCAATTTTAGGCCAACCGCAAGCGGTGTACGTACAGGAGGCCATTGTCCGCCCATACCTCAACCGATTCCCCTATGGGTAAGGGTTGGATGGGAGAAACAATACGTGACACCCAGGTAGACGTGTCCTCGGCCTAACGACTTGGGGCATAACTTGCGTTGAAAAACTTGATGGTTCACAAGAATCTACGATTCACACCAAGTATCGTATTTTTCTACGTTCTCCATCGATGCAAAAGCTAAGATATGCATTGCTGAGAGTCGTTTTGTGTATTCACAACAAAGTTACAACATCTCTGCCGCACGCACACTACGAACAGGGTAGCGACAAAGGACGTACATCTTTTTATTCCATTTTCTTGGCATGATTCACGCTAGGGGTTGTTCGTTTGGCCTTAAAGACACGAGTTTGTGCCTCTCACATTACCTTGCGGCATAGGGGAGACATCGGCATAGGACTCTAAGGCAAGAAAGGGACGACGGGTAAGAATGCGACTGCACCCCTCCCATTGTTTGTTGATAACACATTAGCGGGCCATTCTGCTATGCAGGTTTTGACAATGATCCTTCTGCAGGTTTACCTACGGAAACCTTGTTACGACTTCTCCTTCTTATAAATGATAAAGTTCAATGGACTTCTCGTTACATTGCCGACAATAAACCGTCCACGTCGTCGCAATCCGAATGTTTTACCAGACCATTCAATTGGTAGGAGTGACGGGCGATGTGTACAAAGGGCAGAGATGTAGTCAACGCAAGATGATGACTCACACTTACTAGGAATTCCTCGTTGATAACCAATAATTGCAATGATCTATCCCAATCATGATGAAATTTCAAAGATGACCTGGGCCTGTCGGCTAAGGCTATAGACTCGTTGAATACATCAGTACAGCGCGCGTGCGGCCCAGAACATCTAATGGTATCACAGAACTATTATTGCCTCAAACTCCCTTGGCCTAAGCGGCCATTTTCCCTCTAAGAATTTAGCCATGGAAGATCACCTCCGTGTAGCTAGTTAGTAGGTTGAGGTCTCATTCGTTAATGGACTTAACCAGAAAAATCGCTCCACCAACTAAGAACAGCCATGCATCACCACCCATAAAATCAAGAAAGAGCTCTCAGTCTATCAAATGAAAACATCATTGGCAAATGCTTTCGTAGTTGTTCGTCTTTTATAAATCCAAGAATTTCACCTCTGACTATGAAATATGAATGCCCTGGAGTGTCCCTATTAATCATTACTCTAATCCTGAAGGCCAACACAAAAAGATTGAAATCCTGTGACGTTATCCCATGCTAATGTATACAAGCATAGGTCTGCTTTGAGCACTCTAATTTATTCAAAGTAATAGCATTAGAGGAAAGACACGGCCAATTAAGGCCAGGAATGCATCACCGGCAGTAGGGATGAGCAGACCAGATGCTCATCGTGAGGCAGACCGGCCTACCAACCCTTAGTTTAACTACGAGCTTTTTAACTACAACAACTTAAAAATACACTATTGGAGCTAGAATTACTGCGGCTGTTGGCACCAGACTTTCCCTCTAATTGATCATCGTTAAGGGATTTAAATTGTACTCATTCCAATTACAGACTCGTAGAGACCCATATTGTTATTTATTGTCACTACCTCCCCGTGTCAAGATTGGGTAATTTGCGCATCTGCTGCCTTTCTTGGATGTGATAGCCATTTCACAGGCTCCATCTCCAGAATCGAACCCTAATTTTTTATCACCCATCACCACCATAGTAGGCCACTATCCGACCATCGAAAGTTGATAGGGAAGAAATTTGAATAATACATCACTGGTACAAAGGTCGTGTGATCCGTCGAGTTATCATGAATCATCAGAGTAATGAGCAAAGCCCACATCGACCTTTTATATAATAAATGTATTCCTTTCAAAAGTCGGGGTTTTTTACATGTATTAGCTCTAGAATTACTACGGTTATCCGAGTAGCAAATACCATCAAACAAACTATAATTGATTTAATGAGCCATTCATAGTTTCACAGTCTAAATTAGTTTATATTTACATATGCATGGCTTAATCTTTAAGACAAGCATATGACTACTGGCAGGATCAACCAGGTAGCATTCCTTCGCGATGTCCACCCTGCACAGTCCTCATTGCATTATATGGTAGGGGAAATGCCGTAACAAGGCGAGGGCATTGATCGTGTCGAGGGACAAAATGTAAAATAGTTAAGCTATTAGGGCCTTGACCCTACACTTACAAGATTTTTTGCATTTGAAAGTACGATCGAGCACCGATGCACCGACATGATCAAATTATCTTGATCGACACAATCGAGACACCAGGCATGACTAAGGTCCACCGAGTAGCTACAAGGCCACATGATGGACAAAGGATGATAATACATCCAAAATTCCATCGATTTAGGTATGCAACATAGGATCCCTAAAATACCTCTTGGGAGGATACTGAAAAGGAGTGCAGCTCGATCGTTTGATACATGTAGCACGAAGCTTGCCAACCCACACAACCATATCACCACTCAAATGCCCATTACATCCAAGTAGCAAAATCCAAGCCCACCGATCCACAACCCACACAAATGAAGACTTGATCGAGGAGTAGAGGAAACAATAAGCGAGGGCACACCACAACCGTAGGCACAAGAATAGCAAAGTGACCAAATCTAACAATGCAGCCAGTGGGGTCACCATCTCTGGGTTCATAAGGAGAAGGAGATGGCAACCAGTAGGGGCACCATATTTAGGAGTGGATAAAAGGCTTTTTTGGGGGGTGGGAGGGGGTTGACTACTGATGTATGGGTGAGCTTGGAAGGTGCAACAGTAGTACCTACTGAGGCATTAATCTTGTCATATGCATAAACATTAGATGGTTTACTCGCACCCCTAGTGGGTCGTTACCTCAAAGGGACTTGGTACAAGGGTGACGAGGTCTTGGGAAGTAGCACAAATCCAACAAGATCATACAGCAAAAAAACCAAAGCCTCTAGTAGTTACCTCATTCAGGGTCACGAAGGGCACCCAAATGAAACACTTGGTCAGGGCACGAACTTGCAGAGCTATGCATAAGCCACTTCTAGAGAACCTTGCCTGATATAAGGAACCTAATAGATAAGTTTTTTTGGCAAAGCATAGTCATCTACTCGTCTTTACCCTCAGTCGACCATACTCGGAGAGTAGTCGGTTCTTGATTCCCCTAGCCTCATCGATTCCATTAATTTCAATTTTCTCGATAACCCTACAAATGGAATAGATAAGGCTAACACCGCTGACGCCAAGACGCCCACCTCGCACTTAAGGGGGCTAAGGCCCGCCCTCTGGGTAAGGAGCCAGAGGGCCTATAGATCACTGACCCTTAAAGAGCTAAAAAAATTCTAGCTCTACCTCTTGTAGACATAGGAATATCTGAAATGGGGACACCTTCTCTTAGCACCATGATGGTGGCCACCCAAGGGCCTAGGACCTCCCAGTAGTGTGCAAGGCTACCGTACCCTAGAGCTTGACATCTTCTGATGGTGTTCGAGGCCTCCACACCCTAAGGCATGACACTGTCTAATAGTGTACAAGACTGCCGCACCCTAGGGCTTGACATCGCCCGGTGGTATTTGAGGCCCCCTTACCCTTGGGCCTGACACTGCCAAATGGTGTGCGAGGCTGCCGCACCCTAGGGCCTGAGACCGCCCGATGGTGTTTGAGGCCCTTGCACCCTAGGGTATGCCTTCTGTTAATAGTGTACCCTCCTCCCACAACGAAGGGCCTTATCGCCGCCCATAGGGTGCTTGGCTGCCGCACCCCAAGGTCCTCATGGTTTATATGTCTAAAATATAAACACTTTTTCCCAAGCATGGTAGGTCCAAGGCTTTGGCACCACCAGGGCCTAGATGGTGCTAATGAAATACATGCCTCTGTACCCTAGGGCCTTGATCACCTGATAGTGTGCCTTGCCCCAACCCAAAGGGCCTTGTGGCCACCCATGAGGTGCTTGGTTATCGTACCCCAAGGGTCCTATTGGTTCTATGTTTGAAATGGGGACACTTTTTTCCCAGACACGGTAGGGACTAAGGCTTTGGAACCATAAGTGCCTAGATGGTGCCGTTGAAGTGCATGCCTCTATACCCTTGGGTCTTTGAAGGTATCTCTTTTTTGATAGGGCAACAAGGGGTCTTGTTCCCAAAACCAAGTCCGTGCAATTGAGGCAAGTCGTTTTTTACCTTCATTGATGTTTTCATGCTGTGAGGAATGGTGAGGGATAATCACTATTATAGCCCTAATAGCCATCCACCATGGAACTTATCTGGCGGTAGTGGTAGGGGTCATGATTTCCATCCACCTAGAAACCCAACCGAGAATTAGTGTATCAAACTTTCCTCATAAATGAAGTAGGAGGGGAGGGATGAAGTAGGGAGGGTTGTTTTGCCTTCATTGAGCCTCGCTGGAAATTTGCTAGAGACTCACTAGAGCACTACTGAGAACCTGGCCGGCAGTAGAGGATGTGCTCAGGTGACTGGGACTAGGCCTAGGGTGGTGACATACAATTGGCCACAACAACACCAGTGTGCCTCAAGGGCGCCCAACTTCTCTCCCCTAAAAAGATAAAAAAACATTTCTGCTATGTTCTCAGTAGTCATTGCCAAGTCTGAAATAAGGACACTTTTCCCAAAACCCCGATGGTGTGCGAGGCTCCCGCCCCCAATGGCCTACTTCTTCTCTATGGTGATCGAGGCTTTCGCACCCTAAGGCCTGCATTGCTCGATAGTGATCGAGGCTCCTGCACCCTAGGGCCTGTCTGTTGTCGGTTGTGTGTGGAACTTTCGCAACCCATGTCCTGCATCCGCCTGATGGTGACTGAGGATCCTACACCCAAAGACCTAGTTCTCCGATGGTAATCGAGGCTCTCGCACCCTAGAGCCTACCTTCTGTGGATGGTGTATGAAGCTTCCGCACTTTAGGGCCTAGTTCAGCCTGATAGTGTTTGAGGCTCCCGCACGTCAGTGCCTAGCTTACCCAATGGTGACCGAGGCTCTCACACCCAAGGGTCTAGTTTTTCCCGATAGTGACCAAGGCTCTTGTACCCAAGGGCCTAGTTAGTTCCCCTGATGGTGACTGAGGCTCCCCCACCCAAGGGCCTAGTTCTGCCCGATGGTGATCGAAGCTTTTCCACCCAAGGTCATAGTTCCCTCGATGGTGATTGAGGATCTCGTACCTAAGGGTCTGGTTCTCCCTGATGGTGACCGAGGCTGTCATATCTAAGGGCCTAGTTTGCCCGATGTTGATTGAGGCTCTCACACCTAATGACTTAGTTTCACCCGATGGTGACCGAGGCTCCTTATCCAAAGGCCTAGTTTAGCTCAATGGTGACTAAGGCTCTTGTTCCCAAAGTTCTAGTTCCCTCGATGGTGATCGAGGCTCCCACACCCAAGGCCCTAGTTTCCCCAATAGTGTGTGTGGCTTCCGTACCCTAAAGTCTGCCTCATATTAATGGTGACCGAGGCTCTCTCACCTCAGTGCCTGCTTTTGCCTGATGGTGACTGAGGCTCACGCACCCTAGGGTCTGACCCACCTCGATGGTGTGTGGGGCTTCTGCACCCTAAGGTCTAACACGCTTCGATGGTGTGCGGGGATTTTGCACCCTAGGGCCTGCCTCCTGCTGATGGTGTACTGGTTTTTGCACCCTAAGGCATGCCTTTTGCTAATGGTTACTGAGGCTCCCATAATCAAGGTCCTTACACACCTTAATGATGTATGGGGCTTCCACACCTTAGGGCCTTGGGTTGCTCGATAATACGCAAGCCTTCCACACCATAGGGACCACGATGTTGTGCGAGGTTCCTGTACCCAAGGGGCTTTTGAAGTTGTTTTCGGACAAAGTTTTCACAAGGCATCAAACCCAGCTTTGTGGGCATGGCAGAAGATTGAATCCAAAATGAAGGTCTTTTGATGTTGATCATGGACAATATTTTCACAAGGCATGGCAGAAGATTGAATGTGCCTTGGGAAGGATACAAGATTGTCGTGGCCTAGCGTTGAACCCCAAATTTTTGTTGTGTAAAAGGAAAAACGAATTAATGAAGGGGGAGGGATGAGTCTAAACGACAAAGGTATGCATCGACGGCCGCTCTGCCTGGGCTTACACCCCGAGTTTTACGGTGACTATCGTACCCTCTTACTTATCGAGGCCTAGCCCTTGCCCTAACGATCGGGTATAGGTGACGCACTTAAATGCCATCCATTTTGGGGCTAGTTAATTCAATAGATGAGTTTTTGCACACTCCTTAGCAAATTTTGACTTCCATAACCACCATCCTACTGTCTTAATCGACCAACACTCTTTGTGGGTTCTAGGTTAGTGCATGGTTGGGCACCGTAACCTAGCTTTCGGTTCATCCCATATCGCCAGTTCTGCTTACCAAAAATGGCCCACTTGGAGCTGTCGTGTAACGCCCCGATTTTGGGCCTAAAAGTTATCCAATTGGTTTAGACGGTCTAATAGGCCGGAATTAGAAATTCGAGTCAGATTCAGGATTAAAATCAGAATAAATGATTTTGGTGCGAGAAAAATATGGGAAAATACTAAAAATCATAATTTAATATATGGATATTTTTGGTAAAGTCAATTTTGGAAAATAGATTTTGGAAATTTTACATTTTGTCTAGTGACCAAAATATAAAGAATGAAAATTGTTTTATTAGTGACTGTTTTGAAAAATGGTCAAAACTTAGAATCTTTAAGGAGCTATTTTACCTAAATGTTTTGTCAGACTTTTCTCTCAATTGGGATTATTTTAAAATAGTTTTAATTGAATAATTAAAAGGATGATTAACAAAAAGGTAGCTATTTTCTTAAAAACAAAAATTGATGTAACTTTTTCTCCTAAACTTTTCTCTCAAAGTTCTTCAGCCAAATATTCACTTTTTCATCCAAAATCTGAGGTAACACTCTTGATTTCTTAAATTCTTGTTTCTTAATTGGTTCTTTAATCTTGCTTTGCAAAAACCTTATTGAATTTCTTTGTTTTCAAGATCTAAAACATTCAATTGAGAGAAAATTCACTCATTAGAGGTAAGGTTCGTTCATCTCCTCTAATGAATGGTTCTTTATTGAAATTCCCAAGTATTTGATCATTGTTAAATGTTTTCTAATAAGTTTTAATGATTTAATTATGGAATTTGGTTAAATCAAGGTTTAATTGAGATAATTAAATGATTTTCGTATAGGTTCTATTTTGTTGGGTTCTTGATTGAGATGAAAATTTTGGATTAAGGTCATTAGTGTTTAAAAATGATTCCTTGTACAGAAGTACAAGAAATGACTTTCTTGACAACAAACACTCACTTATGTCCTTTTCTTTTGCGAACATAATCAAATTTTGTTCCTCTCTTCTTTTGCCATCCTTTTCTTTGTCTTTTTCATTTTCTTTTATTTTTTCTCTCTTTTTTCTTTCTTCTTTTTTAGATTTTTCTTTTTCATTTTCTTTGACTTTTTCAAAACTCTTTCTCAAAGAAATCTGATCTTCATGAACTTGTCGCGGAGTAAGTGGCGCCAAAGTAATTTTCTTTCCTTTGAATGAAAAATAGTAATGGTTAGTGAATCTATCATGAACTACTTTACGACCAAATTGCCATGGTTTGTCCAAAAACAAATGTTCGGCATATATAGGAACAATGTCGCAAAGTACTTCATCTTTGTATTTCCCAATAGAAAATGGAATGAGCGATTGTTTGGTCACTTTGATTTCTCCTCCATCATTAAGCCATTGAAGCTTGTAAGGTTAAAGATGCTTGGTGGTTGGTAGTCCTAGCTTGTTAATTAACATAGTACTAGAAACACTAGTGCAACTACCACCATCAATAATGACAAAGCATACATTCCCATATACATGACATCTGGTGTTGAAGATATTCTCAAGTTGTTGCTCGATTTCCGCAATTTGGTCACTAAGGCTCCTTTTAACAAAAAGGACCTCACCATCAACTGCAAATTCAATCGATTGGATCCTCAGTTTCCTCATCTTCCTCAGGTTCAGATTCTATTTCACCATTGTCTTGGATGAACATGGCATTGTTGTTTGGGCACTGACTTGCAATGTGACCATGCCCCAAACATTTGAAGCATTGCACATCTCGAGATCGAACTATGATAGAAACATTTTTACCCTTGCTAGTTTCAACATTGAACTTGTTAGGCTTTGAGAAGCCACTTTCTTCCTTGGGCAGTATGGAAACATTCTTCTTATAGGGTCATTGGCCCCACCTAGATGTAGTATTTGGATAAGGACGAGTTGGCCCTTTACTTTTGGATTGCTTCTCCACATCATGGCCATGTGCACTATATCATCTATTTCGGTGTAGTGTTGTAACTTTACTACTTTGGCAATGTCAGGATTGAGTCTGACAAAAAAATCTTGCCATTGTGGCTTCTCGGTCTTTATCTACATTAGCATGAATCATTTCCACCTCTATCTCTTTTTAGTATTCTTCAACACTTAGATTTCTTTGCTTAAGGTTTTGAAGCTTGTTGAATAACTTATGATGGTAATGGGTCGGAATGAACCTTTTATGCATAATGGCTTTCGCCTCATTCCAAGTAGAAATGGGTCTTTCACCATTCTGCCTCCTGTTAGAAGTCATTTGATCCCACCAAATTAGCGCATAATCTATAAACTCAAATGGTTAAGTTCAAGAAAGGAACCAACACTATAAACGAGTACTGACCCTGATTCTATTTGAACAAATAACCTAAGGATAAAAACATTTATGAATCGAGACCCACTAGCTATTGAGAGCTAGGAACCAACTATATAAACAATGGAAATGGGATGATTTCACAAGATAATCTAGGAAATCGATAAAGTTCTAAAAAGAACAAAAGAGAATGAATTCTCACCAAAAATATATATATTCAAAAGTTGTGTTTCCAATGAAAATACTTGAACTATTTATAGGAAAAAAACAAGAATAAATTTTGGAATGTCCCATAATAATGATACACTTGAATGAGTAGCAAATGAAAGGTTTTAAAGATGGCAGCAACATGGTTCTTGCATGGAGAATGAATTTTGGCATCTTTGATTTCAGCAAATAAATGGTCTCTTAATTTCCGAAATAGCCATCTTGATTGGATGAGGAGTTGTCCCTTAGTAATTCCCCTTAAATGTTGTGTTAATTCTTGTCTTAAGTGCTTGAATCCCAAAAGACTCTAGAATACTTAATTGAAATTAAATCTTTTTGGTGCCCATTGGAATTCTGAAATTGATCAACTTTTATGTACCTGAAAAACACAAAAGACATGTATTAAAACATTGCAATTTAAATGTTAAACATGCAATAATTATGTATTTAAAGAAGACATATAAATGCGGGAATTTAAATGTGTAAATTAGAACTTACTTAAATAAACTATCATATTAAATGAAGCAGTTGTAATTAAGTAAACCATTTTTATTAATGCAAGTAGTAAATATGAAAACATATACATGCGAACGGAATGCTTGCGATCAAAAATTTAAAAGGCGAACAGAATGCAATGCATGTGAACATAATGTGAAAGTGAACACATGCAAACAGAATGCAATGCATGCGAACATAATGCGAATGGAATGCAATGCAATGTATGTGAACAAATATTAAAAAGGCGAACTAAAATTGAACATGCAACACATTGCATGGCTGCTCATCCACGAGTAGGTTGTTCTGATCACTAGAAGAAGTGATCGCTTCTCACACTTGATAATAACTGGGAATCACATCTTCCTGTAGCTTTTTAGCACCAGCACGTGTCATTCGTCTTATTGGACCACGATTATATCATTAATTATTGGAGTTTAATTAAAGAGACCTATGCTAAGGCTTCAATTGATTAGATTAAAGATCTAAAAAGAGGGGTAAAACTAAATACTTTATTTAAAGAAAGATCTAAAATTTAGAAAAAAATTATAAACTATATAAAATTAATAAATAATTAAATGAAAACCAACAAAATTAAATTAAATGAAAATAGTGACTAAATTTAAAAGAACTAAATTAGAGGGTCAGATTAAATAATAAGACGATTAAAAGAAATAAATTGCAAATAAAGGAGCCACCATGCGAGATCTGTGGAAGTAGAGCGCGAGTCAAATATGGGTACATGTCGGTTCACGGGTCAACTATAAAAGCCAAAATATAATAACAAAACTCATTTTTTCTCAAAATCAAATGGATCAAACGACCTACCTCTAAATTCTCTAAAGTGCATGAAGAATACCACCCCTCAAGAATTACCTTAATTTTTGATTCAGGAATCCGATTGAGTTGAGGTGCTGTCTTTCTGAAAGACGATCGCCCTCTACAAGTATTCATACGCGAATGGACGACGAACGGCTATTGGAATGCTAGTTCCAATCAAGATTTCGAAAATCTTGTTTTTGAAGTTTCGGTGGCTATTTCGAAATTCCTAGATACCTACCAAAAACCCTTGGCTATATATATATATATATATATATATATATATATATATATATATATATATATATATATATATATATATGACTTGAATAGGGTTAGGTTGAGTTCACTATTATAATTTAATTAAAACTCTTTTTAAATAAATTATAATTTAAAATGAATTTTTTTATCTTATAAAGAATTCAAATTCAACCAACTCTAGATAAAGTGATTTATTTAATAATATTATTTATTTATTTTAAATAAATAATATATCTTAAAATAGATTCCTTATCTGATAAGGAATTTAAATTCAATCAAATCTAGATAATGAGATTATTTGATAATATTATTTATTTATATTATTTTTGGAAAATAATAAAATAAATAAGTTATTCTATTGCGAATTTAGCCTTTTAAATTTGAATAAATGATCTCAAATAATATAATTTAAAATAATTGCATTATCTTAAATTTATTATTGAGAGTAATAACCACAATCATTCTTATTCATTCTTAGTGTGCGACCCTATAGGTTCATTTGACGTTGGAAGTAGATAAAATCATATTTTATTCTACAAGTCATAAGTGGCCCCTAGCAAGACATTAGGACTACCCAAGTTAAATGAAAAGCTCATAATCCGAGACAACCTTAATTCAGTTAATGTCATAATCCTTTTATCTCACGATATCTTGATAGAATATAAGGCATGGAAAATGTTAACCTTATATCGTTCTATCTTTAGTTTCTCGATGCTCAATTGAACTGACTAAACAAATGACATTGATCTCTATCAACTCATTTGAGCACGGCCATGCATTTCTCAGTCTCAATCATCGAGGGGCCCAAAGATATCTCTTTTATGTTAAGAGTGATAAATTACATCTTAATCACTCACATCTCACTGCATGATTCCTTATTATGTTCAAGCATAACCTTTATAATCGTTCGATTAAAAACGATGTTTGACTATGTCAAAACATAATAGTTGTCATGTTGAGAACCGTAACAATTTCAGGTCTAAGGATTTAATGTTATAACTGTTTGAAGATTAATATATAACTTTAATCTATGTATTAATCTTAAGACGAGTCGATCCTAATAATTGTTCTCAACAAATACATATATGAATTTGATTTGAATCTCATTCACATATTCATCTTATGAATATCTATCAAACTTCATACTAATATTATCATATTATTGTTCCCACAATAATAACTAATTAGGTATATTTAGAATAATAATATTCAAGAATACAAAAGCATGCAAAATAATAAATTCAATAATCAAAATATTATGTCCATACAATAGGCCTTAGGACACTATCGCTAACAGATTTGCCATGCTCTCTCACGCTGGCTGTCGTTCGTCGACGGAGGAGAAAAATTTTTAAAACATTTTTCGGACCCTTTTTTAACCTCAAATCGAATATGGTTTCTAAAATACCCAAAAATAATCGTCCAAAACCCTTAACCCCAACAGTCACGCTCACCTTACCAAGCTTAGCGATGGCCGACGGTTCAGCGTCTCCTGGCAACCCAAATAGTAAACCCACGCCCTCTTTTCCTTTTTCGATTCGAAATGAAGAAAATAATAAAATAAAATAAAAATAACATAATCTAAAAAAATACCTAAAAACTTGATTGCCTTTCGCTTTGTATTGCCCAGAGTTTCGTGTGTATTACAATGAGTTGGTTCGATTTATATAACCGATTACACACAAAAAATAAAATCAAAATCCCTAATTTCCTGTCTATTTGCTTCCATGTTTGGCTCGGTTCGATTTGGTGATTGATTCCTTTCCCTTTTTTATTTTGATTTGATTGGTGATTGATTCTTTTTCCCCTTTGATTTGATCCAGTTTGGTGACTAACTTCCCCCTTTTTATTGTTTTCTCGGATTTTGTGGTCGAGTGGTGAGGGAATGGAGGTGCGGCAGTCGTCGACGTTGATCTGCGGCCAAGGAGTCGAAAGGGTGATGGAGCGGGCGCGTGGTCTGCACGCGCGTAGAGGGGAGACAAATGGTTTCCTTTCTGAATTAATCTGAACCGTTGGATCATCCAACGGCCGTGGACAGGCTGCGCAAGAGGAAAAAAGATATCAGCTAGGGAAAAAGATGTGGACAGTCGCATATTTAACATGAACCATACAACATGATCTTATATAAAACAAACATCAGGTAAGTAGATTCAGCGATGATATACGAGAAAGCTCGTGTCCTTATTGTTCATGAAGGCTATCGCCAAATTATTCAAGCAAAGAACATCAGTACAATATTCAACATATAGGGGAAAACACAAATTTAGTATGAAGGAAGATACACACCTATTATGAAGAGACAATGTTCACATTACTAGCGCTTTGGAAAATGGTAGCCGAATGCTCCTTTTTGTGCAATCAAACTGCAAGAATCTACAGAACTGGAAAGTTTTGTTCAACCCAATTTTGAAGAACCTGTAGTCTATCACCAACAAAACCTTAAGCTGAACAAAGAGCAAGATTAACACCCTCAACCTTAACATTATGAAGGTTGAATAATCTCACAGCTGCCATCTTCCTACCTTATGAAGAACTATATTGAACTGAGTAGCTGAATTTTGGATGACCCTACTTATCCCATTCCTTTCATAAAAAAAAAATGTGTGCAAGTCTATATCAGAGATTTAAATTACAGTTGCAGTTATATTTTCAGTCGCGTTTACGGATAATTACAGATATTATTGCGATCACCGTAGGTTTTGCAGTCGCGAATTTTTCATATATATATATATATGTATTATTACAAACATAACAATCTGTTGATATCACAATTTTAAATAATATCAAAACTATTATACAATGGCCACTAGTACGATTGGGAACTACTATTTACATCCATGATACAGACAATCCATAGAACAGTGGTGACCAGAGCTTTCCGAGTATGTTTATAATTGTCTACGACAGTTTTATATGGAAGAGTTCAAGCACCTCACGCAACGTTTTCATTCCACTTGAACACGTAAAGAAAACATGATTAATGGATTCCTATTATTACATCTTTATTTTCACATACTATTGTTGCTATTTATTATTTCTTTATCTATTGTTTAATTAAATTTATATTGATTGACTCTAATTCAATATGCGACTTTATTTTATTTTTTTATGATTCTTCGATAGTTGGCGACAACATTAATTTTCGAGTTGGTTGCCGACTATCAGAAATAATCATTTTTTTATTTTTTATTTTCATCGTTTGCCTTATTTTTTGTGTTTTTTAGTTTTAAATAAATAATTATGCCTTTGTGGCACGCTTTTTTTGACACGTTTTTTTTTCTTTATCGACAGTTTTTGCGGTCTTTTCATTTGATTTTATATCAAGATTGAATTTGACGTGGCCATGACTAATCAGATTGCGTTCTTTTGGTTATCTCGCAAATCTCCCTGTTTTAGATCCTCAGAGTAAATTTGGATACGAACTCACAATTACCGTTTCTTGTTACAATTGAGTTGTAGTAACGATCGTGTTGTCAATGTTTCTTATTGTAATATACATTTTTATGTTATTTGTTAATGATTTTATCTTTCATCATCGATCATTGGATTGAGTTTTTACCTTTTTCTTGCATGGTCCTCTTATGATCTTGAGATGATAATTTTTTTTAATACTTGTACTAATATGTACATATTAGATATTTTTGTTTACCATATAATGTAAACTTTCATTGTAATTTTGAACAGCGACGGAAGTATGTTAACAATAGAAAAGATTGTTGACCCCTACAGGGGGATTTTTTTTTACCTTTGACACTTTATATTTTTTTGAAAAAAATTGAAATTCATTTCAGTTTTTTATTTTCTTAATTTCTTTAATCATTTCTATTAATTTAACTTTTTATATTATAAAGTAATATTTGTTTATATTTTTTCTTAACTTTTTGATTGGACGCACCACATCTTGCAAATAAAAGTTGTTGAAACTCAAGTCTCTTAGGATAAATATCATCATCTTTTTCACTTAGATCAATGGTCGAGTTCCTAGAAATTTTTACTTAAATATTGTTGTCAATATTTTTTTTCTCTTCAAATATGGCAACACCCAAATTATTTTCGAAAATATTGTTGTTTCTACAGTAACTTAAAAGACGGATTCAGCTGATTTCGACTTTGAACAGTAACTTGAATAATTCGAATAAAAAAAATTAAAGATGACACCAGGAGGCTCCGACTTCGGTGAAAAATAGGAAAGGAATCTTTCACGGTAACATTATCCCAACCTTCTTCTCCGGCGGTTGAAAACCCAAAATGATTGAGAAAGATTGTTTCTTTCAACCATCAATGGCATGGACCCGCCTTTGTCTCCCACTATTCTCTTCCCTCTAAAATTTCCATTTCCATGTCGCTTTCATATACCCAATCTTCTTTCCTCCTTATAATCATCCCTTTGTTCCTGGATAGTTTTTTCTTTTCTAATGTCCTAAATTTATAACATATGACAGATAGATAGTGGATCTTGATTCAGTGTCCTTGTCAAGAGTTTGTCTGTAGGTTTTATAATTTAACCGATGGCCGGCATGCTTCCTGGTGTTGAATGTGCAAGGAGAAGACGGTTCCATCAAAGCGGAGGCTTGTCTGATTCGCCAACTCCGGCAGTGATTGGCTTAACAAGAAGGTCCTCCTTCTGTTTGTATACAAGCAACCATGAAACTCACCACACCTCTGTTTCCTCACAGGTATTTCTTCTTTCAATTTACTTATTCTATTATTATTGTTGAGGTTGAAAATGGGCTGCTGCTGGTCTTAGACAGTTTATCTTTTCTGGTTTGAACGGAGAATCATAATAGATAAATAATTATATAGAAAAGATGAGAGAAATGAGGGATTTTGAGGTTAAGATGAATACTGGAGTAGGTTTTTCTACAGGGAATTCTTTTTTTTTCATTGACGGAGTCATGCAATTAATTGAACTGTCACTTGACAGTAAAATATTTTATATAAAAAATTAACATCATTTTGGAAAAAAAAATGACACCTTTTGCTCTTGAGCCGCATATTGTTGCGATGATGCAATGTTCATGGGAAATCCGGATAGAACATGTGCTTCGAGAAAGAAATCGAGTTGCTGATAGCATGGCTAAACGTGCGAATTTTGATGACATGGTCTTTCTTCCATCAAAAAAATAAATTAAGATCCATCATTTGACTAAGATGAGATTAACGTTGTAGTAGAGAATTGTTGATTCCGAAAGCCCTTTGAAAGTACAATAATTATTATTCGGACTAACATGGGTTACATTAGTACAGCAAAGGAGCACATCAACTCAGACTCGTCAAGATGACAAGCTTGGAGGAGTAGCAAGAGAAGCAAGGGAAAGATTAGATGGAAGGCTGAGATCACAGAGAAAAACAGAACCCAAAAGGTATACTAAATTGAGGCATGTTTATTGATGGTATTGAAAGAAATTATTGCCTGCTGTTTTGGATACATGAAACCAATCATTTCAGGCAAAATGGCAAAGAGAGTATCAAATGTGTGGTTCAAGGGGAGTTGCACTGTGAAGTGTATGGATCCAAGAAGAGGTTCAGCTGGGGGAAGCTGAGTTGGAAGGCGGTGGAGCAGGAGTGTGCGATCTGCTTGGAAAGGTTCCGAGCCGGTGAGTGCCTCGTTCATCTGCCGTGCGCGCATCGGTTTCACTCGACGTGCTTGGTCCCATGGCTACAAAACAATGCTCGCTGCCCATGCTGTAGAATGGGAATACTACCTTAGGATTCATTATGTACTAATCAGCAACCTTTGTTAGTTCTATATTTCTAGTTATAGACTTACACTTTCAGTAATTCAAATGGTAGCATGTTTAATTATATTTTTTTTTAAATCGTTGAGTTGCTTAGTGGAAAAGAGAGCATTGTTATCTTTAGGAGATTCATGTTTGAGTAATTTGTCTGTACTATGTGTATATTTTCAAATGATTAAGAGTAAAGAACATATACGATTATGTAATCATATCAGAATATTAAAAGACTTATATGTTTTTAATATATATTTTTAATTATATGACATAAAGTTAAAAATTATCCCTCAACGTTTGACTGAATAGTCATTTTGGCCCTTATTCTTTTCTTGAAGCAATTTAACCCTTAATATTTTATTTTGGGCCAAAACAACCCCTCTGCGGATGAAAATTGTTAGCAACTAACGATAAATGGCATGAAATGATGTAGTAAACCTACATGAAAGCACACGCTTACATGGTAGTATCAAAGACGTTGACTGAAAGAATGTCACATCAATCAAAAAATAATTTTATAAAATTATATAAAATATAAAGTTATTTTTTCTGATGATGTGTCATTCTGTCAAGTCATTTTAAGCTGCTTACCGTCAGTGGACTAGTAATTTTTATCCGTATAGAGGTTATTTTGACAAAAAATAAAATATCGAAAGTTAAATTACTTCAAAAAATAAAGATCAAAGTGATTATTTAGTCAAACATTAAGGACATTTTTAATATTATACCTATATATATTAGGTATGTACAGTGTGCAGCTAACGTCGTCGAGTGAGATATTTATAATCACGAATTTTCCTTCAAAAAGACATACTATTTCCTTCGTTTGTCATTTTTCTTACATTTCGATTCCTCCCTCACGACCACCACAACTCTGGTCAGCTTCAATTTAAAGATGTAGTCCTCTCTATTTTCATTTATTTTTAATCTTGAAATGTCACATCGATAAATTTATTAAAGAATCTTATGAGTATCTATAATTGAATTGAATTTTTTAAGGTTGGAAAACACAGGGGCTATATTCTTGGAAAATAAAGTAAGATGATAAGATTCTAAATGTTCTAAGAGTATAAAGATTTCAAGCATATTTTAATTATCTTAAAATTCAAATTTTATCGATTGCGATTTAGTTCAATTAATACTGTTGTAATTGTAACAAATTGGAGGTTATGCGCTCGAGCATTCGCACTTTAGCGCACAATTATTTCCAATTTAAAATTTGAATAGTTATGGTATAGTTTATGCATGGTATAAAAATTAAAATTATCAAATATTATTTTTAAGAATAATTATATAAAACAAATTAAGTTAATTTTTTAATGGAAGACTCAAACTAATTAGTTATATATAGGATACATTGGCACAAGGTAGAATTATTTAGAGACTTTTGCGGGCGAAAAAAATAAGTGAAAAGTTTTAATTAATCCAACAATCTTAAAAAGGTATAAAATTAAATAGTTTTACGTTGCGTAAACGGGTCATAATACATATATAAATCACATGAAAGAAGTTTTTCTTTAAAAATATAATTCACATTGTAATCCATAAATTTGTCAACTTTTCTCATATTAATATCTAATTTTTTTTCCACATTGAGACATAAATTTGTTTATTTTTCACACATTAGTACCTAATTTTTTGGGGGTTCACATTAGTACCTAAATCTGTCTACTTTTCTCATATTGGTACAATGTGGACAAAAAAAATAGATGCTAATATGCGAAAGTAGACAAATTTAAGGGCTAAAATATGATCTATCCTTTAAATTTTATTTTAATGCGTGTGAAAAGATCAAATGGAATTTCACTTACCTAATTAATTGACTATTTTATTTTAAAGTAAATTACGTAAATTATCACTGAATTTTACTCTCAAATCTATTTTGGTCACTGAAGCTTTAAAACGTTCAATTTACTCACTGAAGTTTAGAAATTGAACATTTTTTTCACTCCTCTAACTTTTTGATAGCGTTATGACATGGATGTCGTCCACGTTCACCGTCGTTAGATGCTATCATCGATGGCCATAGATAGTGGTTGTTCGGTCCCAAATTTCACCAGTTGCTTCATCTCGACCCCTGAGTCTGAATCCGGCCTCTATTTCGTCGAAAAATGCATCGAAGTCCATGAATCAGACAACTCGCCAATCTCTTTCCTCCGCCGTCGGATAGAGCTCGTTTCTTAATATATTGTTTCCCTCGTGCCGATGAAGTTTTTCACCGTTTTGAACTTGGAGATGTTCTTCCGTTCGTCGGTAAACGGATGTGGTCCAAAAGTTAACGGAGGAGTGACCAAAAACATTCTGTCTAAACTTAAATGAGTAAATTGAACGTTTTGAAACTTTAATAGCTAAAATAGGTTTGAGAATAAAGTTCAGTGAACATGTACGTAATTTACCCTTTATTTTATATTTACGAAAGAAGTAGGGTTTGTGTAGGGTGAGTTCCAGCTCAATTACGCGAAATTTCTTCATCGTAAAGTTTCAATTATTTTACATCAATCGGATTCATTCACTTGGCCCACCCTCCACTTTTTTTTATAAATATAAATTAATAGATAGATTATAGATATGGTCTAAAATTGACAGTATAATAATAATAATAATAATAATAATAATAATATGAATAACTACGCAGATAATTAATTATAATATCATTTATTTATATGTGACTAATAAATACCTTTTTAATACCCATGTCCAAATTATATTAAATTTTCTAATTCAATAATTTATCCAATTTTTATTTTTTAAGTTTGGTTTAATTTATTTTTGTTAATATATGAAATTATTATTTTTTTTGAAAATTATAATATATTTATTTAAAATTAACCATTAACAAGAGCCTCATCAAAAAAAATTTCCGCAAACATAGATGGAGAAAAAAGAGTGCAACTTGCTAATGGGGCAATAAACCAAACAACGCAAGGATCCATAACATTTGCAATTTACAACCATAGAATCATAACGCAAGGATCCATAACATTTGCAATTTACAACCATAGAATCATGCCCACGCAAGTATGGCAATTCCATCACTGTCCTGGGTTTCTACATAACCTTCCACAGGCAATTATTAACTAGATTACAAGGTTCCAGCACCATTCACTCTTGGCAAAAGCAGCCCAGCAAGCTTCTGTTAAAATCGTCCTTAGCTCGGGGCCTCCCAGAACAAAGGCGTGGCTCTAGAAATTTCACTTTTTGTCAGTTTATCTGCAGTAGCATTAGCAGCTCTTAGAATGGCATGAATTTCCCATGTCAGGCCTGTGCAACAACTTAGGCAATCTGCAAAGGTATCTTTAAAAACATCTGGTCCAGAATGAGGGTGATTAAACCATTCAACATATACTGCACAATCAGTTTCCAAAATTAAACTAAATGAACGAGACCACACCGAGTTCCGAAAGATTGAGTCAGCCTCTTTAAGCTCAAGTAACTCAGCCGAGGTAGCATCAATACAACCAATTGATTTAGAGAACATAATAAGAGAGGCGTTATTAGAATTTTTTAAGATACCTCCAATCTCAGCTCTTTCAAAATCTCCCTCAACAGCTCCGTCTACATTAAACTTCAAGGAATGAACAGGAGGTTTTACCCATGAAACATTAGGATGACACGGCAGGTCCACAATCAAGGACTTAAGAACCTGAGGGCATCGTAGAATATCATCATTAAAAGTCACAGAGGAGGGGCATTTAGCCTTACACCACCACCCTAAACAAGAAAGGCATATATCAAAAAGTTGGTTCTCATCAATACGAGTCCCTTTAAAGATCACTTTCATTCATGTATAACCATATCGACCACACAAAACAGGAAAAAAAAAATAAAGCTACCAAACCTTTAAAGAGTTAAGAAGGTTAAAGAGCGAGACCCAAGACAGGAGAAATGATTTAATATCTCCAGGGATCACAAAATAGATTCCCCACAAGTGGAACCATCGAACCCAAATATTCCAACTTACAGAGCAATGGCAGAATAAGTGACTCGCAGTTTCGATGCCTCCTGCACATAGCTAAGTTGCACAAATACGGACACGGGATAGGTACGGGAACGGGGACAAAAAACAGTAATTTTCAAAATTATAGGGTACGAGTACGGCAAGGGTACGGCAAATATAAAATATATATATAACATTAAAATTCATAATACAATAAGGACTAAAATTATAATTGTATTAAACAATAATTATAATTGTAGTTATTTAAATTCACTTCTCATAATTTTTAAATTATTTTCTAACACTTAGATTAGAAGATTACTAAAATTAAATGACTAAATTGAACGAAAATTTAACTTTACATTCTAAATTAAGAAAAAATCAATGACTAAAATGATAAAATTAAAAGATGACATGACTGAAATAGATATTTATCCATCCCTATTTAAAGCTTTAAGTGAAGAAACGTTAAAACAAGTTGAAACAAGTTACAAATACAATACACACCTAATATCCCATATCCTCAAGATACATAAAGCAAGAAGAGAAAACAACTTATAAATAGGTGCTTAGCCACTAGAACAAGGAAGCAATTTAGTCTTGGTCTTTTGGTTGAGATCAAGTGTATGTGGGTCATTTGCCACTCGTAATTAAATTTATATTTTTTTAAGTTGGGTATAATTTGAGCTTTCTAAGTTTAAAATTATCCTTGAACTTTTTAAGTTTAGATTAGTTTAATGATTTTTAAAACCTTGGTCACAGAGAAGATGGGGATTTTATTTTCTATTTTTAAGTAAATTTATTCGGAAATGTCCTTGAAGACATCTCTAATTAATATTGACCGTCCCCGTTAAAGTTTGATTGTCCTTCATAAAATTAAGACGTTCCCTAGCTGTGCCTGCACCGTCCCCGTATTGGGAACGTGGGATGGCCTTGTATTGGCGTCCCCGTGCTTCATAGGCACATAGTCGACACTCCAAATTTTGCTTGTTTAACTCATTCTTTTTCGATAGCTCAAACCTCGTGGGGATCCTACTATGCAACAGTCTCCACATAAAGGATTCAACTTTCGGAAGAGCGACATTTGGCCAAACAAGCTTCTGAGCGTCCTCCTTTAACCTATCTTAAGCTATCGCATTTTAATTGACCAGACAACAAGTTATTAATTACAGAAGAAAAGTCTTCCCAAATATCATTTTCCCAAATTGTCAAGCTTCCAAAATCTGCAATTACACCAGATTTAACACTAGCAAGAGCAAAGATCCTGGGGAACGCATCTTTGAGTGGTGAAATTCCAGCCTACACATCTGTCTAGAATTGTATATTCTTACCATCACTTACTTTCAGTCGAATGTTTTGGGAGAACAAGTTCTCACCGTTAGATAAGGGGGAGATTATGCTTTGCCAAACCCATGTTTTATTTGAAGTCTTAACATTTGTAGGCAGCAAAGAACTAGAATTTTCATCATATTTCGCATTAATCACTCTTTTCTATAAGCTATTAGTTTTAGTGCCAAACCTCCATAGTTATTTGTTTAAGAGAGCCCTGTTCTTTGTTTTAAAATTGATCAGACCCAACCCTCCACAAGAGTCTCCCACCTAATCCACTAAACCCCATAAAAATCTGGCCACCAAACTGGAGATACTAGAGTTGACAGCAACCGACATTAAAAATAAAGACATCAAATAAATTGGTAAGCTATTTAAAACAGACTTTATCAAGGTCACCCAACCCCCAAATGACAACATCTTCGATTTCCATCCAGAGAGCTTTGTCTTGAGCTTTTCCACAATAGGAGACCAAATCTGTGCCAAGTTCTTCATCACTCTTAGGGGAAGACCCAGGTATTTTGCAAGGAAATTTCTCTCTCTGACAATGCAATAAAGATGCCCAATGGTCGACTTTTTGCTCGTCAACGTTGATTCCTATCAGTTTAGATTTCTTTAAGCTAAGCTTCAGGCCTGCTGCTAATTCAAAACCTTTGAGTATTCTAACAACATTTTTAATTTGAGACTCACCAGCCCCACAGAACAAAATAAGATTCATCTGCAAATTAAATATGGGATACTTCAATTGCATTTTGCCCAACTAGAAATCTATTGAAAAATCCACGAGCTGTAGCCTTTTGAATTAGTACAGTTAAGGCTTCCGCAACAATGTTGAAAAGCATAGGAGACAAAGAGCATCCTTGTCTTAAACCACGCCCAATAAGAAACGAAAAGGTTGGAGTCCCATTTACCATGACTGAAATGTAAGCAAATGAAATGCAAGTGAAGATCTATCGACACCAAAGCGATCCAAACCCCATCTTTTTCAAAATATCTATAAAAAAAAAAACCCAGTCAACGGTGTCATAAGCTTTGCTGAAGCCCACTTTAAAAACTACATCTTCTAGTGGGGGTGTGCATTATTCAAAAGTCCACCTTAAAAACTACATCTTCTAGCCCTTTCCTTCTGGTGTACTCAATTAACGGTTAATTTTTTTTAAGAAATTTGGTTATCGGTTAATTCAATTCAAAACCGGTTAATTAACCGAATTAACCAAAATTATTATATATTACATACATTTTTTTTGTCATTGAACTTTTAAAAATCATAAAATGATCATTACATTTTTTGATATATTGTAAAATTGTCATTAAACTTTTATCAAATTAGCATAAAATAAAAGTTTAGTGACTAAAAAGATCATTTTAGTATAATTTAGTGAACAATTGTGTAATTTACCAAAATTTTATAATAAATTTAAGTCTACCAAATTATCCGATTTTTTTCGGCCTAAAATTTCAATAAATTTTGGGTAATTTAGTTCCATCGGTTAACCGAATGGAACCTTCTAGCCCTTTCCTTTTGGTGTACTCAATAACTTCGTTTTCTATCAAGGAGCAGTAAAGAATCTGCTCCCTGGACAAAAGGCAAACTGTTGTTCCCCAGTTATCTCATCTAAAACCGTACCAAACCGCAAAGCTAATACTTTTTTAAAGAAGTCTAGAATGAATATCATCTTTCAAACTCGGCCAAAACTTCTTTAAGAATCCCATGTTAAAGTCGTCTGGGCTGGGGGCTTTAGAAGACTCAACAGCCGAAAGAGCAGCATAGATTTCCCTTTCTGAAAAAGGCTTTTCAAGCCTCGCAGCTGCATTTAAATTTAATTGACTGATATCATAGTCAAACAGTTTGATCAGAATTGTGTTGGACTTGTTGTAAATTTTTTAAAGTGCACCTCCATGGTCTTTTTTACTCCATAGGATTGTTGAAAGTTGCTTCCCCAACCTTTATGCTGCCAATAAAGTTTGATCTTCTTCTTGCCGGGGCAGCCAAGTGAAACAATTTAGTGTTTCTGTCGTCAGCTACATCCCGTTTTAGGCGAGACTTTTGAATCCATTCACGCTCTTCTCTTCTAATGAACTCTCATAATCTTCTTCTAGTAGCCTTCAGCTCATCACAAAGGGATAAATCCTGATTCTTATCTGCAATTCTCCCTTCTAGCTCGAAGCATTTTATTTCTAGATCTCAGATTGAATCAGTGGACTTTCCAGTTTTATTCAAAACCCAGTCTTTAGAGATCAATTTGCACTTTCTTAACTGAGAACCGTTACCAACCCTTTTAGCTTTACAGCATTCTTCATTTACCCTCTCAAAATAAGCATTATCATCAAGAAGATACTCGAACCATTTGAATGGTCTAGGTCCCCAAAAAGTTTCCAAAATTAACAAGCTTATCGGGTTGTGATCTGAAATGCATCTTGGATGAATAATTTGAAATAATGCTGGTCAGACTCTTAAAACATCCGGAGAAAGTAGAAATCTATCCAATCGACTGAAAGAAAGGTTTTCATTGAAGTTGGACCAAGTGAACCGACCTTCTTAAAGTGGGAGGTCAACTAAGCACAAACCATCTATGAATTCTGAGAAATTGTCCATGGCACCCCCATTCAAGCTCACTCCAATTCTTTCCTCAGAAAATTTGACTGAGTTAAAATCACCCCCTACAATAACAGTGTAACACCCTCGACCCAGATGTCACTTTGGGCCCCAAGCTTAAAGCCCAACCATTAAATTTCTAACCAAGTTTAGCCCAATCCACAATAAATTTTCAAAAACCCATTTTATTTCAATCCAATAAATTATAAGTAATATTTGAAACATATACAATGGAGCTCTTTTAAAATTACATTATAAAACTTTTGACTCGACCGTTTGAAAATCTAAATACAATTTACAATGTACAATAGGTTCCTACGAATACATAGCCCAATAACCTAAGTACTGTACTCTGAAGAGATGAGGCACTGGAATACTTCACTGATGGTGCCCCTCCAAGAGCGTGTCAACCGACTAACCTGCGAACGAAAACAACGATTTCTAACGCTTAGCTAACAAGCTCAGTGGATACACAACCACTCAACCATGCTTCATGCAAATCATAAATAAGACCGATGCTACAAGATATGATATCATGGTAAGATAACAATGGCGCTACTACTAGTCGCCAAAACACATTCCTCAACAAAGCAATCATCAATCATGGCACATAAGGCCCAACCAAGCCCGAGATCTCAACATATCACCTAGGCAATAACAACATCAACAACAACTCTAGAGTGAGGCCAGGACACAAAGCATCGGTAAATGCACTCCGGGTGAAGTTGGGTCACGTAGCAATAGATCATACACCCTGGGTGAGGCCGTGTCACCTAGCATCGAAACATACACCCTGCTCGGAATCCTCCATCGAGCATCTATACTTTAGGTGAGACCGGGTCACGTAGCATTAGAACATACACCTATACTCGAAATGCTCCATTAAATATCTTCGAATGAGGCCCGGGTCACATAGCATCGGTAACCTCCATTCGGCATCTCAAACCGTGGTGTTCTAACGCTCTTCACTGGGTATCCGGATCCCATCAATCAAGTGGCCACATGGCATGACACATCAACATATAACCCAACCAATACCTATCCAGCATGCAAGCAACGCGATCCCAAGGATCCCCTATTGTTGCTAAGCGACAACACATCAATATTTACATTACTGAGTTGTTACTACATTATGGAGGAGTATTCAATTAATCTCATTATTTGACTCATTAATCCACATTGTCCTATTACTCAAGGCAACTCAACTGTATAAGCGTCCATTAAGCGCACAACAAGGATTCTAATTACCATATAACATTATTTGATTCACCTAGGCTCCTTATATGATACTAACACAAGCAACTCGTCCAATATTTATCAAGTTATTAGCCATTTATTTCACATACGGGATTTAAATCTTAGTTTCTTAGTTTTACAATTCATTTTATACCTTGGGAGACTCATTAGGTCTTTTGTCTCGAATTATAGAAACCCCGAACGCAACCTTAATTTCCTCAAGCAGATTGCTCTGCGCCTACCGGTACTCTTATATGGGTATCGGTACGCCCCTATAGGTATCAGTACTCTCTCAGAGTATCGGTACTCATTTTACATTCGAAAGAATTTGTTTTAAGCTCGTACCGATACGCCCTCTTCAAGTATTAGTACGCAGTACCTGTATACTTACCCCCGTACCGATCCTAAAAACTCAATGAAACAAAAGTACCGATACGTTCTTTTGCGTACCGGTACACTAAAACGCTACTGGAATTTCATTCATAATAGGGGTACCGATACTCATGAGGCCGTACCGGTACACCTTTCATGTTTCAACTCTTTACATATAGAGGGGTACCGGTACTGAACTACCTGTACCGGTATACAAACTAAGATTTTTAGGTATGGGGTTCAAATTTCTCGTCTTTAACCCTCAAACCAACTTGGTAACCCCCAAAACTCAACCTACAAATTATGAAAAGTGCTTAGGGTCGATTTTTATCAATTTTAAGCCTTATTAACATCAATTTCACAATTTGCCATTATAAAGCAACCAAGGTTCAATCTCAACCAAAAATACCATAAACATGCAACAAGATCTATTTTCATGATTTCCAGGAAGCTATAGGAGTTAGTAGTGTACTAACCTTGGATTAAAGCTGATAAAGAAGCCTTCAAAGCATCTATTCTCGTTCTTCCTCCTCCAAACCCCTCTTAACATCTCCCTCCACCATTTCAAACAATATTTACCTCAAAAGAAAGATCTTTTGATGCTGAGCCATCTTTTCTCCTTACCCAAAACGAGATTCACACTCTAGAATTCAAAGGTTCAACCTTTAGACTTTGGTTCATGGGAGAGAGATGAGCATGGATGAAGAGAGAATACAAAAGGACATGGTGATATCACCATCAAGCTATTTTTGCAGAGAAAATAAAGAAGCCCTCCTCAATCTCTCTTTAAAAAGAGGTAATTACCTCATTACCCCTCCTTCATACTCCCAACTCATCACCCAACCAAAGCTCAAGCCCAAACAACTAAGAGCAAGCCCAATAAGGTTCCCGGGGCCAAACATCTAGGCCCAAAAGTAAACTCGCATTTTGATTTAAACCGACTCCCGAATTTACAACTCTCCTCCTTAAAAAAAATTTGTTCTCAAAATTTAAACAAAGGAAAGATATGCAATTGCTGAAGCTCTCACTACCATCTCAACCACATATGTCACGCGACCCTAGGGTCTCTCCACAAAACTTTCCTATCCAACACTCTTATTATAAATTCTCAACTCTATACAAGACTCCTCGACAATTCATTTCCAACGTCTAGAACAACACTCACATCGAACCTAGAATTTGATCAAAAAAGGATAACCTCAACAGCTTTGTCAAACATCAACCCGTTGAACTCACTTCGAGGGACTCACATCTTGGTTATCAACCTCTTTTTGCGTCTAGAATGCGACATTTCTTCAAGGGTACACTTTATGGGCACTTATTCATTTATTAACAACAGCATGGCCCACGTGTTCAAGAACAAGCAAACTCTTTCAATCTAGCTTTACCGCCAAACTATCTTAAAATCATAACCTTCTCTCTCGACTTGATCAACTAAGACAGTGTTTAGCACCTCATTTACTTAAACTCACTACGACATAAACAGATACGAATCCACGATCAAGTGATTTCACTATCCAAGCCACTTCGGTTCTAAAGGAAAATTGTTACCACTAACAAGCTCTACTAGGGATCAAACCCACCAAACTATCCTCAAAGGTCCGAACACCCTTTTCCATTCCAACCACCTAATTCTAACTAACAATTATGCTGAAACTTTAGCAAGTCCTCAAGGATTTCCTAATGGTTCTTCCAACACATCTTATTACATCACAAGAATCTAATTCCACACAACTTTAGCCAAAAACCCACATTTCTACTAAGCCATTTGGACGATCTTCACACTGTTACCATGCATGAAAACAATCCATCTCAAACCCAATAAAGCAACTCTTAAAACATCGAGCTTAAGATTATATCGACACACTCGTGAGTCCAAACCATCTCACGACTCGTCTTTAAGGTCCAAACGTTACCTCGAACATAATCTTTATCACAACCTCTCTTAACCTTCAACTTACAATACTCGATCCCTGAACGATCATAAGGCAACCTCGAAACTCTTCAACCATTTACAAGATTATCAATCCCCAAGGAATGTGTAACGGTCCTCCATCATTACACGTCAACTCACCATATCCAACGTCACCACTCTTGCTAACCAACTCGTGTACGCCTCAAGCTGAACCACTAAAAGTTCACTCACTTTTGCAAATGAGTCCATACACTAAAAGTTCAGTCTGTGCCATACCACAGGGTGAGGGACACAAACACTAAACTCGATGTCACCTTTATCGCAGGTTCTAGTTCACAATCAAGAGTAAGCCCGATCATTCTTCGAAGAGCTCTCTAACGTGGTCTTAACTGTTTGTAACTCTAAAGATTTGGACTCTTAACCATCGTGGGCTAAAAACGTCTTGCAACCCACAAGATCCTCTTAAACAACCATCACAAGAAAACAAGCTTCGTGCTAAAGCGACAATGGTTAATTGCGTCCATTTCCAACAACCTAGTTCACCTTGAACCCAAAACTTCAAGGGTCTCGCTCGAAAACCAAGGCATAACTCAAACTCATACACTTATTCTTCTCTAAGGATAATATCTACCAACTATGAAGAGAGTAAATCTAACAAATCCACGAGGACTATTACTCTCAATCCTCACTTACTACCCATGGTAAGAGCATTACTTACAATAACTTGCAAAACTGATAGATTAATCAATCCAACATACCACAACACTTATCCAACAAGAGCCAAAATCATTATATGAACGAGAGATCAAATTCAATCAATGTAACGACTAAAACCAAAACAAACACATGTACTTGACATATTATCGGTGGCAAAGCTGTCATCTCTGGCCTGAACGACAGACTGTCTAGCAATAGCTCGATTGTCGACTCTGGTGGTATATCTCATAAGACCTTTACCCTGATACCTCGACGACGCTCTACCACCGCCTCTCGTAAAATCCTGACAATGCCAGGAAGAAGTCAACCTCTAAAACTAAACTGGTACACCAACATCCATAATCGGGCAGCCTCTCGTCATAAGACCTAGTGTCCGGCACCTATAACAATTCCTTCAAGCAAGAAACATACCCCAAGGTGATGTCACTCACAATACTCACGATCCGGTAGAAAAGAAGCTCCGGCCAAACCATCAACACTCCCCACTAGAGTAGAAATCAAATAGCCCCCACAACCTTCAATGTAGGTCTTCAACCAACCCTCGATAGCTAATCCAAAACAACTCTCTTTGATTCCCCTCAAAGCATAAAATCTCTTAACAGAGCTTGAAAAGAACTCATGTTGCCTTGGATCCCCACAACACGACCTATAAAATCCTCAAACTAACTCAATGTTGGCTCTGAAGTTATTCGAGTGCCTTCACACTATCAACTAACTCAGAAAATATCCCAAGTGAACCCGTTGTCACATGCATCAATATGTCAGCCTTGAACTAGGTGCAAAAATTGATTCCTCATTTCACCCAAGCGAGCCTCTCTGGTGTACTTCTCCTTTAAACTCATCAGAGAAGATATCCCCTGTCGGGAGTGCAATCTATAGTCCAAACTCGACGGTCTTTCACTACTCGTATGCATTACCTTTAAGAAGGGAGACAATGCAATCGATATCACTTTAAGACTGGTTTACATCTACCTCAGAACCCTTTGAAAGTCTTTCAACCACTGATCCACTTGATCCCGTCTTCCTTTCTTGACCTTTCAATATCATTTGGTTCATAACAACGATGCCTCTCTCATTTGAGAGACATGGCTCTCTTCGTGACTTTCCTAGTCGTGTCCCGTACCACCTGATCCAAACTATTCTGAACCGCATTAAGAAGATGGTAGTTCCTTATTATCAACCAAGGGTTTGGTTCTCTTTGAACCTCGAAGCTTTCAACAATGCTTGACATCTTAAGCTAGCTCGTTCGAACAAACAATCAATGGCCAATATCATATCAATTCATTAAAAAGGCAACTCCACTGAGTCTTTCAACCACGTATCCTCAAGCCTTACTTGAGTATTGCCTTGCACAAATTCAACAATGTCCCTTCAACTACTAGTATACACAATTCATAACAAGCGTACACTGCTCGAACCTCCAAGCATTCAGCTTACAAGGAGCACACTTGGGACCTCAGAGTCATCAAGTACCTCCCAACATTAAACGAAAATACATATCTGCCAGGTGTGCTACATCCTCATCATATGGTACTCTACCATCAAAGATCACTTACTATAGATGAAGGGACCCCGATTGACACTCTACCAACTCGTGAAATCTCACCACTGGAGGTTCTGACTATGAACTCAAGACTTCAAAGTAGCTTATGGCACAAAGCCATGATTACTATTTGATTGATGAGAAGAGGGCACACTTCAACTCTTTCATTCCTTCATGAACTCAATCTTAGCGTCTGAGATAACTTCGATCTCATAATCATCCTCAAAGAAATCAACCATCATTACGGCCCTCACGATCGCGATTGAATCTATCTTAATGTCGCAACCAGCGACACATGTGAACACAGGGCACACCATGCAAATTTTAGTCTTGAAAGAGTACAACTTAGACACAAAGACTCGTATTCGTTAAACACATATCCACAACTCTTAACCACCCCGAGGTCTTCCTAGAACGACTAAACCTAGACTTTGATATCACTAAATGTAACACACTCGACCGGAATGTCACATTTGGGCCTCAAGTCTGAAACCCAACCATAAAATTTCTAACCTAGTTTAGCCCAATCCACAATAAATTTCCAAAAACCCATTTTATTTCAATCCAATAAAGTACAAGTAATATTTGAAACATATAAAGTGGAGCTCCTTTTAAAATTACATTATAAAACTTTTGACTCGATTATTTGAAAATCCAAATACAATTTACAATGTGCAATAGGTTTCTAAGAATACATAGCCCAATGATCTAAATAATGTACTCTGAAGAGATAATGCGTTGGAATCTTTTACTGATGGTGCCCTTCCAAGAACGTGCCGACCAACTAACATGCGAACGAAAACAACGATTTCAAACGCTGAGCTAAATGGCTCAGTAGATACACCACCACTCAACAATGCTTCATTCAAATCATAAATAAGAACGATGCTACAAGATATGATATCATAGTAAGATAACACAATGGCATTACCACTAGTCGCCTAAACACATGCCTCAACAAATCAATCATCAATCGTGGCACACAAGGCCAAACCAAGCCCGAGATCTCAACAAATCACCTAGGCAATAACAACATCAACTCTAGAGTGAGGTCGGGTCATAAAGCATCGGTACATACACTCTTGGTGAGGCCAAGTCACGTAGTATCAGATCATATACCATGGGTGAGACCGAGTCACCTAGCATCGAAACATACACCCTGCTCAGAATCCTCCATCGAGCATCTACACTCTGGGTGAAGCCGGGCCACGTAGCATTGAAACATACACCCATACTCAGAGTGCTCCCTCGAGTATCTTCGAATAAGGCCCGGGTCAAATAGTGTCGGTAACCTCCATTCGGTATCTCAAATTGTGGTGTTGCAACACTCTTCACTGAGTACGCCCCTATAGGTATCGGTACTCTCCAGAGTATCGGTACTCATTTTACATTTGAAATAATTTGTGTTAAGCTCGTACCGATATGCCCCCTTCGCGTATCGGTACCCAGTACCGGTACGCTTACCCCACGTACCGATCCTCAAAACTCAATGAAACAAGGGTACCAATACGCTCCTTTACGTACCGGTACGCTAAAATGCTATAGGAATTTTATTCATAATAGGGGTACTGATACTAGTGAAGCTGTACCGGTACGCCCTTCATGTTTCGACTCTTTTCATTGAGAGGGGTACCGGTATTGAACCACCCGTATCGGTACGTGAACCCAGATTTCCAGGTCTGGGTTCGAATTTCTCGTCTTTAACCCCTAAATTAACTCAATAACCCCAAAACTCAACCTACAAATTATGAAAGGCGCTAAGGTCAGTTTCTATCAATTTTAAGCCTTATTAACATCAATTTCACAATTTGCCATTAAAGAGCAACCAAGGTTCAATCTCAACCAAAAATACCATGAACATGCAACAATATCTATTTTCATGATTTTCAGGAAGCTATAGGAGTTAGTAGTATACTAACCTTGAATTAAAGCTGATAAAAAAGCCTTCAAAGCATCCATTCTCGTTCTTCCTCCTCCAAACCCCTCTAAACATCTCCTTCCACCATTTCAAACAGTATTTACCTTAAAATAAAGATTCTTTGATGATGAACCATCTTTCCTCCTTACCCAAAACGAAATTCACACTCTAGAACTCAAAGGTTCAACCTTTAGACTTTGGTTCTTGGGAGAGGGATGAGCATGGATGAAGAGAGAAGACAAAGGGACATGGTTATATCGCCAACAAGCTTTTTCTGCAGAGAAAATAAAGAAGCCCTCCTGAATATCTCTTCAAAAAAAGGTAATTACCTCATTACCCCCCTTCATACTCCCTACAAATCACCCAACCAAAGCCCAAGCCAACAACTCTGGCCCAAACAACTAAGAGCAAGTCCAATAAGGTTCCCGGGGCCCAAACATCTCGGCCCAAAAGCAAGCTCGTATTTCGATTCAAACCGACTCTCAAATTCTGAAATTTGGGTCGTTACAAATAAGCTTGTTGAGATCACGAAAGATGTTGAATAACTCATTAAAGAACCCCAATCTGTCCCCTACATCATTTGGCCCATAGATGTTTATCAGAGCACATATAAAGTCAGGTCTTACAAATTTTCTAGACATCACTATGAAGTTTTGGGCGATCACCCTATCTTCACATTCAAAGAATTCTGGATCCCATAATGATATTAACCCTCCCGCTGATCCAACCGAAGGAGAGAAAAGAAGTTTAAAGCTTTTTTGGTACCCACATAATTGGTCCAAAATCGTAGCCCCCACAGATTGTAATTTAGATTCTTGTATAAAACAGATTCTCACTTTAGTTTGAGTAAGAATGTTTTTCACCGCCGCTTTTTTTTCTCAAAACGGCCTAAACCACGAATGTTCCAAGAGGTAATTAAGAAATTCTACATAGCTAGTATTAAGAAAACTCACCTTCTTCCAAAAGCACCTTTAGACGTCCATATTCTTCTCAAGCTCTAGAAATTTGTTCAGAATAACCTCTTGATCTGCATTGAAGGTAAGCCTCAAATTTTCGCAAACTTCAAGCGAAGCCCTAACTTCAGAAAGCTCTCCCCCTTCCTGGCTAATGGTCAATCTACCATCATCTTTGTTGAGATCAGCAGGCGAGTTAACCTTTGCTAGAGTGTTTCCCATCTCGACCCCTATAGAATCTGACAGTTTCTTCATTCCTTTTAATTGAGCTGTTTTATTTTTCTTCGAAGAGCTAATGGCTACCCAATTATGTTACTTATCTAACTTTGATCTAAAGGCAAAAGGGCTGTCACTTTTCGGATGCTTCAAAAATTTTGGTTTGACTGAATATAACCCAGAAGCTGAGTCAAAGACGGGCTCTATGGACACACTATGGCCCGAAGAGGAATTTGAGTCTGTGGCAGCTATTACGGAAACGTCATGCAACAAATGCTCCATAGTGGGCCCACCATGATCTGCTTGTCCATTAAGATTGGAGACAACCAAAACCAATGAAGCTTTCTCCGTACTAGGCCTTAGTGGTCTAACAAAGCCCATATTTAGTGACTCACAAACATTTTGAGCCTGATTGTGATTGTCCCTATTGTAGCTTTTCCCCGAGTTAAAAGATTCAGCACGTGGCGAAACAACACCAACCCTGTCACAGCTGTCTTACGACGGCAATAACGTTGCATCGATCTCCATAACCTTGGGATCATCCTCGATTTTTTCCTCTACTTGTGATCCACCAGGGCTGCTGCAAAAACTCTTCGAAGGACCATCAAAGTGACTGTTGAGTTGCTCATTATCAATCCAACATCTTTCATCCTCGTATTCAGCTGTAAATATTTTCAGATTGTAGATGACTCCATTAACTTCAATGGAAACAAAGGATGGAATAATTGATAAGCACTTGACCCTGATAAGGACTTTCGCGACGTCTAGACAATTATTTTCTACCGTATCTGCATCTAAACGAATAACTTCTCCCCATTGACTGCCAATTGAGACAAGAACATATTCATCCCAGACCTCTAATGGTATACCTTCGATACATACCCATACGCGAAGCTTCTTGGACTTCATGAAATTCTCCACTGAACCAATGTCACAGAACCAGGACTTTAGAAGTGAATCTTTTAAGTCCCAGAAAATGTCTAGTTGTTCTTCTTCCTCAAAGCGAATGATAGTGTAGGAACCAAACCAGTAACTATCACTTTGAACCCATCTGACTGTTGTATTTGTTGAACAAAATCGATATCATACATGGCCGAAACTTGACCTATTAAACATTTCTTAAGCCACTCCTTATCTGCCTCATTAATAACTATTTGAATCGAAGCATTCTTTTTTCCTTCTGCTACTTTTGCAGCTTCCACATAAATCAGAGGTACCGTTGGGGGCTCGTCGATCGCATCTTCTGAACTAGGCTTCATTTTGCTCAGTAACGCTTCCTTGTACGACCGACCATCTTTGCCTTTTGCTAAATTTACCCTATTAGGGGCAGTACGATTTGGAAATCTATCACCGGCTATGTGACCTTTGGGAGCCTCTGAAAGTTTTCTGTCCAGGAAAACCTTTATAGTGAATCCATCCATCCTTCTATTGTTTCGTAGTCCACAACAGTCATAGCTTCCCACAAATTCGAAAAGCGAACAAACGCGAATGTGCTTTTCATCCTCCATCTCCTGGGGTTATGATAGGCAATATAAACGTCGAGGACATTACCATACTCCTGGAAAGCTTCTTTCAGTATCGACGGTTGGATTCTCTTGCTTACATAGTTGATGAAAACGGTTGACCCTTTTGACGAGCTTGTGCTGCATGAGAAACCTCTCCCTCTGGTGCTGGTATTTCTGTCTCCCGTTAAAGCTCTGGTGACCAAGGCCCTGACGCTTCATCTCTCAGCGGTTGACATCTTTTTTAAAATATATAATTAATTTGTATCATATTAATTGATCACATCAATTCAATCTAAAACTTAAATATTTATCCGTTTGCGAGGCAGGAACCGTTATGGAGAATGGCCTTTTTCGTCATTTCTTAGTCTATATGGTTTTGTAGGAATGCTATCATCTTCCAAAATAAGTGCATGGATGAAAATCAATTATTTGATCTTGTTCTTTTAAGAATAGGGTGGTGGTATCGTGTCGATTAACGATTTTATTGCGAACCCAAAATCATGTGTTTGATGAAGGTTAAGAAGGGTGTGATCAAGAGTGATGTGTGCTCTTCTTCTTTGAACGGCTCAGTTAAATTTAATATTGGTGGGACAGTGACTGAGAGTTATAGTCCGACATATATTGAAGGTGTGTTGAGGAATCATATGGGTTAACATAGTAAATTGGAGTCCTAGAGATCTATTTTGTAATTTTGGTTATCTATCTGCATGGTTACAATCGATTCTAAAAAGGAAGTTTTTAATAAGACCTTGACTACCTTTTAAAAATATAATTTTAAATTTTGTCAAAGATAAAGGACAATTGAAAGCAATATTGAAGAAATTTGAAATTAAAGTAACTTTACTTTTGTTTCAATGCTAGTCCTATTTAATGAACAAATAATTAAATAGATAAGGAAAGTTGGCCTTACCTGAATGTGACTGCCACTTTTACGAGAAATTATTACATGGTCCCGTTCACCACATTATCCATGGTCTCATCCAATAAGATTCATTCATTTAATAACATGTAAGAAAAATGTGAAGATTCACCTTGAAAAAAAATGAGATAAAAAATTATTATTATATGAGACCATAGATGACGTGGTGAGCCGGTCTATCTAATAATTTTTCCACTTTTACATCTTTATTTCGACATAGTCCGCTACATTTCAATAATAGCAGTAGTGGATCTTATCTCTCTTTTTTCTTATTTTCCTTTTTAGAATAATGGATTTTGTTTTTCAAACAATTGTTTAAAATTTTGAGTTATTATCGCGGAAATTATTCATCAAAATTAAGTTAAATCAGCTAGATTAATAAGAACAAAGTTCTGAAAAATTGAGAGGGCAACCAAAATAAAAATTTTGAGTTGTTGGGGGTTTATTTAAAACGTAAATTTATAAATAATACGATAGTGATTATTAAAAATGTCAACTACTTGGGGTGACCAACGCGTTATTTTCAATTACTTGATTATTACGAAAGTAGTGTAAGTTTAACGCGCAGCATGATTCCGGGACCGCTTCCTGCGGTGGAGTGGTTGGAGATGAAAATGGTCATTGGTTGATTGGATTCTCCAGACAGGTATATGCTCTTTTTTTATTATCAAACAGTTAGGCATATGCTTGGTCGTTGAATATGAGTCAGGGGAAATGTAATGTTGGTGATATTCATATGGTGTTGACTAGGTAAGTTATGTTGTGGATAGTATTTTAGATTTTTTTAGTTTAATATTAGTCAAATAAGATATCTGACCCTCTCATTTTTTAAATTTAAAAATTTAATAAATTCTTACCCTTTTAATATTTGATATTAACTTCGTCCCTGGTGTCGACGCTTGTTCATTAAATCTTATTGTTGCTTTAACGTTCATTTGAAGTTCGGATTGTGCATGTGTTCCATGACAGTAATAAAGTGTCGAATGAGGTCTTAACAATCTTACATGAGGATTGTAATCTCTAGGTCTTAAGTTCCTTTAGTTTGTTTCTTTGTTTATTAAAAAAATAGTCTAATAAAATTTTCTTTGCATTACCAAATTGATTAGGTAATATAGCTAAAATGATATAATTAGAATTTGCTTATGTTATTTGTCCGTATGACTAGCCGATATAATCTTATTTGAATGATTCATGGAGCTTTTCATGCTCTTGATTAATATTTTGATAAATTTTAAAATTAAATTATGGGTAAATAACACTAGTCATTTATGTTGGTTTGTTTAATTTTCAGTTTGTTTTCTGTTTTGTTTGATTTTGCTCACCAATTAAAAAATATTATATTTAAATCATTTATGTTATGATTTATTATATTTAGGTCATTGAACTATTAACTCAAGTTAGATTGATCATGTAACACGTTAAAATTATGAATTCTTAATTTAATTTTTTTAAATAAAATATCAATCTGACCCTTAAATTTTTTTCAAAAATCCCTAAAATCCAACCAAAGTCTCTGTTATTATCGTTTTCGGTCATCATCAGCAACTAGCTATGAAATTTTCAATTCATCCTATTTTTTTCTCATGGATGTGAATATGATTTTTTTTTTTACCAAAAATAGTGCAAATGATATGGCTTTATTGATTTATTTAATTTGTCATGTTTTATGTAATATTTTATGAGTAAACTACTTAAATGATCATTTAATTATGAGGTTTGTTGCGATATGACTATTATATTTTTAATTTTATCAATATGATCATTTAACTATTTAAGTGGTATTAATCAAGCCACCTACCGTTAAAATTTAAATGGAGGATGTTGTGACAGTTAACATAAAATTTGTTTAATTATACTATTGGTCCTCGTTACTTACTCATTCTATCAATTAGGTCATAATTTTAATTTAATTCAATAAATTAATTATTCAATCAGGTCAATTGGAAGAATAACCCAAATAACAACAGACCAATAATTCCTAACCAATTATCAATCCTTCTCAAAGCTTCTTCTTCCTCCAAGCCATCTCAAAGAAGAAAAAAACTCACTAACATATTGTCATAGGAACAACATACGACGAAAACCTCACTAATAAGGGAGGCATACGGAACAAAAAGCACCAGGTACAACATGGGTCATGAATTTTCTGAAAAATAGGAACACAAAGTATAAAATACTGAGGATGACACAAAGTATAAACGCCGATAGTGCTTTAATAATGCATCTTAGCAATATCTGTCCAGACCTCCAACTTGTGTCATTGTCAAGCAAATACTTTTGTTACTATGTAACACCTTAAACTCAGATGTTACATTTCGGCCATAAGTCCAACCTGTTATCATAAAATTTCTCAATTAAGTTTAGCTCAACAAGGCATTTTTCAAAAAACATTTAAATCAAATAGTTGAAAATATAAATAAATAATCAAAACGTTACAAAGGAGTCACAATTTAAATTTAAACATTTGACCATCTGATTTGATTAATACAATTCAAAAAATAAGAATTACAGAGTCCACCACGTAAGGTCCTATGAATACACAGCCCACTAAATATAAGTATTGTTGAAATCACGTACTGATAGTGCTCCTCGATCCCACGATCCAAAGATCAACCTACTCACGGAAACAATGATTTCGAGTGAGCTTACAAAGCTCAGTGGTACACATCTACTCTACTATACTTCATGCTAATCATAAACATAAGCATGCAAGCTAGTACGAGCAATAAGGATAGATAAATAAATACATGGCACTACCACTAGTCACCTAAACACATGCTCTCATCAAGCAAAACATCATACATGGCACTAGACCTGGCAAACTTCACTTGAGACCCGAGACCCAAAATCAACCTGAATAGGATGACCCGAATCTGACTCGAAACTCAAAATAAATCGAACTAAACTAGAACCGAACTGAAATCAAACAGAATTTTAGTTGACCCAAAAATAGACTTAAACCAATTTTCAACCGAGCCGAATGGACCCGAACCTATTTTTAACAGAACTGAATAGACCCAAATCGATTTCACCCGAACCGAAAGTAACTCGAACATAAGGCAACTTGAAATAAAGAAAAGATATTAAAATAAAAAAGAAAGATGATATGTGAACTGGCACACAACTCACGAAAAAGCCAAATATACAAGCTATATAAAGTGATATATAGGGTGTAAATACTTAATTCTACTTGAAGATTCGATTAAAACCAGTCGATCTCCTATTAACCCAATATTAACCCAACCCAAAATTAACCGACCCGAAAATAACTAACCGATACTAACCAAACCGAAAATCAACCGACATGATCCGATTTCTATACCGAAATCATCACAAACCCGAACTAAAATAGAACGTCTAAATTAAAATCGAATTAACCCGAATTGAAATTAAAAGAATGTAATCAGACCTGAAATGACCCGAACCAAAATGACCCAAACCGAACCCAAACTGAATGATCCGTTTGCCACCTCTACATGGCACACAAGGCCCAACCATACTCAGGATCTCACCAGATAAACCGAGTAAAAGCACACAAAGTTATACCATAAACCTAGAGTGAAGCCCGATGTCACACAACCTCATGAATGTATACTCTGAGTGAGGCCTAGTGTCACACAGCCTCGGGAACGTACACCCATACTCGGCATCTCTCCTCGAGTATCATCGAATGCGGCCTGGTGTCACACAAAGTCGGGAACATACATTTGGCATCTCTAACCAAGGTGTTGCAACACGCTATCTAGGTAACCGAATCACATTAATCAAAGGTGACTCAACCAACCAAGTGCCCATACAACACATAACATTAACACGATTACCAATCTCTACGGTTTCTATCAATTATCAAGCCATACATTTAAGTTCACAAACTTGTTAATACATTATGGAAGTGTACATTAATCATCCTTATTAATTATCTCATTAATCTGCGTTATCTTATTAATTAAAGCATAAATCAATTCATTAATAATTCACGTAGATTTCCATCTTTAATTGACATTTAGATTATTCAGCTCAGTGGGTACCGATACTAAAATACGAGTATCGATACTGTACCCCTAGGTACTAGTACTCACATGCTTACCAATACTGACATAGCTTACCGAAAATTCTTAATTTCTACAAGTACCAGTACGGGTCGACCCGTACCGATACGACCCTCAAACATATACCGGTACGGCCAAAGCCCGTTCCGATACGCTACTTACAAGTTTGTCCCATTACTTTGATTTATGGTTTTGCAACACGTTATTCGATCCGTAAAGCTTATGAACGTCATTAGGGTTTGTTTACTAACACATTCAATCCATTAATATTAATTACCACCTTTATAATCATTTATTCAAATATTACCATTATTTATCCCTTATGCACAATTTCCATCGAACAAATCAATATCCATACTCTAGCACCAATCATCATAACACACAATTCAAACAGTCATCACGTAGATATATGAATGTCCGAACAACCCTACACGATCTCCAAAGTCTATACGAGTCAAATCATATCCCTAAACACCATCATGCATCTTATAATTATCGAGCCTCATAATAACGATCTCTAATCATGCTTATTAATCATTTACCTATTTTGGAGGCACTAACACACAAGAAAATCACATTTATGATGCTCATAAAGCAATAGGAGTTCGAGGTGTACTAACCTTAAGCCAAAGTGATAAATCCTTACTCGAGCTCCTCAAACGCTCTTCTTGATTCAATATTCAAGCCCGAACAATCCTCATAAACATACGAATACCACAAATATTAGTTAACCTCATCCACTAACTAATCCACAAGGTCAATTGTATAAAAATAGCTTACCATGTTCGAATTTGGCAAAATAGACTACACTAGCAGACTCAGGGCATCGAGAAACCCCTAAGTAAGGTCCCTAAAAAAGTTAACAGCTCGGTCAACGGTCAACAACTCGGTCAACAGTCAACACGGTTCGGTCAACGGCTGGTCAACTCGTTCAACAGCTGGTCAGCTGTCCAATCGATTTTGTGTTGCAAGATGCACTATAAGAATGGTGCACCCGTAGGGCGTTATCTGGTGCAGGAAAGTGCACATGTACTCGACTGAACGGGTTATAATGTGGCAAGTGCATCGAAGCAGTATGCACCCGCCTGAGCAGACGCAAGCCTACCCTCGATGGTGGCATGAGGGGTGCCCTCCGATGGTCGAATAGTGGCGACGAGCTCCAGCCCCATTGTCTCAACGCTGGGTAGCATGCCGTAGACCTCAATTTTTTAGTTTGGTCACCGGAACTACTCTCTTTTCAATTTTTTGAAGTTTCTCTCTCATTACCCCTTCGTGTGGCAGCTTCGTTGGTGACGCTCCTGGCACCAACCGACTTTAAACGACGAGGGAAACATGATAGTGGCAGCGGTGTAGCATACGTCGGCTTCGATGGCCATAGATCGGGATAAACTCAAGAGGGAGAGGGGAAAAAGGAAGAAAAAAAGGAAAAAAAATGGACAAAATGTTTGAGATATTTTCCCTTTTTGGCAACCAACCCCTCTTTATTTTCCCTCCCAAAATAATATTGGGTAAATTCTTTAATAAACCCACCTCTTACCCCTTGTTTTTCCTCAAGCCCATAACTTTATTTTCTTTAGAGACTAGACCTCAAAATATCAACTCGATCCTTAATTTCGCATCCATTTTAAATTAAATCCTTAGACTTAATTATGCTAACCCAAATCCGAGATCCAACTCGAATATCTGATATTGGGTCGTTACATACTACTTATTGATACTAAAAATGAAATAAACAATTGTAGCATTCAGGAAATTAATCATCTAAATACCTAACATTTTTAGCATTTTGATTTTCTAGGTGGAATCCAAGACGGTGTGTATACTGACTTCTAGACCGGCTTGCCATCTATCAGCGCTCGAGTTAGCTCAATGGCTAGTGGCCTTAATGTTTCATCTGGATTTAAGAAGCTTTGAGATGGCTTGGTAACTAATTAGGAATTAAAGGCTTGTTGTTATTAGACTTACAAATATGATACTTGGTACATTGGTTTGGTTTTGTCTCTTACACCAGCAACACCTGGGTTTGAACCCCATAGAAACTAGTTTTCATCCTTTTATTTCTCTCCTACCACCTAATTAAATGATTAATTAAATTAAAATTAGGACCAAATTGATAGAATATGTAATTAACGAGAATCAATAGTGTAATTATACAAATTTTATGTTAACTGTCACGTCACCCTCTGTAGCGATATCCCTATTCTTACGCTAAAAAAACGGAGAGTTTAAATTTAGGGATGTGTCTCGAGAATTTTGCATGTTTTATGAAAATAATATCTTACGCTAAAAAATGAGTTTTAAGGGTGTTTGGGTATTTAAAAATATGTCTCGTGGGGTTTTAGAAAAATCATATTTTATTTAAAAAAAATAGAGTCACCACCAGCCACTAAGGTAGGCCGGACACCGTAAAAACCAGAGATTTAGAAAACTATCGGGTTCGGGAGTCGGTTACGGATGGGGAAGGATTAGCACCCCTACACCACCCAAAATTGGTACTTTAATAATTATCGCTTTATTAATATTAAACTTTCTGGATTAAAGTGGCGATTAAATCAAAATTTGGTAACAAGTGCGAGTAAATTTTAAGGACACCGTTATTCGAGAGTAAACCGATAAACCACCATCACTGCGTTTGATACTGGCCACGTTTACGCTCGAATAAAAGGGCACCGCATTGACAATTAATATATCTGTAATGCAACTTAAAACATGGCAAATATAAATAAATACAATGCAATAAAAATATAAATAAATACTAACATAATAAAATACTAATCTAACATAAATAAAATACTAATCTAAAACATAAATAAATACTAATCTAAAACATAAATAAACACATTAACTAAAAAATAAGAATACAATTTTAAATTAACTAATACTTCATTAAATCATAAAAATTACAACACAAATAAAAAGGGGAAGAAAATATACCTAACTAGGAGCTCGAATGACAAACCCCGACTGAATCCCACTGAGATCTACCACTACCCCTTCAAAAATTAACTAGATCGGATCCAAAATAGGACCCCGATCCAATATTGGATCGAACCAATTAGGACCGAGGACACTGGCCCCGACCCCGGCCAGCCTTGTGGCCGGTCTGGCTCCCAATTTGGGGAGCCGATTGCTTTGCCAAATTGTGGTAATTTTTTTGGGTGTCATTTCAAAGGCTACCCTATGCCTTTATATAGGCAAAGGGTGGGGGTTGGGGTGAGACGTGGAGCACCGTACTCCACACAATTTTCATTTTTTCTTTTTTTTAAATAATTTTTTCTTCTTTTTTATATTATATATATTATTTTATTATTTTTTGTTGATTTTTATATTAATAATAGTACAAATAAAATAATACTACAACCTGGACAAAAAAGAGTGATTACAACTGCCCCTCTTTGCTTGTTCTTGTGAAACGAGAACAAAGCAAAGATCAAAAGCACTTATTTTTGTCCTTCTTCCTTGTCTTTGGCTTCGGAATCATAGGTTCTTATGGAACTTTCCGCTCTTCCTCGGCCAACTCTTCAAGCTTGTAAGTTCTTCCTATATAGAACTTTTTCGCCTTCTGATCTTGGAGCTACAGGTCCTTCCTATATAGAACCTTTCGCTTTCTGAAGTCCTGAGTTACAAGTCCCTCCTATATAGAACTTTTCACTCTGAGACGACAAAGCTCGGAGTCATTCCTATATAGAACTCATCGCCTTCAACGCGGCGGGTTTTTTCTATATAAAACCTTCCGCGTCATGGGTGGGTTCTTTCGACTGAGAGTTCTTCCTATATAGAACTGCTAGTCTTCACCCTAGAGCCTCAAGTCCTTCCTATATAGAACTTTTAGCTTCTAAAATCTCGGAGTTACAGTTTCTTTCTATATATAATCTTTCACAATGAGGGCTCGAAAATATAGGCCCTTCCTATATAGAACCTTTATCTTCAAATTTAGGGTTCACGCTATGCTGGCTACCGATATTTCTAGACTCACGCTACTAAGGCTGCCGAGGTCTTTCTTGAAATTTGGGGATTCACGCCGAAAACGGCTACTAAACTTTTTTCAAATTTGGGAATTCACGCCAAAAATGGCTACCAAACTTTCTGGGAATTTGGGGATTCACGCCAAAAATGGCCATCAAATGTTTTGGGAATTTAGGGATTCATACCGAAAATGGCCATCGATCTTTCTGGACTCACGCTACTATGGCTGTCGAAATCTTCAAATTTGGGGATTCACGCCAAAAATGGCTACCGATCTTTCTTCAAATTTGGGGATTCACATCGAAAATGGCCACATATCTTTCTGGACTCACGCTACTATGGCTGTCGAACTCTTTCTTCAAATTTGGGGGATTCACGCTGAAAATAGCCATCGATCTTTCTTCAAATTTGGGGATTCATGCCCAAAATGGCCATCGATCTTTCTGGACTCACGCTACTAAGACTACCAAAATCTTTCTTCAAATTTGGGGGATTCACGATGAAAATGGCTACCGATCTTTCTTCAAATTTGGGGATTCATGCCTAAAATGGCCACCAATCTTTCTGGACTCACGCTACTACGGCTGCCGAAATCTTTCTAGCCTTACGCTACTGAGGCTGCTGAAATCTTTCTTCAAATTTGGGGATTCACGCTGAGAATGGCCACCGATCTTTCTAGACTCACGCTACTATGGCTGCCACATCATGCCCAAAGGACTTAATATCCAGCTTTACGCTACTATGGCTATCGTCATCTGGCCTCACGCTACTATGGCTGCCGATCTTTCTGGACTCACGCCACTATGGCTGCCGATCTTTCTGGACTCACGCTACTAAGGCTACCAATCTTTCTGGACTCACGCTACTAAGGCTGCCGATCTTTTTGGACTCACGCTACTAAGGCTACTGATCTTTCTAGACTCACGCTACTAAGCCGACATCTTTCTTTCTTTAATGAAATATACTTTTTCAAACTTTTTGACAATTCTTCAAATACCTGTCTAAAACAAACAAAAATTAACATGCCTCTATCTATATGATGCATGCAATGTTATGCTTTCTTTTTCTTCATATTCTTCTTCTCTTTTTTTCTTTTTTTCTTTTTCTCCTTTTTTTTCTCTTTTTCTTTTTACTTTTTTTTCTCTTTTTTCTTTTAATCCTTTTTTGTTCTAAAGTCTTACACCCTGAAAGGTCGTTCCTCAGATTTCTTCATCTCTTTACTTCTTCATTGTATGCTCTTAAATCCTCATTTGATCAATCACTTCGAATGCTTTCAAATCTTTCGTGCGGAAGGCTTTCTTGTCTTTAGGGTTATCACCTGTCTTCATAAATGATCTTCTGGTCCTTATATTATTCTTATAAGAACCCTTGTCATCTTTTTCGCTTGGCGTTGCCCCATTTAATCACGGGCTCCACTGCTTTGAATTTCCTGACCCATCATACAGAGCCTTGATCTATTTCTAATTACTAGGGTGAGCAAAAATGCTTCTATCCCCTGAGCTCATCCTTGATCTTCTCGTAGCATTTCAACGGGAACTAACTCTTGGTCCCTATGCTTTAAATCTCATCATCATTCATTTTTAAAGTAATGCAAAATGCAATTTACTTGTGTATATTTCAATAAAAAATAATGATTGTTTGAAAAGATAACAGTCATTTTAAAAATCACAACTTGGAGGGAATACCAAACATTTTAAAAACGTCGTTTGGAACAAATGGTAAACATCTTTTTTTTCTTTTTTTAAAGCCAAACATTTTTGAAAATGAATGTTTGGAGAATGGTAAACAAAATTTGAAGTATATTGCCAAACATTTTAAAAACTAATGTTTGGGGGAAATGGTAAACATCAAAACTTTGGAAAAAATGTCAAACCTTTTAAAACATGTTTGCCCCCAAAATATCAAACATCATAACACATATGCTTTAAATTACCAGAGATCAGCTCTAATGAAGCGCATATTTAGAAGATCTTGACTATTGTGGAGATATACGCAAATGTATAGTTTCTTCTAGTCAATTAGGCTTTCAAGAGGCACAATCCCATACCTAATTTCTAACCTATTTAAGGTGGCTCTCTTAATCTCACTAACTCACCATACCTCATTCTTCCCTCATTTGGGTGTCGATCAAGCACTTCGAAGTTTGATGTTCCTTGAAGCAAGGTTAACCCTTATAGGCGAAATGAAATCTGAAGACATTATTATTCAACTTGGATATCTATGGATGATCAGAATGGTCTTTGGAGGCTTGTAATGTAGGCCTTTGGTTCATGATTAGACGAAGCCGTATCTCTATGCTCGTATGATCTGGATATGCTCACATAGAGTTTTCTTTTTTTCTTTTTTGGGATCACTCTAGACTGCCCGTTTTCAAGTTTTCACCCTAGAGTTCATTTCCTCACTCTCTTTCTTTTGGTCCGCCTTGTATTCTGGATGTGTATTGATGCTTGTTTTCCGTAAAAAAAATGATTGATCCTTCAAAGTTCCTTGAATGAAGGATTATGTACATTTCTAGGAGTTATTGTGATTGGTATGCCCAGATGAAATGTTCCTCTTTCTTTCTTCTTATTTTTCTTTTTTCTTTCTTTTTTTTTTATTTTTTTTTATATATTTTGATTGCTCTAGACTGTACACCTTTGGGTTTTCACCCTAGAGTTCACTTCCTTCTTTTGTATCTTCGAATCAGTGTATTTTGGTTGGATATTGATGCCAACATGCTCAGGCAGACTACTCTTTCCTCTTTATTTTCGGGATCGCTCTAGACTGCCTATTTTTGGGTTTTCACCCTAAAGGTCATTTCCTTTTTCGAAATTGGCAATCTTTAGGCCGACTTGTCTTGACTTGGCTTCAATTCAAGCTTCTATACAAATCTTCAAAATTGTGGATTCTTTATGTATCTCTTGCCCATTTCTTACAGTTGAAGTCTTGATCTTGTATTGTTTGATCTTTGTGTGAAGTATATACAGTATTTTCTTTTTATTTATTTTATCTTTTTTTATCTTTTTTCTCTATTTTTTTCTTTCTTTTCTTTTTGTTTTCTCTCTTCTTCTTCTTTTTTTCTTCTAAGGGAATTAAACTCATCACATTCCTTTGTCTCGAGGATAATGATGGAGAATACAACAGAACCCTGAGTTACTCGGCATAGTCATGATTTGAATATATCACTCATGTAGCTACTCTGCTTTTGACTTAAAAGATGGATAGAGCATACAACCACCTTCTGAGCTTTTCACCACAGCGGAGTGCCCCAGAAAATTCTACTCATTTCTTTCTTTTTAAACACTCTTATCTAAGAATACCTTTTAGTAAACCCAAATAGTAGAGTGTAATCTCTCTTTTTCTTTCTTTTTTCCGTCTTTTTCTTTCTTTTCTCTCTTTTTTTAGACTTCCCATTTTGGGTTTTCAACATAGAGTCTCTTTCCTCTTGTTTGAGTCTGTGGATGTATTCTCGAATCAAATTGTATCTATGCCAGACATTGTCGCTTATTCCCGCTTGAACGTAATCAATTATACCCAGCTCTTCTAAACTGGTGCCTATTGAACGGTAGAGTCTTCATGTATCTTCTTCTTACACTATTTAACTTAGTGTACTCGCTCTTGATTGCTTCAGCCTTCTGATTTTCATTTCTTATGTTGCTTGGTTTACTTTCTGAGCATAAACTTGTCTTCATCCATTTTCCTCTAGTAGTTCTATGGCCTCTATGTCCAATCTATCTGGTTTCATCTCTTTCTCTTAGTAAAGTGAAGAAATACCATTCTTCCTCTCATTCATAGATATCTTGAGAAAACCTTCATGGGGTAAAGGTTTAGGGTCAACTCTCGATTCAAGGATCTTAAACGACAAGTGCATGAGAAGGAAAATTCCTAAAATAGGAACTGCCCATTGTCTAAACACTCGCTTTGTTCATCTGTTGGTCTAAGTGGATTAACGGATACTCACATTTGCAATATCCTCACAACTTTCAATTTCTTGTAAATATAAGCAACTTAGAGTTGATTTTCAAATTTGAACCACATGTATTCTTGCATTTGAGATTCAAGGACTTGGTATAGAAATGATATATACATATGTCAATTCACAAAAAAATGTGTATATGTGTATGGAAAATCAAAAACTACCTCATAACAATGAACGAAATGTTTAAAGAATCAAAGAATGCAAAAATGCTGTCTAAATGGAAATATGAAAAAATATCTGTTTGAGAGTTTTTTTTTCAAACATTGAGAATTTCTTTGTGAACTGATGGGAAAACCATAGGGACCTTCATACTACCTCCCGAGTACTAACGTATTTCGGCCCTTTGAATATAGTGTAGGCTTTCCATTTATCTTGTTTTCTTTGCTGGATCAATTCTTGCGTTAGCACTCCCTCGCCAACCAGCTTCTGGATTTCTCAGTGACATGCTCCGATACCCCACATAAAACTCATATGCACTATTTAGGTCAAAGTTGTGGGCAAATGTGTCTGGTGTAATATTCATCGGCCTAGGGGTGAGCTGCTAACCTTCGACCAAATGAGAAAATATGTCTGAAATGAGTACCCCAAATATTTTCAGACTTGCTCGATGAATTTCCCTTGGTGATTCGGAGGGATTATCAATCCTCCTTCTCTTATCATTATGAGAATCTTGAAAGTGGTACCCATTTATCTATTTCTTTTCTTCTACTCCTAGGTGGGTCTGGTCTTTAAACTTAGGTCTCAGAGTGCATGTTCGATTCTCTCTCCGACAGTCATGAATTCCTCAAAGCTGGCCTTCATTTTCTCGAGCATCTTATCAAAGAAGAAATATGAAAGGTGGCATGAAACATGGAAGTCACTTTCCTCTTCGACTACGAGAGGCTGCACCTAGGTCGCTAAACACAACCACCTCAAAGCACATTCCTTGAAGCCTTCATCGGGTTTTATCTTCGTAACCTAGAGAACTGACGACTTGGTGCTAGGACCAAAGCATATTTATATTGGCCCAAAAAGGCATCGGCTAAGTCTCCCCACGACTGAACTTGGTCTCTACTCAAACAGTTATACTATATCACGGTGGGTCCTGCTAGATTGTCATGGAAGCAGTGGAACAATAATTTTTCATTCTTAATGCAGCCCTCCATCTTTTTGCAGAACATGTTCAGGTGAATCTTGGGGCATATTGTTCCGTCATCATGAGCAAATCTGGGAATCTTTGAAATCTGAAGGAATGACCAAATCAGGGTTCAAACAGAGTTTTCTTGCATCGAAGGCATCAAACTTCTTTTTTTTTCGAGCCCATCTTCTAACTGCTCGAATCTTGATTTTTGAGTGTGTTCAATTCTTTTATTCACGATAAAGCTCTAATTCGTCTTTGGATTACTCCCCAAAAATTTTATGCAAGGTAATGATAATGTTATGTAAAATATGACATGACTATACAATGTGATGCAATGCATGAATGCAAATGCGGTGTTGATTCTCGAACAGTCCTTAAAAGACTTTCATTCAATAGAAAAATGTCTGGTTGCAAGAAACTAATAATGAATTACATGTAAAAGTTAGCTTCCTTCTGGAGATCTTAACTTTGGGAAGCAAAGCTCGTGCTCCATGTCTCACCGTCATCTTTAAGATGATGGGTGACCTCGTCTTCTCCTCTTATGCTACTCCATAGACTTGTAACGTCATGATCTTCATGCTTTGGCTTCTAAAAAACATTGAAAAGCGTAGGCATAATGCAAACAAGAGTTTCTTCTTCGGTTGATCTAGGTGCAAACAAACCGATCTTAGAATAATGCGTCTAAATAGGGTTGGATCCTAGCGGTCCAAAGGGGGTCTACTTAAAGTCTTTAAAACTTTTAGGTTTACATTAAAATTCTCAAAGATCATTCGATTTAGATTTCCTCTTTCTTATTATCAAAAAGTTTTAACTTACTTAAAAAATGAAACTTTTAGGGTTTTTTCTTTTTTTGAAAGTTTTAGGAGGGAAAAGAATTCAAAACATAATAATAATATTTTTCAAATTTTTTGAAGGAGTTAAATTAAAATCTTTGAGATTTTTACAAAGGGTTAAATGTGAAGATTTTAAAATTAGTGTTCTGTAGTCCTCACTGGATCCTCTGCGCCGCACGTGCCTTACTATCGGACCGTCTTCTTTCTCGATTGGTCTTTTCTCGGTCTAACTTGATACTATAATATTATCGTTTTCGACAAAGCAGGCTTTTTTCTATTTTGAAAGCCTTTTAAATAAACCGTTCTTGAATCAACACCATGTCATGATACGTAAAATGAATGCAAATAAAAGCGTTGATTCCGCTGGTAATCACCCTTTCGAACGACTTTCATAGGAATTAAAGGGTCCAAATTCTGGAGCCAGAAAAGAAGAATTCTACAGATATGCCCCTCTACATGTTTTGGGTCGAAGTTAAGGAAATAAAAGTCTCGGTTAATATCGCTGGTACCGGGTTTGCCTTTCGCTTCATGCGTTCAAATAAATCCAAGATGGCTACGTCGATGTTTCCATGAACCCTCGAGAAAATGATCAAACCCTATATCCTAAAGAGAACATGTCCCCCTTCATTGCTTCATCCGGGTGTGTAGGCATGATGTCTCGGATACACTCCCATGCACAGGCTATGTTGTCTCCTCAACTTTGATTCAGGCCGTTGACCCAATCGTCACTTATCCCGGCAAAGGTTTTGAGCTTCAATGGATAATTCTAGTCCCTTGGCAGCTTCGTATAGATCCAATCTTTTTGAACATTCTTCTTATTGAGCAAGGCTGTGTACTCTTCTACCGTGAGTATCATGTCATATCCGTTGAAAGTGAAGCAGCAAAAAGCAAGGTTCTAGAACTGAAAAATGGCTCGACGCAAAGGCTGATTAACCCAAACATACATTAAATGTGCTATGTCGCCATAAGTATCAGAATATAGGTCTTGTAGTCATCAATCCCATCCTTCCCAAATCTCTTTAAGCTCTCATAGGTCATTCTGTTGTAGGCCCTTGTATGTATATCCTGGCATTATGCGCTCACTCGGCAAACTATTACCTTGGGCCCACTGGTTGACTTCTGACCAATGTTTGACGGCTGTTCTTGAGATACCTTTTATCCATGATGAAAGATTTCTGATCGGGCAAACCACTTGAACCAATACCTTTATGTCATGTAATGCTAATGCAACAAAAGTATGTGTAAAGCAAAAATAAAATAAAACAAAAATAGAAATGAGTTAGTACCAGATAAAATAATTAAATACATAAACAAAAAGGGCAAATTAAATAAGATAAACAAACAGAACAACCCTATTTACATCCCGTCTAAAACACCTAGTTTATCCGCATGGCTCTAAAAGGGTGGGTCTTTTATGTTCTCTACATGCAGTGTTGGTGCTAGGAGGTACCCGAATTGTCCTTGCTGTCCTCTACTAAGGGTAGTAAGGCCCCCGATCATCACCCATTATAGGCTCCTTTCAACCGGGTTCAATTTAGAGGGACCCATTCGCTTATGCCTCTACGAAGGAACGATATCCTCACGAAAGCATAAGGTACTCGAGCCCCGAAGGTACTTTGCTAGGCCCATACGAAGGAACGATATCCTTACGAAAGCACTAGCGTTTCCCCCTTACTTAAAAAGAAAAGGTTTATATGCCAAATTTTAAATGCGTTAAAATGAACTCGCAATTACAACCGAATGTTAATTTAATAGTCACTTTAATCCGAAACTTCCGATATTAATAAAGCGGTAATTATTTAAAAAAGCTTGAATCTCTTTTTGTTTTCGAAAAATAAAAAATTGTCCCCAGCGAAGTCGCCATCTATAGCGATATCCTTTTTTGATAAAAAAGGGAGAGTTTAAATTTAGGGATGTGTCTCGAGAATTTTGCATTTTTTACGAAAATAATATCTTACGCTAAAAAAACGAGTTTTAAGGGTCTTTGGGGGTCTTTGGGTATTTAAAAATATGTCCAGTTGTGGTTTTAGAAAAATCATATTTTATTTAAAAAAATGGAGTCGCCACCGGCCACTAAGGTAAGATGGACACCGTAAAAACCATAGATTTTGAAAACCGTCGGGTTCGAGAGTCAGTTACGGATGGGGAGTGATTAGCACCTCCACACCACCCAAAATTGGTACTTTAATAATTACCTCTTTATTAATATTAAACTTTCCGGATTAAAGTGATGATTAAATTAAAATTTGGTTACAAGTGCGAGTAAATTTTTAGGACCCCGTTATTCGAGAGTAAACCAATAAACCACCATCACTGCGTTTGATACTAGCCACGTTTATGCTCGAATAAAAGGGCACCGCATTGACAATTAATATATCTGTAATGCAACTTAAAACATGGCAAATATAAATAAATACAATGCGATAAAATATAAATAAATACTAACATAATAAAATACTAATCTAACATAAATAAATACTAATCTAAAACATAAAAAAATACTAATCTAAAACATAAATAAACATACAAACTAAAAAATAAGAATACAATTTTAAATTAACTAATACTTCATTAAAGCATAAAAATTACAACACAAATAAAAAGGGAAGAAAATATACCTAACTAGGAGCTCGAATGACGAACCCCAACTGAACTCCACCGAGATCTACCGCGACCCCTTTAAAAATTAACTAGATCAGATCCAAAATAGGATCCCGATCGAATGTTGGATCGAAACAACTGGGACCGAGGGCACTTCCCCCGACCCCGGCCAGCCTTGTGGTCAGCCTGGCTCCCAATTTGGGGAGCCAATTGCTTTGCTAAATTGTGGCAATTTTTTTGGGTGTCATTTCAAAGGTTGCCCCATGCCTTTATATAGGCAAGGGGTGGGGTTGGGGTGAGACATGGAGCACCCTACTCTATGCAATTTTCCTCCTTTTTTAATTTTTTTTAATAATTTTTCCTCTTTTTTATATTATATATACATTATTTTTTTATTTTTATATTAATAATAGTACTAATAAAATAATACTACAACCCAGACAAAAATGAGTGATGACACCCTCCCGTTAGATTTTAACGATAGGTGGCTTGATTGATACCCCTTAAATAGTTAAATGATCGTATTGACAAAATTAAAAATATAATGGTCATATCGCAACCAACCCTATAGTTAAGTAGTCATTTAAGCAGTTTACCCATATTTTATTTATAACTTTATTCAAAGAAATTAGTAGAAATATACCCAATCCCGATATTTAAAAAAAAACACACACATCAGAATCTGTTGATGTTTGCATCCACTGAAGAACGGCTAGAACAAATTCAGAGGTAATTCTCATAAATATTCCCAATTAATCAAAAATCAAGAAATTAATGTAAAAAAGAAAACAAATTCCCAATTAACAAATGCATTGACCTTTCTTTCTACTTATTGAGATTCAGATTCCAATCAACACAACAAACAATTCAAACAGTCATCACATAGATATATGAATGTCCGAGCAACCCTACACGATCTCCAAAGTCCATACGACTTAAATCATAATCACAACATCATCATGCCTCACACAAATATCAAATCTCATACTATCAGTCTCCAAACATGCATATTCATCGTCTACATATTTTGCAGATACTAACGCGCAAAGTAATCACATTTATGATGCTTATAAAGCAATAGGGTTTGATGTGTACTAACCTTAAGCGGTTATTGCTAAATCCTTACTCAAGCTCCTCTTGATATGATATTCGAGCCCAAACAATCCTCATAAATATATGAATACCACAAACATAAATTAACCTCATTCACTAACTAATCCAGAAGGTCAAGCGCATAAAAATAGCTTATCAGGTTCAAATTTAGCGAAACGAACTGCGCCAACGACTCAGAACTTCGAGAAACTCCCGAGTAGGGTCCTCTAGAAAAAGTCAACGGCTGGTCAACGACGGTCAAGGGTGCTAGGTGATCCAGTGCGACGCAGGTACATGGGAAACTCGGTGCACCCTAGATACGTGATCCAATACGTACAAGTGCACCATAACAGTGTGCACTCGCCTGGGCAGAATCACGCCCACCCTCGGCGGTGGCGCGTGAAGGAGCGTAGGTCGAACAGTGACGGTGAGCTCCAGTCCCACCGCTGGTGAGCATGCCGACGGCCTTAGATTTTGGTTTTGGCCACCGAAACACCCTTTATTCAATAAATTTATACCTTCTCCTCCCTCACCTCGATGAATGATAATGGAGACGGTGACACGACGACCACCGGTCGGCTCCTCTTGGCAAGCTCTCTCCAATGGTGTCGATAGTGTCCCCCACAGTGGCTTTGTCAGCGATAGGTCAGAGTTCAAAGTCTCCCTCTTTACTTTTTCCTCATTTTTCTCTCTCTCAAAAAACATCCTTTCATCCCACTTTTTAGCCTCATTTAATTTAAATACACAAACACCCCAACAACATGGGTAAACCAATTAATTGGTCCTTTATGATCCTTCTTGTTTTCACTTTAAGCTCCATATTTTATCCATCTCAAATTTTAGTCTTTAGCTCTCTTAAACGAGCCTCAACCTTAATTCTCCCTAATTAAATTGCCAACTTAAAATATCTAAACCTGGATCCGAGGCCCAATTTATTAACCCATAAATTGGGTCATTACAACTCTCCCCTCCTTAAAAGAAATTTTGTCCTCGAAATTTGTATCCATAAATCAAAGAATATGTTTAAATCCTTATAACTCTTCGACATTCTCACAGATTTCCTGCTGCGCTACTCTGATCTCTCTCACAACACTTGTCAAGTATAACCTTTGTCTTCTAACGATACAAATATAATCTCAACTGATTCTCTTTCTAGAAAGAATTCATCCTTGCGCGGTGTATTACAAACAACAAGAAAAAAAGGTACCCTGTCAAAAGTGTCACACAAAACATCATCAAAGAAACTTAACTTATGATGTAGAACCCAAAAGGTTGTTGCACAACAAAATCTTTCCACAACTCCGTAAGATCCAAAAGAACAGGGGGTTAAACAGCCGTTGCATCCAAAATAAAACGATTCCTCTCATGGTGACTCCCTGAAGGAGCCTCTAACTCTAATGGCATCCCTTATCAATATCATTGCTTGCCCAGTGCAAGACTTCTGAAAGCAAAAGATGTCTCTACATGTCTCAAGTTTGACCTAGATCTTGGCATGCTTTACATCAAAATGGTAGCTAATGCAGCTCCCACAAACTCGTTTCATGCAAGAGTCTTACACTCTAAACTATCACGTGTTTGGAAAACACGTCATCTGTACCCTCACTAAGATCCATCATCGCATGAAATCCCTCCAAGGGATAAGGTCCCATCACGAACCTCGAATATTGTGTCAAAAGGTAGCATTTACACACCGCAGTGTCATACAACCCAACCCACAAACAATCCAAGTAGACTTTCTATATGGATCTCACCTTTGCCAAAAATATCAAACGGTACCTATCGAGCACTATTTCATTACTCAACGTAATCCCAACAAAACTGTGCACTTACAAATCCTTTACAAGACTCACGGTCATCTATTTAATTTCCACTAAGGAACATCGAAACATCACAACAAATATGAAGAACTCAATGTTAGACTCCCAACTGATGGCAAGTCAACCACTTATCACTATCTCAAGCAGACAACTCCACACTGTCTCCCAAAACATGCGGCGAAATTTTGGTACAAATTGTCGCTATCAAAATTCACCATATACTAACCACTGTACTATATAGGAAAAATCTCTTGTCTTGATATATCTTCCTCTAAAATACTCACAATAAAATCTTAAATTCCATCAGAAACCATCAGACCTAAGTTCAATCATAACATTGTATCCTCTTAATTACAAACAGATGCTACTTCTCGTGGCTTCCAAAGTTACCCAATCATCAACTTGAAGCTTAATTAACAAAATATATGGGTACCAGTACTGACCTATCAGTACCAACACCAGATGAATCGAATACCGGTACTGTATAGAGCTGGTATTGGTACTCTCTTACATGACCATCACTTGTGATCCTTGATCGTCCCTCATGGGCAACATGATACTCAAACCCGAACTAACTCTATACAATCCATCACTTTGACAAGTTCACTTTACTTAGGTGGTGATCGATCTCAGGATCAATAGTTCTCAATTACTTCGACTCACGTCGTTCTCTAAATCTCAAATTCCTTAAAGATCAAGTACCCAAATTTCACAATGTTGGGGTAGGCACAGCCTTCCCTCTTATTGCACAAAAAATACAGCCCTGGTAAAGCAACAAACCATCCTCGATGATCTTAAAATCTTACACAACTTTAATCGAGTTAGCACTACAACAACAAAATGGTCTCATGCAGCTCGGATCTCCACCAATATTTCTCGGCTTGCCTCAAGGAAACTATGATGCAATAAAAAGCATTTACAAAGTCTCAAACTCTTGCTTCCTTAATTGATTACACGGTAACCAACCTCTCCCCCACCCACAAGGTCATTAAGGTAATTATCTTGTTAACGCTTATAGTTCCATATTCCTTACATATTCACACGTGGCATGAAAAGTATCAAACTTATATTCGAGAGATAATATGGTGGCTCACACTCTATCATTGTTGAAATATCTCAAAAATCACCGCAAACATCAAACATTACCATGACATGCCCTAAAGAGAGAAATCTTCATTCCAAAATTTATTTTGAAACTACAAGCCTCTAACACTTTGACCACAATCATCTTATTCTCGAACCAATGCCAAAAAAACACACAGGTACTTCGCAATTGGTTAAATGAGTCATCCACCTTAGGAGAAACGTAACGATCCCTCACTGTCACTTAACAAGCTATCAACGGTTTAAGCATCACCTCAACAAACTAACTTTTTACTAGCGAACAAGCCCGATTCTCCCATGGAAAAACTCTTAGACAAAAGAAACCTCGTTTGAGTTACGCCTTCGCAGCTGAACCTCTAACTTTCTTAACTGGGTCGGTGTCCTCTAACAAGGGCGATGGGCACCGACGTCCAACTCAGCTTTACCTCAACATCTACTTACATTCTTGACAGTGAGAAAGTCTTGACTCCTCCTCCAAGAAGCATAATTAAATACTCTGATAATTTGAAATCTCTTGAGTGTTGAATTGTACACATTAGCTCTATCGAATGGTCAAACATGTCTCACAACCTCGTTGTGCCATTCTCAAAATGACCACTACAAAAATCATGGTAGAAGGGCAACGATCCAACATTCTCCTTACCAAAGGTTGAGTTCCCTCGAGGTATCAAAGCATTGAGTACAACTCTCGACATACAGGTTAGCGTCGTGCATGATCAACCAACTCAATTTCCAAGGTGCAACAACTCTCAAGAAGGTAGCAATGTCAAACATGTAGAACGTCTATCTTGGTCACACTCTAACAAACTAGTAGATCCTCAATCCACTATCTTCGAGAAATGCCCTTGAGAAAGACGATGGTACTTCCTACGTATCAACGAGACTCTTTTTAAGCAAACAAATAATCCTCCAACCAACATGTATCCGCTGATCGATTTTGAAAGCAATTTATCAAAACCCGCATCACAATTGCTATACACGTTTAATGATAAAAATTCTTTGCCACAAACTCTCATAACATATCCGAAGGCTTCGGAATAACTACAACACACAAAAAGAAGGTACCGTTAAAGTGGCGGGAGGTGGTGATAGAGTAGCGCAACATGAAAACTAGTTGGTGAAGGTGGATGATGAAATTAGTTTGGTTGAATGGCCAACGAATCCCTACTTTACCCGTGCTCACACAACCATCGGTTAATGGACCATATCCGAATCACTATAGCCATGGATACTTCCTAGACATACTTGGATTACATTAGCCACATGTAGTCCTTACCCGAGGTCACTCAGCCTATCAGGTTACTCGAGCTCACTCAGCCTATCGAGTTAATTACTTTTCCAAATCACCATAGCAAGAGCATGTTTCTAATCGCACCTAGATCACTCAGCCCGTAGGTACGTCGAATGTACTCGATCACATAGCCCTGAGCACGCATTCACTTATATAAGTATTGTATTATTGACTCTTAGGACATTCAAATTCCTTTATACAATATTCATAAGATAAGTAATGCTTTCTGAGCACTGATACACCCAATTACGGGATAAGGCCCCACTATCAAGCCTTTAGTACATTATAGAAGATATCTAGTTATTTCTATAATTCAAGTCTCATTATCGAAATATAATCAACTTATTAATCAACACAATCACCTTTAGTGAATATACATTTTATTCTAGGGTTTAATCATGTCATTAGCCATTAATCGATGAAACATCACTTATATGTCCATTCGAAACATTTCTCAACATTTAGAAAAATGTCCAACATCGTTCTTCATAAGGTATGTAAAGCTTTGCCCAAAGGTATGGAAACCTCTCCTCATGATATGGAAACCTTTGCTCTAGAATCTATTTTTCGCATAAATTCATAAGGTATCGAAACTTGTTCATATGGTTTCGAAACCTTAAGCCCATAACCACTTTCTAAGGCTCAAAAATCACTCCTAACTTGTCTTGAATCGTATCCAAACACCCTAAAGTGTTACTAAATTTTACCAAGTTATTTATGGGTATATTAGAGTCATCTAACACCATTCATATCATCAAATTCATTACTTTAGTTACTTAAAGCAAGCTCTACACAAACAATACCCATAAACCATAGAATTAGCAAAGCAATTACTTTATGATCCTCAAGAATAATAAGAGTGAGAGATATATTGACTTTTAGCAAGAATCCTGGATTTAAGCTTACCCACAAAATTCATCAAACTTTCTCCATGACTTTAACTTGCAAGAGCTCTCCAACCACTTTCCACCAAAAGACTATACTTTTCTTGAAGCTTGAGAGACGGGGACTAACATATTTGAACCTTGAATCTTGGATGAGAAATTTGGGGTATAAAGCTTGGATTTTTAGTTTTAGAAAACCAAGGTTGAAGAAGGAGAAATGGTAGTGTGTAGGAGAAGGAAGATAAAGGGAAAGAAATATGATATCACTTTGTCCCTCATTTTTTTCACGTGGGAACAAGGCAATTAAATGAGTGGACAACCCCTTTTATTTAAAAAGGTAATATTCACATCATAAATCCCCCAACATTCTCCCACTTTATAAAATGGTCACTCCTCAAGCCTAAAAAGTCAAATTCTAATCAATTAAAGCCCAAACTTAGCCCAATGGATCCAAATATCCAAACTAACATGAAGGTCCATAACCCGGATCAATGCCCAACTGTTGACTCAGAAATTTGGGTTGTTAAAACTTTCCCCTCCTAAGAAGAAATTTTGTCCTCAAAATTAAACGAGTGGAGGAAATGCAACCATCTAAAATCCAACCATTCTCCAACTTACATAAGTTCTCCTCGTTTCTATAAACTCCCCTTCAAAACTTCTTTAGCCAAAGCTCATAACACTGAACTCCTCAACACCTCTCTCATGAATACCTAACGATTCCTTTCCAACAACCAAACAACACTCACGTCGAGCTCCAAAATAGGACAACATAGGATGGACTCAAACGATACTGTCCAAGCATCAACGCAAGGAAACTCACTTCGAATAAGTTTTATCTCAGTTAACAATCCTCTCTACCATTATCTGCGATTCAAACCTCTTGAACTCAAACCTCATCTATGCCCGGAATGTGACATCTCCTCAGAGGTATTCTACTAGGAACACTCATTGTCTATCATTCACACCATGACCAAACATTTTCAAGAACAAGCGAAACTATAACAACCGAACTCTACCAACAATCTATCTTGAATTACCAATTCTTCTTCTCGACTCGACTAACCAAGATTATTCTCTTCAAAACTAGCCACTTAATTCCAACGAACAGTTGTACTGAAACTCTAACAAGCCCTCATAGATTTTCAAATGGTTTTTTCAACAAGATATGTTGCAACACAAGAATCTCGATTCCATATAACCATAACCGACAAACCACGCTTTCGCTGTGCTACTCTGGCAATCTTCACATTATTTTACCCTATATACAGTTAAATCGTCTAAAGATTCGGTAGAGCAAACACTCAAATCATCGTTCTCATGATTATATCGATGCACTCGTGACCACTTCACTTTATGTCTTTAGGGTCCAAACATCACATCGAACCCAAACTTTATCATAACTTCTCTTTAACCTTCGACTTGCGATACTTAAATTTTGAACGATCATATGAAAACCTTAAAACTCTTCAACCAAATACAAGATCATCAACCCTATAAAATGGGTAACAATCCTTCACCGTTACATATTAGCTCACAACATCCAGCGCTACCACTATTCACCATACCAACATAGGCACATCCCAAGGTGAACCACTTGATGATGACATCCGTATCCATTTATTTTTACAAATGAGTCCACACTCTAAAAGTTCAGTCGGTGCCATACCACAAAGTGATAGACACTCACACCAAGCTCGACGCTACCTCTATCGTGGGTTCTAATCCATGATCAAGAGGTAAGCTCGCTCACCCCTCGAAGAGCATCTCAACATCTTCTTAAATGTCCACAACTTTAAAGCCTCAGACTCTACACCCTCGTATCTACTACATGGGCTAAAATTTCTTGTAACTTATAAGGCTCTCATTGAACTAACGTCATAGGTGTACGACACTCTCACTAGAGAGGCAATGGTTCCTCGTATCCATTACCAACAACTGGATTCATTTCAAACACTGAAAATTCAAGACTCTTGCTTGAAAACCAAGGCATACTTCATGCTCACACGACCATCCTATACTAAGGGTAACATCCACTAACTAGGGAGAGAGTAAATCTAACAAGCCCACAGGGATTGTCACTCTCTATCCTCGCTCACCATTCATGGTAAAAACCTTATGATAAGTGTGTAAAAGTACTGATATTCCTACCATTTTTACTCACATTATTGTTAGACTTAAGCTCATTTTAGTTGTATTTGTAGTCATTCATGCATAAGTTCGTAGTTTCCTAGTTCAATGTGCTTGGCCATGTATTTTATTACTTTTTGTAGAAAAAATGCTGCTCTTTTGCTCGTTTGTGTGCAGGACGAATTACCGAGCCAATTGCCAAAGTCTGCCATGGCGTTGAAGGGATCAAAGAGGTTAGGATCTCAAACTGCCCAATTCAAATTCAAATGCAAAAGATAGATCTCCAATCTTTATTTATTTGTCAGCTACATTATCTCCCATATTTGATATTCAAAATGGAAGCCCTATCTCCACCAAATTATCACGCAACAACTCTACTCCGCACCTATTTAAAGGATCGAAACACATGAAAAAAGGGAATTGGATTGGATAGGAGAGAGAGGAAATTGGGGAAGTCGGATCGAGAGAGAGAGATCAAGGGAAAGCTGATCAAGGGAGTGATCAGGTTGAGGAGCTTATCTCCTCTCTTCATTTATTTCTCTAATCGCACATTACCCTCCATGTTTGGGGAATATTTCTTTGTATTTACTTTCCACCCAACCATGAACTAAACTTAGATGATTTGGGTTATTAGGTTTTGAGAGGCTTTTGTATGGATGATTTGATTTTGGTTTAATGTTAAATGCACAATGTTGATTCAATTCTTGTTCTTGCAATTTGAGTAGTTTAGAGATAAACACTTGAGTGAGAATCATTTGTTGAAACTTAAATCTCTCAATCGGTGATAGCACAAGGGATAGGGAGATCAATGAAGGATTCGTGAGTAGGGATCATTTCGATGAAGTGACAGCCATTGGAGGTTCCTCAATCGAGTTGATTTCTAATTATTACGAGAGTTGATAGAGATCAACAGAATAAATTGAATCCGGGTTTCCTAATATTGCGAGAGCCGAAGGAAACAAATTCCCTCATAAATTAGTTTTCAGAATGTGACAAAGTGAAAGAGCTTGGCGATAATGAGAATTTCAACCGGCTAACAAAAGTTTAAGGAAAGACGGTGTTCATTCTTGGTAAAGTAACGTGTGACAGACGTATCACTAAGATTTACGCAAGCGTCAGCCTTTCAAGTTAGAAATAACGTGAAGGCATTGAAGAACACTCTACCGAGCATTAGAGACACAACTGGATTGCCAAAGCATCGCACTTGTCGCAACAATTAACTTGCCAGGGCAACTATTTGTTGAGAAGAGTCCTACTTCGACTCAACCACTTGCAATTGCATTCCACTGGTCACAGAGAGTCCTAATTCTAGCAAACTACTTGCCTGGGCAATTACTTGCCACGACAATCTACTTGCCTCAGCATTTCACTTGTCTTCGGCATTCAACTTGCCAAAGAAACTCATCCGGCATGCTTTCAATCCTAATAATCCAACCAACTATCTCATTGTTTACTTCATTTCCTTTACAATATTTAGTTATTTGTTTTATTTTTCTATCACCATCTATCATCACAACTATTCTCTTATTTCAATGTAAGGAGTTAAGAGTCCAAGTCCTTTAGACCAGTCCCTATGGAGACGATACTCTATATTCATCACTTTATTACTTGCGACGTGTTCGCTTGCACATTTGTGTAGCACTCAAAACACGCAATAGTTTTTGGCGCCGTTGCCGGAGACTGGCAATTGCAACTTTATCTCTAATTTCTTATAGTTTCTATTTATTTATTCTTTTATTTATTTCTATTTGTTTCAAATGGCTAACACCCTTTGGTTTTGCATCTGTGTATGACCAGGACAAGACCAACATCACAAGACTATCCACTTAAACCTAAGATTGAATGTGTACTCCATAATAGAAGAAGAGAACTATGCACAGTTATGGCAGATCCAATTGCCAATGGCAATCAGAATGCCGCGGCAGGAGGCAATACAACAGTAGCAAATCAGCCAGTTCGAGTAAAAAATAGAGCCATTCGAGATCACTTACACCAGACCTTGGTGATCTTAATCCAGGAATTTCTACTCCTGAGATTCAAGCCGCAAACCTTGAATTGAAGCTCGTAATGTTCAATATGCTAAATTCAATTTGGCAGTTTGGCGGCTCAGCAAACGAAGATGCCAGACAAAATCTAAGATCTTTCTTAGAGGTTTGCGATTCTTTCAAACAGCAAGGAGTCCATCAGGATGTCCTTAGACTTAGACTTTTTCGCTATTCACTAAGGGATAGGGCGAGAATATGGTTCAACAACATATCACCAGGCACTCTAGAATCTTGGACAGATCTATGCTGAAGTTTCCTTGTAAGGTACAATTCTACTAGCATGATAGATAAATTGCGTAATGATATCACTTCTTTCCGTCAAGCAGATGACGAATCTTTGTATGAGGCTTGGGATCGTTACAAAGAGATTTTTCGTAAGTGTCCTATGCACAAATTCTGAGAATAAATGCAAGTAGTGATGTTCTACAATAGAGTCAATGCACCAACGAGGATGATGCTAGATGCCTCGGCAAATGGAACACTCCTAGATAAATCACCAGAGGAAGCGTTTGAGATTGTTGATAGACTTGCCAACAATGACTATCAATTTCCAGCTGCTAGGAGGGGACAGGCAGGGTGATATGCCACGACAATTGAGCTTGATTCAACTGACGCCATCTCAGCATAATTGTCCGTTGTTGTGTGTTATAAGTGCTACGCAATTGTGCAAGTATACACGTCGCAAGTAATAAAGTGATATGAGTATCGAGTATCATCTCCATAGGGATTGGTTTGGGCCACTTTGCTTTAGTTATCACACTGTAAAAGTAAAAACACAATTGATAGTAGGAGTTGATTTTAACGAGTAAAGTAAAAGCAATAAACTAAAAGAATAGATGAAATTAAAATAGAGTGAATAGGCCAGGTTATCGTGAGTTGTGGAGTGATAGCCGATTGGATCATCTTGGTAAAAGAGTGCAAGGGCAACTCAGTTGCCGTGGCAACTTGCACAGCTGGGTTGCCTTGGTAACTAATCGATGGTTGCCTGGGCGACTAGCTGGGCAACTACTTGGGCATTTGGGCAGCAACTTCAAGGTTCGGCAGAGCGTTCTTCAATGGTTTCTTCTTATCCCTAAGTCAAAACTCTAGCTACTTGTGCATGCCTTGATAATACATCCCTGCGTGAATCAAGGGTGAACAACAACCAATCTTGCGCTCTTCTTAGCCATTGAAATCCTTAACTTATTCCTAAGCCGGATTAATCTTCACCATCAATAGATTGAATAAGACCATACTCATTCGTTTCTTGAATCTAACTCTCCCGATATTAGATAAATAGATGAAGTTACGAGATCCTCTCCCAATTCACTCGTAAACAAGAATAAGAACCAAGAATGAGTAAACCTTGAATTGAAAGTGCAAACTCTTATTACCTAAACAAAATCCAATTATTTTTCACAACAACAAAACACAATAACCCCAACCAATCAAGTTAGTTCATGGTTGGGTTCAAAAGATATACAAAGTATAATCCCCAAACCAGGAATCTAATGGAAGCAAAGAAGAAGAAGAAGAAATCAAACTCTCTTCCCCTTGCTCTCTTGTCGAAATTTCTCTTCTCTTGCCCTTTGGAGTTGTCGAAATTTTCCCTCTTCTTGCTTACTTGGAGTTGACGGCTTGGTGATCTATTTATAGGGATAGGTCAAAGTCATTCTTTGAGGAGGAAGTTAAGTTGGAATTAAATTATCTTTAAAGAATATAATTCTTTATTATAATTATATTCCTTCTAGAACTTCTCCTATCTTCTTGGAATTTAATTCTTCTTTAACCTCTTCATGGAAATCAAACTCCTTTGGGATTTAGCTTTGCTCCACGTCATCTTGGGCTTGTCTAGTCATTAATTTCGACTACCATATCACCTTATTCTTTGTCGACAATTGCCCTAGCAACTGGCTCGGTGTCTCCTTCATGTATTGCCCTGGCAACTAGCTCGACATCTCCTTCATGCACTACCCTTGCAACTGGTTCTAGCCTTGTTTAGGCAAGTGATTCTGCACACACACAAAAACACACCAAAGCAGCATCTTTTTCCACAAAAATCACCAAGTTATGTAATCAAGCTCAACGGTGGAAAGAAACATGAATTAATGCATGAATGACTAATTATGCAACTAATATGAGCTTAAGTCTAATAATAACATGAGTAAAAAGGGTAATAAAAATAGTACTTTTGAACACTTATCACACCCCCAAAATTGAACTATTGCTTGTCCTCAAGCAATGCAAACTAACAATTACCTGCCAAGACTTTAATCATCAAAGACATGCTTCAAACTTGAATTCAAACCTCCGAACCGTGGCACAAAGTATGATCACCTTTTAATTTTTCGGATAGCACAAAAATTACCCGGAACCAAACTATAATGCTCGTGACAATGTGTGTGCGTAGTTGTGTACAAGTTGATTTTCAAGATTCTATGTGAACAATAGGCTTTTATCAATTTAATTATCGGGGCATTTATTTTTATTTTCACTAGAGCCAATTTTCGGCACCTCTAGCGATTCTTTAATGTACATTAACTACTAGAGCCAGTTTCGGGCACCTTTAGCAAGAAAGTGCATTTACTACTAGAGCCAGTTTCGGGCACCTCTAGCAAGAATTTAACTTTTAATTTTCAATTTTAAATTTACCCAAATTTTAAGCAACCTAAGTTCACTAACTTTCTTTCAATCAACAAGCCATAACCGTGTAAAAAAAATTCAGCATCATAGTAAAATTCTAAGTTCTTTTCATGAAATCCTAAAATTAAAGGTTCTTTCAATTAAGTGTAGTGACAAAAATTCATCATTGGATTTTCAACAAGTCTTAAGCAATTAAATCCAATTAAAGGAATGACAAGTAACATATGCAACCTATATGTGATTGCTAAAGATGAATGCAACTAAACATGAAGCTAACTAGAAACCAATACCCCCCCAAACTCGAGAGAAGCATTATCCTCAATGCATGTAAAAGTGAAACAAAATTTAAAAGAAACTAAATGAAATGAGTTAGTTGGAGAGGTCGTCACCTCGAGTGATAAGTTTCCTTCGTGCCGTTTGCTTGATTCATTTTTCGGTCGGTGGTTGAATGCTTGTGGCTAGTACCGCGTGAATAGCATTGCTTTGATCCATGTTTGGGCATCAGAAGTTGCCGACGCCATTGTTTTTGCTTGGGCATCGTCAGTTTCTGTTTCCATGGCAACTGCTGAGGTAGTTGCAGGGGCATCCTCTGTTGTGGTTGCCGTTGCAAGTAGTCGGCAGTGAATTTCCTTAGCATGGTGGTTGTGAGTCTTGCTGTGGAAAAGAAAAAAAACAAAGAAAACCTAGAAACTAAAGATAATGAATAAGATATCTCCTAAAAATTCCAAAAATAAATAAAGAGAAAAAAATCAAAAAAAATTGAAAAAAATAGTTCGAAAAAAATAAAAAGAAAAATAAAAAGAAAATATCGAAAGGAGAGCTTGCTCGTGCATCTCCTAAGGTGTCAACTTCTTTGTTATGTTCTACATGGGCACCGTTGTAGTGCTTCAATATTTGTTTGTTAACTTTGAATTCATGTTCGTCGGTAATGGAATTGATTATCACGACACCATGGGAGAACGGTTTGACAACTTCAAATGGTCCTGACCATCTTGATTTTAGTTTTCCCAGGAAAAGTTTCAGCTGAGAATTGAATAAGAGAACTAGTTGCCCTGGCATGAATTGCTGCGGCAATAGTTTCTTGTCGTGCCATTGCTTTGTTTTCTCCTTGTAGATTCGTGCATTGTTATAGGCGAGTGCACGAAATTCTTCTATCTCGTTGAGGTCCAACAAACGCTTTTGTCCGGCACTTTCCCAATCCATATTCACGGTCTTGATTGCCCAATATGCCTTGTGTTTGATTTCCACCGGTAGATGGCATGTTTTGCCATAGACAAGTCGGAAGGGGGACATACCTAAGGGTGTTTTGAATGTAGTGTGATATGCCCAAAGTGCGTCATCTAGTCTTACTGACCAATCCTTCCTAGAGGGATTTACAACTTTCTCGAGTATACCCTTCAATTCCCGGTTGGAAATTTCTACTTGCCCATTGGTTTGTGGGTGATATTGCCGTCCTATGGCAACGATCACATTGCTTGTAAAACTCTTGGGCATCTTTGTATAGTGTTAGCTAATACAGACCGGATTGCAAAACTTTGGCCGCGGTACGAGTTCCTTTGAAATGTCCTCCATAGGGTGAAGAATGACATTATCGGAGTACATTCTGTTGCTCTTCTTCAGGGACACATCGGCGTATGACCTGATCTGCACATTGTTTAAACAAAAGAGGCTCGTTCCAAAAGTAATGCTTAGCATCATGGCGGAACCACTTATTCCCTTGGTGAGTAAGGCCATAAGGTAAAATACCATAAACAAGGAAATTAACTAAATTCGCGTACCAGGGTATTGCCGAGGCATGTGCTGCCTTGGCGACTATTCCTAAGATTGCCAAGTCGTATGTGTCTAGAGTTATCGAGGCATACATGTCCATGGTTGCCGAGGCGTGCGTATCAGTGGTTAACCAGGCATGCACGTCAAGAGATGCTGCGGCATCGAGGGTTGCCGAGGCATACGCATCCATGGTTGCTGAGGCGTCAAGGGTTTATGCGGCATCGAGGGTTGCCGAGGCGTGCGCGTCTGGAGTTTTTCGAGGCATGCGCGTTAATGGTTACGGAGGCAACTAAAAGTTGTTCATCCTGGAATGCATCGCATATCTCTAAATCCGCGTCCTCCTCCCTGTGAGTTGGCCTAGGACTGCTCCTACCGCGAAATCACTTGCATCACACATGAGCTCAAAACGTAGCGTTCAATCTGGTAGAACAATAATGGGTGCCGAGGTAAGCTTTTCCTTTAGGGTTTCGAATGCTTGGGCACAAGAATCATCAAAATTGAAGACTTTATCTTGGTGGGGGTAGTCTCTCGATCACGTCCACCTTAGCTTTGTCTACTTCAATTCCCTTGGATGAAATCTTTTGGCTGATCACTATTCCTTCATCTACCATAAGATGGCACTTTTCCCAATTAATGACTAAATCAGTTTCTTCACATCTTGCCAACACCTTCTCTAAATTGTCAAGGCAACTGTCGAAGTTATTACCAAAAACAAAAAAATCATCCATGAAGATCTCAAGGAAGTCTTCGTCCATGTCTGAAAAGAGTGCCATCATGCATCTTCTAATGTTACTGCATATCTGAGAAAACTTGAGGATGGTCATTTTCGATACTTCTTATAGTCTATCCACACCCTCCATCGAGTGATAATATTACCTAAAAAGAGTTGGGCGAATGTGCTCCCAGCTACTCCCCTTTGTGTTACCATGGTGGAGGTGTCTTTCTTCTTTGTTCACTTGTAGTCCATGTATACTCTCCACCTTGCTACTATTCTTGAAGGCGTGAATATATTAGTAGAAAAAGTTATATCAACACCCAACCATTTAATTACCTCATTCTTGTCCGGCTCCATCATGGTTGGATGTAGCCTTCGTTGTCATGGTAATTGCTGCTCTAGCCAATTGCCGTGGCAATTAGTTGCCAAAATTTGCTATAAGTCAAGGGAAGAACCAATTTTCTGAAAAGCTTTATGAATCCAAACACCTTTTTCTTTTGACCTCTCAAACATCTCCATCAGCAGAGATTTCGATGGCTTCAAATCTACCAACATCGGTTTCTCAAGACATACCTGCAATGGACGATGTGAGTTTTTAAAGAATTCGAAGGTTCAACCATTACCTACTCATATTCCATTGGCAAAGTATTATCATATCGTTGATCTTGCATGTGGTCGTGCAATTGTCGTGGTAACTGTAGATGAAAGCAATCTACAAATTCCTGCTTCAACATCAACGTTGTAACCTTCTGGGCATCAGGTTCCTTAGAATTTGCTATAGTATTGTTGTTCTCAGCTTCACTGAGTGTTGTCGCGGCATTGCTCTATTCAGGCTCCTTAATCATTTCTGAGGCAATTTGTTGCTCGGGCTCATCATGTGTTGGGCAGTCTCTCTCATTGGCATCCTCTTGCCTTGGGACTTCAGTATCCCTAGGAATAAATTGTTGGTGCATGTTATCCATGACATATGTGGATCTCCTGATCTTCTGAATCCCTCAAGGTTGCATCCCACTGAGCTATCATCGTATCCATGGACTTTGATAACTCTCGAATTTCTTCAATTAATTTGTCAATTCTAACCAAGGAAGCTAGCAACGTTTCCTCCAAGGAATTGGAATGCTCTTGAAAAGGACTATATTGCCATTGCATATCTGTTGCTGCGGCAAATATTATGGTAAAAAATTTTTTGAGCTTTTTGACCATACCATGAAGAATTTTGTTGTTGGTTCCCTCTATGGTCCTCCATGTAGTCATATGCACCAAAAATGTGAGGGCAATTTTCAAACACATGATGTTCTCCACACATAGCACAAGATTTTTCAATGGTATAGGCTCTTTGGGCTTTTCTCGGTTGGTATAGGTAATCATCAAAGGGTGCAAGAAACTCTTGATTGGATTGATTCATATTTCCAACATCAACTCTCGAATAGATCGACTTTTATTTCTCGACATGTTGATGTCTCTTAACTTGTAGCGCACCTAATTTTTTTTGATAAAACAAACAAAAACAAAGTTAGTAAAACTAAGAGAAAAAAATGCAATAACAAAAACAACTAACACCAATTGCCAATCCCCGGCAACGGTGCCAAAAACTTGTTGCGTGTAATAAGTAATAACGGCAACGGCGCCAAAAATTGTGCAAGTATACACGTCGCAAGTAATAAAGTGATACGAGTATCGAGTATCGTCTCCACATGGATTGGTTTGGGCCACTTTGCTTTAGTTATCGCACTGTAAAAGTAAAAACACAATTGATAGTAGGAGTTGATTTTAACGAGTAAAGTAAAAGCAATAAACTAAAAGAATAGATGAAATTAAAATAGAGTGAATAGGCCAGGTTATCGTGAGTTGTGGAGTGATAGCCGATTGGATCGTCTTGGTAAAAGAGTGCAAGGGCAATTCATTTTCCGTGGCAACTTGCACAGCGGGGTTGCCTTGGCAACTAATCGATGGTTGCCTGGGCGACTAGCTGGGCAACTACTTGGGCGTCTGGGCAGCAACTTCAAGGTTCGGCAGAGCGTTCTTCAATGGTTTCTTCTTATCTCTAAGTCGAAACTCTAGCTACTTATGCATGCCTTGATAATACATCTCTGCGTGAATCAAGGGTGGACAACAACCAATCTTGCGCTCCTCTTAGCCGTTGAAATCCTTAACTTATTCCTAAGCTAGATTAATCTTCACCATCAATAGATTGAATAAAGACCATACTCATTCGTTTCTTGAATCTAACTCTCATGATATTAGATAAATAGATGAAGTTACGAGATCCTCTCCCAATTCACTCGCAAACAAGAATAAGAACCAAGAATGAGTAAACTTTGAATTGAAAGTGCAAACTCTTATTACCTAAACAAAATCCAATTGTTTTTCACAACAACAAAACACAATAACCCCAACCAATCAAGTTAGTTCATGGTTGGGTTCAAAAAGATATACAAAGAATAATCCTCAAACCATGAATCTAATGGAAGCAAAGAAGAAGAAGAAGAAATCGAACTCTCTCCCCCTTGCTCACTTGTCGAAATTTCTCTCCTCTTGCCCTTTGGAGTTGTCGGAATTTTCCCTCTTATTGCTTACTTGGAGTTGACGGCTTGGTGATCTATTTATAGGGATAGGTCAAAGTCCTTCTTTGAGGAGGAAGTTAAGTTGGAATTAAATTATCTTTAAAGAATATAATTCTTTATTATAATTATATTCCTTCTAGAACTTCTCCTATCTTCTTGGAATTTAATTCTTCTTTAACCTCTTTATGGAAATCAAACTCCTTTGGGATTTAGCTTTGCTCTACGTCATCTTGGGCTTGTCTAGTCATCAATTTTGACTACCATATCACCTTATTCTTTGTCGACAATTGCCCTGGCAACTAGCTCGGCAACTCCTTCATGCACTGCCCTGGCAACTGGTTCTAGCATTGTTTAGGCAAGTGATTCTGCACACACACAAAAACGCACTAAAGCAGCATCTTTGTCCACAAAAATCACCAAGTTATGTAATCAAGCTCAACAGCGGAAAGAAACATGAATTAATGCATGAATGACTAATTATGCAACTAATATGAGCTTAAGTCTAACAATAATATGAGTAAAAAGGGTAATAAAAATAGTACTTTTGAACACTTATCAGCCGTATTAACCAATATGGTTAAGAATTTGCAGCATCCCACCAACACACATGAGGTAAAGGCTGTAGATTTATCTTGTGATTTTTGTAATGATAACCATAATTCTTCTGAGTGTCCACAGAACCCAGAAACCAGTTTTTATGTTGAAAACTACAACAGAAATAACAATCCATATTCCAACACATATAATCCGGGATGGAAGTAGTATCTAAACATCTCACAGAATAATCAAAATGGCTACAACAATATATCTCGACAGAATACTGAAGCATCAGGATTCTAACAGAACGTGGCACAACAACAAAATCAATTACTGCAGCAACAATCAACAGCTAGTTCTTTGGAAAACACTCTCAATGCTTTTATGCTTAAAACTGAATCTTATATGGCCGAAACTAGCAATTTCATTCAAAAGAATGGCTCTTTTATGAACAGGACAAAAATTCAGATGCGGAGTCAAGAAGCAGAAATTAATTATTTAGAAACTCAGGTTGGACAGTTTGCCCAAGCCCTAAGCACGAGGCCACAAGGAACCTTGCCCAGTAATACTGAGGTTGTACGAGGTTCAGGTCATGAGCAGTGTAAAGTAAGCACTACCAGAAGCAGAGCAAAAGTGGGTAAAGATCTTATCCAACCCAAGGAGGATGAGTATATGTTGACTGATAAAGAATAGTCTTCAAAAGCGAATGTCGCGACAATTTCATATACCGCGACAAGTCTATCTATTACAGCCAATCCAGTCAAGATGAGTAAAGACAAAGAGAACAAACCGCCACCACCATTTCCATAGAGGTTAAAGAAACAGAAGAATGAGTACCAGTTTAGGAAGTTCCTTGACATTTTTAAACAAGTCCACATCAACTTACCACTGGTTGAGGCAATCGAGTAGGTGTCGAATTACGCCAAGTAGTTTTACAATATCATGTTTCATTGGCGAGCATTACATTGGAAAAGCTCTATGTGACCTTGGAGCAAGCATAAACCTTATGCCCAAATCTGTTTTCCAGCGGTTAAGCATAGGCAAGGTGAGACCCACCACAATCATGCTGCAGCTTGCTGATAGATCATATATACATTCCGAGGGAAAAAATTGAAGATATTCTGGTAAGAGTTGATAAGTTTATTTTTTTCGCTGATTTTATTGTTTTGGACTGTGAAGTAGATGAGTTTGCAGCCATCATCTTTAGGAGACCGTTCTTAGCAACATGAAGGACTTTGATCGACATTGAAAGAGGAGAACTCACCATGAGATTAAATGAGCAGTAAGTCACATTCAGAGTGTTCAAAACGTTTAAGGATACCGACGAACCAGAAGAATGCCAAGCAATAGAAGACATGACCAAGTTCAACTTCGATGTATAAACTCATATTGATGACTGCTTACCTGGACTTGAAGAAAACAATGAAGCAGGTGACCACTTGGAGATCCCTGACGTATTCCCAGATGAACAATTGCTAGTTGCCGCGACAATTCTATGGAAAGCCAGACAGAAGCGCCTGTTGGACTTGAATAAGATTGAAGAATTCTGAGCATTTGCCTATTATAATGCCAAGATATACAATGAGAAAAAAATGGCATGATAAAGATTTTGCCACGATAATTTTTGTCGGGGCAATTGGTGCTTCTCTATAACTCTTGCGTTAAACTTTTTCCAGGTAAACTTAAATCACGATGGACTGGACCATTCGAGGTGATTAAACCCTACTCTCATGGTGATGTTGTGATCTGATCGAGCAAAAATGGAACTGAGTTCAAGGTCAATGGGAAAAGATTAAAGGATTATAATGGAAGCCATGTTGAGAGAGACAAGCACGCATGTTCCTTGGGAGATGCATGAAAATGCTCTTACTAGGAATTTTTAATTTTATTTTTCAGTTATTTTTGGACTTGTTATTTTGGATTTTTGTTATTTTTTGTTTTGGGTTTTTTTCTTATTTATTTTGGTTATTTAAATTTTGGTTAGTTAGACTTTTTGGTTTTAAATTTTAAATTTGTTATTTTCAGTTAGTTAGATTGTTTATTGTTTTTGAATTCTAAATTTTATTTATTTTTGAATTTTAAATTTGAATTTTTTCTTTTATCCATTCTCTTATTTTTATTTTATTTTATTTTAATCTTTATCTTTTTTCTTTTTTAGGTCAAGAGTTTAAATTGGAGAAGAATTGAAGAAGTGATGGGAATTATTTTTCAAGAGAGACCAAGGGCCGACAGGTAAACATAGGTTTAAATACCTAATTTTGTTCAAACCCTAGATTTATTTCATCTTTTTCATTACCCTAGCCACACCACTCTTCCCCTTACCATCATTGTATGCTTTTTCACCCATTAGTGAGACATCATTCAACTTTTCACCTTTCCATCATTCATCATTCACTTCACCATTATAACACCAACCTTCCATCTCTCCCATTCATTTACTCTCTCATATTCACTTCATCTTCTTCACACTTCTTTTTCTCCATTGTTGAAACTTTGAGTTTTCTTTTCTTTTTCTTCTCAAATCGAAATCATGTCTACAAACCTCAAAACCATGGATGAAGTTTGTCCCTCACGCACGCCACAACCACCATACTAAAATTTCACCATGGCGGCTGTGCAAAAGCGATTCGAAGAGAAGTTTGCAACAAGATGAGTTTGGGAGGAGCAAAGCTTTATCTATGACATGCCACACCTGAGTTTCGTTCTTGAGGAGTCCATATATGCCACGATCGATAGTCATAAATGGCCAATATTTTGTGAACAACCGGCCAAAGTAAACGCCTCATTGGTAAGGGAATTTTACACTCATGTTTCTACTCCAGATAACATGGTTGTATTTGTACATGACAGGGCCATTCTTCTCGATGCTACTACCATCAACGCCTATTATGGCTTGTTCTTCAAAGAACATGAACATGAAAAGTTCATGGAGAATGTGACTCACAAGAAAATGGACCAAGTTTTGAAGGATCGTACCTTGGAAGGAACGGAATGGAACAAGGGAGAACTCAGGGGAATGGTAAACCATATTATGCTAAAACTTGAAGCTAAGTTGTAGATTAATTTTATTAAGACTCGTTTAATGCCTACCACACACAACACCACTATTTTGTTGTCTCGATTATTATTGTTGCACTCTATTCTTCATAAGCGAGTTATCAATGTTGGGCAAATAATTGTGAATGAAATTTATGCATGCAGTAAAAAGAACATAGGAGCCTTATATTTTCCCAATTTAATAACTATTTTGTGTACAAAATAAAAGGCACCAATCGAGCCAACTGATGAACGGATGCCAAAGCGAAGTGGGTGGACAAAGGCGCAGTACATGCAAGTGATGCAAGAAGGAATGCCACGACCAAAACCAATTATCCTAGTTGCCCCGGCAAGTGCACATGCCCTGGAAAAAGATACTACACCAAAAGAGTTTGCCTCGGCAAGTTCTCAAGGCGTGGTCGATCTGGCACGCCCTTTGTTGGAGAAGTTAGAACGCCTGGAGGAGCGAGAGATGCAACTCCTAAGGTATATCAAGGATCAGGATGTTCCACTAGCACAAATCATCTTGGAGAAGTAACTCGATTGCCAAGTACCATTCCCCGTGTTCTCTAAAGAGTTACTTGCCACGGTAAGTGAGGCTGGCAAGTCTGACCCAACCAAGAAGAAAATTGCCACGGAAACTGATGCCAAGGATAAAGGTGAAAAATTAGTGACTGAACCTATGCAAACTGAACCATTTGTTGATCCAACAGATTCTGAAGATACCATTTCCACAACGTTGATATCCCTACAATCAGATGAGCTACCAAAAAAACCAATGAAGCATAAAGCTTCACCACTTAAGGAAGCTGACACAATGGGTGAGCCAGAAGAGGAGGTAGAGGAGACTGAAGCTTCAACCCTTGCACCACTAACAAGACCGCAACCGGCACGCACTGGAAAGCGTGTTAAGCAAATGGCCACCAGGAAACCACGAGCTAGAGGTGATGACCTCTTTGACTAGCATTTGCATTCTTATTTTTTTGTTTTTATGCATTGAGGATAATGCTTTCGTCGAGTTTGTGGGGGATTGTCTTGGTTGTTTCATGTTTAGTTGCACTTGCATTAATTTGTTTTTAGTTAGTGTCACTTGCCATGATAGTTTGCCCGACTGAACTTGTTAATAACCTGCAACGATAACTGATGATGATTTATTTTCCATGGCATTAGGTTACGAGAACTTTTGACTCTAGGCTTAGCATGAAAAGTTGCTTAGGATTTCGTTATGATGCAGATTTAATAAACACTGTTGTGACTTGTTAATTTAGGAGAACATAGTAAACCTTAGGTAAGGAAATATTAAAAAATGCTAGAGGTGCCCGAAACTGGCTCTAGCCAAAAGAAATAATGAAAAATGATGAACAATGAACCTTATCAAGAGGTGCCTATCTAGCTCTAGTCTTAGGGATCTTGCAAATGCTAGAAGTGCCCGAAACTGGCTCTAGTTAGATCGTTTACCTCGGTAAGTTAATAAAACTAAGGTTTTGCTTGGAACTCCCATGATTAACTTGTACATGACTACACACACACTTCACTTGCATCATACTGAATTTTGAGTAATCTTTCTATATTTTGCCTAAAGTCACAAAGGTAATTAATGCTGGTTGCCCTGGTTCTTAGGATTGAAGTTAGGCATGCAACTTGTTAATGTTTGGTAAATGCCTTGGAAGGTGCTTGTTAGTTTTGCATTGCTTGAGGATAAGCAATAATTCGAGTTTGAGGGTGTGATAAGTGTGTAAAAGTACTATTTTTCTACCCTTTTTACTCACATTATTGTTAGTTTCCTAGTTGCATTTGTAGTCATACATGCATAAGTTCGTAGTTTCCTAGTTCAATGAGCTTGGCCATACATTTTATTACTTTTTGTAAAAAAATACTACTCTTTTGCTCGTTTGTGTGCAGGACAAATTGCCGAGCCAATTGCCAAAGTCTGCCATGGTGTTGAAGGGATCAAAGCGATTAGGATCTCCAACTGCCATTCAAATTCAAATGCAAAAGATAAATCCCTAATTTTTATTTATCAGCTACATTATCTCCCACATTTGAAATTCAAAATGGAAGCCCTATCTCCACCAAATTATCATGCAACAAACTCTCATCCACACCTATTTAAAGGATCATAACACATGAAGAAAGAGGAATTGGATTGGATCAGAGAGAGGAAATGGGGGAAGTTGAATCGAGAGGGAGAGATCAATGAAAAACTGATCAAAGGAGTTGTCGGGTTAAGGAGCTCATCTCCCCTCTTATTTCATTTCTCTAATCACACATGACCCTCCATGTTTGGGGAATATTTCTTTGTATTTTTTCCACCCAACCATGAACTAAACTTAGATGGTTTGGGTTATTAGGTTTTGAGAGGATTTTGTTTGTATGATTTGATTTTGGTTTAAAGTTAAATGCACAATGTTGATTCAATTCTTGTTCTTGCAATTTGAGTAGTTTAGAGATAAACACTTGAGTGAGAATCATTTGTTGAAACTCAAATCCCTAAATCGGTGACAGCACAAGAGAGAGCGAGATCAATAAAGGATTCATGAGTAGGGATTATTCCGATGAAGTGACAGCCATTAGAGATTTCTCAATTGAGTTGATTTCCAAACATTACGAGAGTTGATGGAGCTCAACATACTAAATTGAATTCGGGTTTCCTAACATTGCGAGAGCTGAAGGAAACCAATTCCCTCTTGAACCAAGTTTTAGGAAAGTGACAAAGTGAAGGAGCTTGGCAACGGTGAGAATTTCAAGCAGCTAACAAGAGCTTAAGGAAAGACGGTGCTTATTCTTGGTAAAGTAACGTGTGACAGACGAATCACCAAGATTTGCTCAAGCCTTAGCCCTTCAAGTTAGAAATAACGTAAAGGCATTGAAGAACACTCGGCCGAGCATTGGAGACACAATTAGCTTGCCACGACATCACACTTGCCACAAAAATTAACTTGCCAGGGTAACCATTTGTCGAGAAGAGTCCTACTCTGACTGAACCACTTGCAATTGCATTTCACTGGTCACAAAGAGTCCTACTTCCAGCAAACTACTTGCCTGGGCAATTACTTGCCACAACAATCTACTTGCCTCAACATTTCACTTGCCTACGACATTCAACTTGTCAAAGCAACTCATCTGGCATACTCTCAATCCTAATAATCCAACCAACCCTCTCATTGATTACTTCATTTCCTTTACAATCTTTAGTTATTTGTTTTATTTTTCTATCACCATCTATCATCACAACTATTCTCTTATTTCAATGTAAGGAGTTAAGAGTCCAAGTCCTTCAGACCAGTCATGTGGAGACGATACTCTATATTCATCACTTTATTACTTTCGACGTGTTCGCTTGCACATTTGTGTAGCACTCAAAACACACAACACCTTACTTACAAATACTTACAAATCTGACAAATTAATCAATCTAATATCAACCTCTAGATCTTACCACAACACTTATTCAACAAAAACCCAAAACCATTGTATGAACGTAAAATCAAACTTCTATCAATGAAGCATTTGAAAGCTAAAATTGATCATAAATACCTAATATATCATTTGTAGCAAAGCTGCCATCTGAGGCCTGAACGGTAAACTATCTAGAAACAGCTCACGCATTAACTCTGACGGTAGATCTCACGGGACCTCCTACCTAATACTCAGACGAAAACCTATCACTGCCTCTCGCAAAACTTTGATCATGCTTAGAATTAGTCAATCTTTGAGACTGAACTGGTGCACCATCATCCATTACTAGGCATTCCTTTGCCATATGGCCTGGTGCCCAACACCTATAACAAACCCTATGAAGCAAGAAGCATAATCTAAGGTGATTTTGACCAAAATGCTCACAAGCTAGTGGGAGTGACGCTCCATTCGAACCGTCAACACTTCTATCTGGAGCAGAAATCAAAGAGCCCCTATGAACCCTCGATCTAATCCTTGATCAAACATTGATAACTGATCTAAAGTAACTCTTTTTTAAACCACTCAAAGCTCAGAACCTTCTAGATGGATCCTGAGAAGGAATTATGACGTCTTGGGTCCCTACAACATGGAATCTAAAGTCTTCAATCTGACTCGGCATCAAACCCTAAAGTCGTTCAAGTACCTTTGCACTATTGGATAACTCTGAGAATGTCCCAAGTGGGCCTGCTATCATGTGCATCTGAAGGTCAACCTTTAACCCATGTCTAAAACTCTTATACCTCAACTCCTCAGTGGCAACTAACTCTAGGGCACATCAGCTCAACCGTAGAAAATCTTGCTCGTACTCAAACACTATCCGATCCCCTTGATCTAGACACAGGAACTGGTCTCTCATATCATTCTTGTGAACCTCATCGATGTACTTCTTTCTAAACTTGTCCAATAAGACATCCCATGTCAGAAGTGCAGGATGTAGTCTTAACTTAACAGTCTCCCACCACTCGTGTGTATTGCCCTTAAGAAGGGAAACAATGCAATCAAGGTTATCCTCCGGACTCTCCCTCACCTGTCTTAGAATTCTCTAAGTGTCTATCAGCCACTGGTCAGCCTTGATCAGGTCATCCCCACCCGAAACTTCAAAACTTTTAGGACCAAAATGATGGAGCCTCTTGACAGGAGTCTTGCGAGGCATCTCAGATTGCCTCGAGATAGCTCGCCCTTTCACTTCTGATATTTCTTGAAAGGCTCGTGTCCCCAACATTCGAGAGGAACTCCTTACCAAAGTCTTCTTCTTGAGAGACATGGCTCACCTCATGACTTTCATGGTCGTGTTTGGCATCAATCGCCATCGATACTACTAGGGGCTTGTATTCAATAGACACCTTACCACGACCTCTATACCACCCTGGGGTTTCCTAAAACTGGCTAAAACTAAGCTCTGATATTACTAAATGTAATACCTGATCTTGCTCCAGATCCAAAGTATTACATTCGGGTCACCCAAAATCTAACCCATCAAATTTCCATTTAAAACCGTAAGTTTAGCCATTATCAAAACATCTAGATATTTATAAATTCATGTAAATAAACAAGCGTTATAAATTAGTTTACAAAACATGAGCTCTATGTTTAAAGCACCGAATACCAAAATAATATTTGAAATAGAGTTACATACTCAACAACAATAAGGTCCTATAAATACATTAGCCTAAGCTAAAATAACAAGTATTGTACTCTAAAGCAAACTTGGGCTGCGAAATCCCTTCTTGATGTGCTTCCTGGCAATGATCCACCTATTAACCTGCGAATGAAAACAACAATTTCAAATGATGAGCTTAAAAAGCTCAGTGGTACATTTTTCTATACCATAATTCATGATTATTGATAAGTGTTCAAAAGTACTATTTTTCTTACCCTTTTTACTCATATTATTGTTAGACTTAGGCTCATATTAGTTGCATAGTTAGCCATTCATGCATTAATCCATGTTTCCTTCCATCGTTGAGCTTGATTACATAACTTGGTAGTTTTTTGTGGAAAAGATGCTGCTTTGGTGTGCTTTGTGTGTGTATGTGCAGGATCACTTGCCAAAGCAATGCTGAGCTAGTTGCCAGGGCAATGCATGAAGGAGACGCCGAGCCAGTTGCCATGGCAATTGTCGACAAAGAGAAAATGCAATAGGGATGTCGAAATTAATGACTATACAAGCCCAAGATGACGTGGAGCAAAGCCCAAACCCAAAGGAATTTGATTTCCATGCAGAGATTAAAGAAGAATTAAATTCCAAGAAGATAGGAGAAGTTCTAGTAGGAATACAATTATAATAAAGAATTATATTCTTTAAATATAATTTAATTACAACTCAAACTCCTCCTCAAAGAAGGACTTTGGCCTAGCCCTATAAATAGCAAGGAGATTTCGACCATCCATAGGGAGAGCATTAGGGGAAATTTCGACAAGTCCAAGGGAGAAAGCAAGGGGAATTTTCGACAAGCATCTAGGGCAAGGGATTTTCGACAAGCTTCATCTTTTCTTCCTTGTTCGATTGGGTTCATGCTAGGGATTGTTTATCTTGTGTTTCTTTGGAACCTAGCCATGAACTAAATCTACTTGGCTATGGTTATTGTGTTTTGTGGTTGTGAGAAACTGTTGGTTTTTGTTTAGGTAATAAGAGTTTGCACTTTTCTATTTCAAGGTTTATTCATTCTTGGTTCTTATTCTTGTTTGCGAGTGAATTGGGAGAGGATCTCGTGATTTCATCTATTTATCTAATATCGGGAGAGTTAGATTCAAGAAACGAATGAATATGATCTTTATTCAATCTAATGATGGTGAAGATTAATCCGGCTTAGGAATAAGTTAAGGATTTCAACGGCTAAGAGGAGCGCAAGATTGGTTGTTGTTCACCCTTGATTCACGCAGGGATGTATTATCAAGGCATGCACAAGTAGCTAGAGTTTCGACTTAGGGATAAGAAGAAACCACTGAAGAACGCTCTGCCGAACCTTGAAGGTTGCTGCCCAGAAGCCCAAGTAGTTGCCCAACTAGTTGCCCAGGTAACCATCGATTACTTGCCAAGGCAACCCCGTTGTGCAAGTTGCCACGGCAACTGAGTTGCCCGTGCACTCTTTTACCAAAACGATCCAATCGGCTATCACACCTCAACTCACGATAACCTGGCCTATCTCTCTCTCATTAGATCTCATCTTTTCATTTACTTAATTGCTTTCTAGATTAGTTATTAGTTAAAACTCCTATAATCTTTTACTTGTGTTTTTACTTTTTACAGTGCAAGAGACTAGATTCTTGAAGTGGCACCAATCCCTGTGGAGACGATATCTTTTATACTATAACTTGTGATGTGTATACTTGCACATTTGCGTAGCACTTATTACGCGCAACAAGTTTTTGGCGTCGTTGCCGGGGATTGGCAATAGCGACTTTGTTTTTACTTTCTTGCACTTTCTTTTTACTTTTCTTGTTTAAAATTCAAAGGGCTAACAAACTTTGGTTTTGCATTGGTATATGACCAGGGTGAGACCGACTTCACCAGAATATCCCTTTGATCCAGAAATCGAACGAACCTTACAAAGACTTAGACGAAGGATAAGAGAAGCAATGGCAAATCAAGACGGCAATATGAATCAAGATGTTTGAGCAGGAAGAGGAGTGATTCTTGCACAAAACAGAACTATTCGAGACTATCTTGAAGAAGATCTTGATGGACTTAACCCAGGAGTTGTCGCACCTGAAATTAAAGCCGACCACTTTGAGTTGAAACCGGTAATGTTTAATATGATCAACACAATAGGTCAATTTGGCAGCTCAGCAACTGAAGATGCACGACAACATCTGAAATCTTTCCTCGAGATTTGCAACTCGTTCAAGATACACGGAGTCACCCCCGATGTCTTAAGATTAAGATTATTCCCCTATTCACTGAGGGATAGGGCGAAAGCATGGTTGAATAGCATTCCTGCCGGATCCATAGCATCTTGAACTGATCTTTGTCATGATTTCCTTGCTAGATTTAATCCTACAAATTTGACTAATAAGCTTCGTAACGACATTACTTCTTTTCGGTAGGAAGATGATGAATCCATGTACGAGGCTTGGGAGCGATATAGAGAACTTCTACACAAATGCCCCCTACACGGATTCCTGGTATGGACTCAAGTAACAATGTTTTACAACGCCGTGAATACACCAACAAGGATGATGCTAGATGCCTCGGCAAACGGCATACTCCTAGATAAGTCGCCGGAGGAAGCAATGCAAATTCTAAATAGGCTGGCCAAGAATGATTATCAATTCCCATCTACTAGAAGAGGAGGAGTTAGACGCTAAGCCACAATACATGAACTAGGATCATCAGATTCAATTTCGGCACAATTGGCCGCTTTAACCAAGATGGTCCAGAACATGCAAAATCCAAACAACACACATGAAGTCAAGGTAATGGATTCTTTTTGTGAGTTATGTGGTGATAACCATAATTTTTCATGGAGTAATCCCAACAATGCAGAATCCGGAATCCAGCTTCTATGTGGGGAATTACAATCGGAACAATAATGTGATGTCCAATACATACAATCCAGCTTGGAAGAAGCACCCAAATTTTTCATGGAGTAATCCCAACAATGCTCTAAACCAGAACAATCAGAATGCACAAGCATCGGGATTCCAGCAAAATATGCCACGGCAACAGATGCCGCAGCAACAACCGACAACATCTAGTTCTTTGGAAAATTCTCTAAATGCTTTTATGATGAAAACTGAATCTTATATGGCTGAGAATAGTAATTTCATAAAAAGAACTGATGCTTTTATTAACACGACCGAGATGAGATTGCAAAACCAAGAGGCAGCAATCAAATCATTGGAAAATCAAGTCGGACAGTTTGCTCAAAATCTGAATACTAGACCACAAGGAGGTTTACCTAGCGATACTGAAGTCGCAAGAGGAACTGGCCATGAGCAATGTAAGGCGATCACCACTAGAAGTGGCCAAAAACTTAGAGAGGTTCAAACCCTCTCATCAAACAAAACTCCACAAAAAGATCAAGACTAACCTAGCGGCAAAGCCTCAGATGCTGAACCAGGAATTGCCGCGGCAACCGGCAATAAGCATGCCTCGGCAACCGATGATAAAGATGCTTCGGCAACTTGCGATAAGCATGCCTCGGCAACCCCAGTTGATAATGCCTCGGCAACTCCAGATGTCCCGGCAATCCTGTCAATAATGTTCCAAACCAATGAAAGGATCGAAGATATCCGACTTCCACCACCATTCCCACAAAGGTTGAAGCCACAAAAGCAAGAGTATCAATTTAAGAAGTTTCTTGATATCCTAAAGCAAGTCCACATCAACTTGCCACTGGTGGAAGCAATTGAACAAATGCCAAACTATGTCAAGTTTCTTAAAGACATTGTGTCCAAAAGAACAAGGCTATGAGAGTTTGAAACAGTTGCCGCAACAGAGGGAAGCATGGCAATGTTGCACAATCGTATGCCACCTAAGTTGAAGGATCCCAGAAGTTTCACAATACCCTGTTCCATTGGAAATCACTATGTTGGGAAAGCATTATGCGACCTTGGGGCTAGCATAAACTTGATGCCTAAATTGGTTTTCCAGAAACTAGGAATCGGGAAGGCAAAACCTACAACAGTTATGCTACAGCTAGCCGACATATCCTATGTGCATCCAGAGGGAAAAATCGAGGACATACTGGTAAAAGTTGATAAATTTATTTTTCCCGCTGACTTTATTGTTTTGGATTGTGAAGCAGATGAGCATGCACCTATCATTCTTGGGAGACCATTCCTAGCAACAGGGAGAACCTTGATTGACATTGAAAAGGGAGAACTCACAATGAGGGTGAATGACCAGCAGGTCAAACTAAATTTGTTCCAAACACTAAGGCATGCCGATGATCCAGAAGAATGCCAACTACTTCATGCCACGACAGAGTTTAACTTCGATGAGGAATTTAGTTACCTCGGCAACTACATTGCCGACCAAGAGGAACCTGAGGAGTATGAAGAACCGGTCGATGAGGAACAACCAGAAGAGGCAAATTGGCTAGTAAATTGACCAGGTACATACTTTGAACCACTGGATTACTCAGGTAAGGAAGGTAAGCTCGAAAAACCCTCTATTGAACAACCACCAATTCTTGAGTTGAAACAATTGCCAGAGCAACTAAAATATGCATATTTAGGGACCGATAATACATTGCCTGTAATTATTTCTTCTAAGTTACAGCCTGAGCAGGAAAAGAAGCTGATCAAGATGTTGAAGCTACACAAAAAGGCAATAGGGTGGACAATTGCCGACTTGAAGGGAATTAGCCCGGCGGTGTGCATGCACAAGATCTTGCTGGAAGATGATCACAAACCTTCAATTGAGGCCCAGAGGAGACTGAATCATGCCATGAAAGGGGTTGTAATGAAAGAAATCATCAAGTGGCTTGACGCCGGCATTATATACCCTATCTCTGATAGTACGTGAGTAAGTCCGATACAATGTGTACCGAAAAAGAGAGGTATAACAGTGGTAAGCAATGAAAATAATGAACTTATCCCAACCAGGACTGTGACCGGTTGGAGGGTTTGTATGGACTATCGAAAGCTAAATAAAGCCACTAGGAAAGATCACTTCCCATTACCCTTTATTGATCAAATGCTTGACCGTCTTGGAGGTAAACCCTTTTATTGTTTTCTTGATGGTTATTCAAGTTACAATCAGATTTCCATAGCACCAGAAGATCAAGAAAAGACAACCTTCACATGCACATACGGTACTTATGCCTTCCGAAGGATGCCGTTCGGATGGTGTAACGCCCCGGCAACCTTCTAAAGATGCATGATGGCACTCTTTTCAGACATGGTTGAAGACTTCCTTGAGATCTTCATGGATGATTTTTCGGTTTTTGGTAATGACTTCGACGGCTGTCTCAACAATTTAGAGAGGGTGTTAGCATGATGCGAAGAAACGGATTTAGTCCTCAATTGGAAGAAATGCCATTTTATGGTAGATGAAGGAATAGTGCTCGGCCACAAGATTTCATCCAAGGAAATTGAAGTAGACAAAGCCAAGGTGGACGTGATCGAGAGATTACCCCCACCAAGATCGGTTAAAGGAATTCAAAGTTTTCTCGGACATGCAGGTTTTTACAGGAGGTTCATTCATAATTTTTCTAAAATCACTAAACCCTTGTGTAATCTGCTTGAACAGGATAAAGTCTTCGATTTTGATGATTCTTGCACCCAAGCATTCGAAACCCTAAAGAAAAAGCTTGCCTCGGCACCCATTGTCGTTCCACCAGATTGGACGCTACCTTTTGAGCTCATGTGCGATGCAAGTGATTTCGCGGTAGAAGCAGTCCTAGGCCAACGCATAGGTAAGACCTTCCATGTGATATACTACGCTAGTAAAACTCTTAATGGTGCTCAAGTGAATTACACAACAACGGAGAAAGAGTTACTAGCTGTAGTTTTCCATTTGACAAGTTCCGATCCTATTTAATTGGTACAAAGGTAATTGTTCATACGGACCATTCGGCAATCAAATACTTATTTGCTAAAAAGGATGCTAAACCTCGTTTGATTCGTTGGATATTACTTTTACAAGAATTTGATATTGAGATTAAGGACAGGAAAGGAACAGAAAATCAAGTGGCCGATCACTTATCACGTTTGGAACGCAATAGAGAGGAGGACGAGAATCTAGAGATATGTGATGCATTCCCGGATGAACAAATTTTAGTTGCCTCGGCAACCCTTGACGCCTCGGCAACCCTAGTTGCCTCGGCAACCCTCGACGCCTCGGCAACTCTCGATGCCGCAGCAGTCTTTGACGCGTACGCCTCGGCAATACCTTGGTACGCGGATTTAGTTAACTTCCTTGTTTGTGGTATTTTCCTTATGGCATTACTCACCAAGGGAAGAAGCGGTTCCGCCATGATGCTAAGCATTACTTTTGGGACGAGCCTCTTTTGTTTAAACAATGTGCAGATCAGGTTATACGCCGATGTGTCCCTGAAGAAGAGCAACATAATGTACTCTGCAATGCCATTCTTCACCCTATGGAGGATATTTTGGACGAACTCGTACCGCGGCCAAAGTCTTGCAATCCAGTTTGTATTGGCCAACATTGTACAAAGATGCCCAAGACTTTTACAAGCAATGTGATCATTGCCAGAGGACGGGCAATATCTCTAGAAGACATGAGATGCCACTCCAGAACATCATCGAGGTGGAACTGTTCAATGTATGGGGGATCGACTTTATGGGACCTTTCTCATCTTCATTCGGCAACCTCTACATCTTACTTGTCGTCGACTATGTGTCTAAATGGGTAGAGGCAGCTGCAGTTCCCAACAACGATTCCAAGACCGTGCAACGATTCCTGCAGAAAAACATATTTACACGGTTTGGGATGCCAAGAGCAATTATCAGTGACGAAGGCAAGCATTTTGACAACAGACTAATTGCCAAGATGTTGCAACGCTTCGGCATATCACACAAGATCGCCACGGCATATCACCCACAAACCAACGGGCAAGCAGAAATTTCCAACAGGGAGTTGAAGGGAATACTCGAGAAAGTCGTAAATCCCTCTAGGAAGGATTGGTCATTAAGACTAGATGACGCACTTTGGGCATATCGCACTGCATTCAAAACACCCTTAGGTATGTCCCCCTTCCGACTTGTCTATGGCAAGACATGCCATCTACCGGTGGAAATCGAGCACAAGGTGTACTGGGCAATCAAGACCGTGAATATGGATTGGGAAAGTGCTGGACAAAAGCATCTGATGGATCTCAATGAGATAGAAGAATTTCGTGCACTCGCCTATAACAATGCACGAATCTACAAGGAGAAAACAAAGCGATGGCACGACAAGAAACTATTGCCATGGCAATTCACGCCAGGGCAACTAGTTCTCCTATTCAATTCTCGGCTAAAACTTTTCCCAGGAAAGCTGAAATCAAGATGGTCGGGACCATTTGAAGTCGTCAAACCATTCTCCCATGGCGCCGTGATAATCAAGTCCATCTCTGACAACCATGAATTCAAAGTTAATGGACAAAGATTGAAGCACTACAATGGTGCCCATGTGGAACGTAACAAGGAAGTGGTCAACTTAGGAGATGCATGAGCATGCTCTCCTTTTTGATATTTTTATTTTTATTTTTATTTATTTATTTTTATTTTTATTTTTTTTTGATTAATTAGTTACTATTATATTTTTCGATTTTTTTATTATTTTCTTTATTTTTCTTCCTTTTCGATTATTAGTAGTTTTTAGGATAGATTTTCTTTATTATTTAAGTTTAAGAATCCTATTACACATCTTTATTTATTTTCTCTATTAGTTTATATTTAATTTTAATCCTTATTTGATTTGTCTTTGAATTGTAGGAAAAGAAGTTCAAGATAAAGAAGGAATTCTAAACCAAGTAGGAAAACATCTTCAACAACGAAACTAAGGGGCTGAATCTAAAGCTTATATAAAGCCTCCAATACATCCTAACCAAAACCCCTTTTTCGAAAACTCCTACCAAACCCTAAACCCTTTTTTGTTTTCCCCCAATCCCACCCACCTATCTTTTCTATAAAACCCATCACCCTTAACCTATTCCTACTTTCTATCTTGCAACTTTTTAGTTTCTTTTCTTTGTTTTTACTCACAACCAAGATCATCCATGGCATCCAAGATTAAACTTTTAGTTCATCCAAAGAACCAAGATACAAGAAGTTTGCTACACCGATAGTTCAAGAAAGATTTCAATCCAAGTTTGAAAGCCGGAAGATTCATGAAGAACAAGGCCATACTTATAAGTCCTGAAAGCATCAACACCTTTTACGGACTTTACATTGAGAAGGACGAGCATCAAGCCTTCGTTGACTAAATCAATCCCAAGCAACTCGACAAGGTGCTTCAAGAACTCACTCAACCGGGAACTCATTGGAACGACGGTAAATACAAGGGCACGATAAATCGCCTTCGGCTTAAACCCGAGGCAAAACTATGGAATAAGTTTGTTAAAACTTCTTTAATGCCCTCCACACACAATACTACCGTTGATATACCACGTCTTTTGCTCATACATTCTATTTTGCATAATCGCATCATTAACATTGGAAAAATTATTTGTGATGAGATTTTTGTATGCAGCTCAAAAGATAAGGGTTCTCTTTTCTTCCCTTGCTTAATTTCTAACCTTTGCAAGGAGATACATGTCCCGAGTGAGTCCACCGATGAAAAGGCCCTACCCAAGTCTGGTTGGAATCAAACACTAATCCGAAAGCTAATGGGAGAGGCACCGGGAGATTCTTCAAGGCCTCCAATTGCCACGGCAACTCCTGCTGCCGCGGCAATCTCTAATGCCCAAGCACCTAACGCCAGGGCAACTCAGCCAACAACCCCGGGACACTTTGAAGCACTTTTGCACCCATTGGCAAGCCACCTAAGGCAAATTGAAAACCGGCAACTACTGTTCATGCGGTACATGAAGGAGCACAACAATGCCATTACCCAAGTCATCCTAGAGAAGTACCCGGACAATCACGGGCCGTTCCCAATCTTTCCCGCCGAGATCCTTGCCCCGGCAACCAATAAAGCAGACGCCAAGGCAACCTCAACAGCTGACGCCACGTCAATCAACCCTGAAGATGCCACGGCAACCAAAGCTAAAGACATCCCGACAACCACTGAAAAAGCCAAAGGTAAAGCACCTATGCCTGAATCAACTCCTACGGAATCATTTTCTAATTTTTCAGATTCGGACGAGTCCTCCATTGCACCAACAAAGACCACACCAATTGAATCCTCCAAGTGAAAAACCAATGACACTGATGAAGAGGACGATGAGGACCACCCCGTACGAGGATCGATTCCACCACCGGCAACAAGAAAACAACCATCGCGTTCAAGCAAGAGAATCAAGACACCGACCAAAAGGAAACTAATCATCTACGATGACAAACTCTCGGAGTAAGTCCTCGTATGCATTTTTATTTTTATTTTTCATTATTTTTATGCATGCATTGAGGAAAATGCCTCACTCGAGTTTGGGGGGGATTGTTTTTAGTAGTTACCATGTTTAGTTACATTCACTTAAGTATTACATTTAGGATACATAAATTGCTTGCCATGCCTTTAATTGGAACAAGAATTGCTTAGATTTGATGAATATTCGATGATGACTTTGCCAATGCACTTAATTGATAGAATTTTTATTCTAGGATAACCATGGAAAAAATTAGAATTTTACTATGATGCTAAATTTGATGAAACACTGTTGTGGTTTGATTGATTTAAGGAATTCTAGTGAACTTAGGTTGATATTTAACAAATTGGGGGATTATAATAAAAATTGGATGAATGCTAGAGGTGCCCGAAATTGGCTCTAGCATGTGCTAAAAAAATTGATCACTAGAGGTGCCCGAAACTGGCTCTAGGATGTGTTAAAAAAATTAACTAGAGGTGCCCGAAACCTGCTCTAGTCGATTAAATTAACTTAAGAAAACTAAAAACAAAACACTAGAGGTGCCCAAAACTGGCTCCAGTTAAAACATGTTAATAAGAACCCAACGAAGTAATTTGAAAACCTATTCTTTGCATAGAATCCGAAAAATCAACCTGCACACACTCACAAGCATTATAGTTTGATTCCGAGTAACTCCTAAGTTTTCCGAAAAATAAAAAGCCAATCATACTTTGTGCCCCGGTTCAGAGAATTGAAATCAAGTTCAAAGCTAAGTTTGTAAAAATTGAAGTCTTGGCAGGTAATTATGAGTTTGCATTGCTTGAGGACAAGCAATAGTTCGAGTTTGGGGGTGTGATAAGTGTTCAAAAGTACTATTTTTCTTACCCTTTTTACTCATATTATTGTTAGACTTAGGCTCATATTAGTTGCATAGTTAGCCATTCATGCATTAATCCATGTTTCCTTCCATCGTTGAGCTTGATTACATAACTTGGTAGTTTTTGTGGAAAATATGCTGCTTTAGTGTGCTTTGTGTGTGTATGTGCAGGATCACTTGCCAAAGCAATGCTGAGCTAGTTGCCAGGGCAATGCATGAAGGAGACGCCGAGCCAGTTGCCATGGCAATTGTCGACAAAGAGAAAATGCAATAGGGATGTCGAAATTAATGACTATACAAGCCCAAGATGACGTGGAGCAAAGCCCAAACCCAAAGGAATTTGATTTCCATGCAGAGATTAAAGAAGAATTAAATTCCAAGAAGATAGGAGAAGTTCTAGTAGGAATACAATTATGATAAAGGATTATATTCTTTAAAGATAATTTAATTCCAACTCAAACTCCTCCTCAAAGAAGGACTTTGGCCTAGCCCTATAAATAGCAAGGAGATTTCGACCATCCATAGGGAGAGCATTAGGGGAAATTTCGACAAGTCCAAGGGAGAAAGCAAGGGGAATTTTCGACAAGCATCTAGGGCAAGGGATTTTCGACAAGCTTCATATTTTCTTCCTTGTTCGATTGGGCTCATGCTAGGGATTGTTTATCTTGTGTTTCTTTGGAACCTAGCCATGAACTAAATCTACTTGGCTATGGTTATTGTGTTTTGTGGTTGTGAGAAACTATTGGTTTTTGTTTAGGTAATAAGAGTTTGCACTTTTCTATTTCAAGGTTTATTCATTCTTGGTTCTTATTCTTGTTTGCGAGTGAATTGGGAGAGGATCTCGTGATTTCATCTATTTATCTAATATCGGGAGAGTTAGATTCAAGAAACGAATGAATATGGTCTTTATTCAATCTAATGATGGTGAAGATTAATCCGGCTTAGGAATTAGTTAAGGATTTCAACGGCTAAGAGGAGCGCAAGATTGGTTGTTGTTCACCCTTGATTCACGCAGGGATGTATTATCAAGGCATGCACAAGTAGCTAGAGTTTTGACTTAGGGATAAGAAGAAACCATTGAAGAACGCTCTGCCGAACCTTGAAGGTTGCTACCCAGAAGCCCAAGTAGTTGCCCAACTAGTTGCCCAGGCAACCATCGATTACTTGCCATGGCAACCCCGTTGTGCAAGTTGCCACGGCAACTGAGTTGCCCGTGCACTCTTTTACCAAAACGATCCAATCGGCTATCACACCTCAACTCACGATAACCTGGCCTATCTCTCTCTCATTCGATCTCATCTTTTCATTTACTTAATTGCTTTCTAGATTAGTTATTAGTTAAAACTCCTATAATCCTTTACTTGTGTTTTTACTTTTTACAGTGCAAGAGACTAGATTCTTGAAGTGGCACCAATCCCTATGGAGACGATATCTTTTATACTATAACTTGTGACGTGTATACTTGCACATTTGCGTAGCACTTATTACGCGCAACAATTATCATAAAATAAGCATGCAAGATAAATATAGTCTAGAGAACATAGGCAAGGCTTTACTATCTATGAGCTATCATTTAGCCTATTGATAAGTATGTAAAAGTATTATTTTTCTTAACCTTTTTACTCATATTATTGTCAGACTTAGGCTCATTTTAGTTGCATTGGTAGGTGTTCGTGCATAATTTCCTAGTTTCCTTGGTTATCAAGCTTGGTATTGCATTTGTTTGGTTTTTGTGGAAATTGTTGCTGGTGTGCTTTATTTTGTGCAGGACAGGATTGCCGTGGCAAGTAGGGATTGCCATGGCAAATAAGGAGAATACTGAAAGAGTTGCCAAAGTTGATTACCACGACATATCTGGATATAATTGGATAATTCCTCCTATTTTCAGGATAAACATGAAAAGCAAAGGATAATTCCTTAGATTTGGATTTACACGCAGAGTTGGATAGAGATAAATGCTTAGATTTTGAAGAGTTTTATGCAGATAAAGATAAATGAGATTAATTATATCTTATTCAAATTAATTCAAGCTTATTCTTATCCTCATCAATAACAAATCTAATCATATCAACTCTATAAATAGAGATCAAATCACAGATCAAAATGGATAGTGGATTATGGGGATTACTTCGCAAGATTTATCACACACGTATCTTTTCTTCTCCATGCGATCCATGTTTGGGTTTTTTTTGTATTTTCTTTTTACCCAGCCATGAACTAGTTTAAATTGGCTGGGGTTATTTGGGTTTTGTGGTGTGATAAACGATTGCATGGTTTAGGTTTTTGATTTTTAATAAATTCAAAGTTTGTTCATTCTTGATTTTTTATTTTTCATCTTGAGAGAATTTGGAGAGGATCTCAAGTTTTATCGATTTATCTAGACTCAAAAGAGTTAGATTCATGAAACGAATGAACATGGTTCTCATTCAAACAATCGTTGGTGGGAACTAATCCGCCTTAGGGATAAGGATCGTATTTCAACAGCTAATAAGAGTGTAAGATCGGTTGTTGTTCACCCAAGGTTAACACAGGAATGTATCACCAAGGTATGCATAATTAACCAGTTCTTTGGTTAGGGATAACCCGAAGACATTAAAGAACACTTTGTTGAGCTTTGAAGGAGGAAACCCAGTTGCCACGAAATTCAAACCAGTCCCAGTTGCCGCGGCATAAATTGTGACCTAATTGCCACAACAATTCAACCGGTTTTGGTTGCCACAGCAATTGAGTTGCCTCAGCAATCAATTGTCACGACAATTCATTCAGCCATTGCATCACTACTCATGATAACCCGGCCTACTCTCTTTAATCGTTTACTCTTTCCATTTTTTTTATTTACTTAGTTTATTTTACTTGACCTCTATCACCTTCAACATTATTTCTTTTACAGTGTAATAACTTAAGCAAAGTGGCCCAAACCAATCCCTGTGGAGACGATACTTGATACCTATCACTTTATTACTTGCAACGTGTATACTTGCACCGTTTGCGTTGCACTTATATCACGCAACAAGTTTTTGGCGCCTTTGCTGAGGATTGGCAATTGGTGTTAGTTGATTTTGTTATTGCATTTTTTTATCATTTTTACTGACTTTTCTTTTTGTTTGTTTTTTTAAATCAGGTACGTTACAAAGTTAAGGGACATCAACATGTGGGGAAATAAAAGACGATCTATTCGAGAGTTGATGTGGGAAGATAGGAATCAATCCTCTCAAGAATTTCTTGCACCCTTCGATGATTACCTATACCAACCGAGAAAAGCCCAAAGAGCCTATACCATGGAAAACTCTTACACTTGTTGTGGAGAACATCATGTGTTTGAAAATTGCCCTCACAATCCCGGTGCATATGACTACATAGAGGACCAAAAGATGAAACCAACAACAAAATCCTTCATGGTATAACCAAAAAGCTTAATTTTTTTACCATGACAATTTTGCCACTGTAACAGATATGTCATGGCAATGTAGTCTCGTCAAGAGCTTTTAAATTTCATGGATGTGAGAATAGCCAAGATGAATGTACTCTTGAGAGAAGCGGAAGATCGATCGAGGAGATTAACATATGTTTTAGATAACATGCACAAACAATTCATTCCTAGTAATACTAAAATCCCAAGGCAAGAGGACAAGGAAAAATGCAAAGAGAGCTCTTTGATGTGTGAGGAACAACTAAAACCTTCAAGTCGAGAGCATTCCAATGAGAAATATTGTCCAACACTTGATGAGCCTAAGCAACAAATTACCACGACAATGATTGAGGAACCTGAATAGAGCAATGTCGCGACAACACTCAATAAAGTTGAGAACAATAATGCTACATCAAATTCTATGGAATCTGATGTCTAGAATGTTACATTATTGATGCTAAAGAAAGAATCTGAAGATTGGTCTTATCCACTTTTGCCACGGCAATTGCATGACCACATGCAGGACCAAGACGATGGCAATACTGTGTTAATGGAATATGAGCAGGTGATGACTGAATCTTTTGAATTCTTTAAAAACTCACCTCCTCCATTGTAGGCATTTCTTGAAGAACCAATGCTGGTATATTTGAAGCCATCAAAATATCTACTGATGGAGATGTTTGAGAGGCCTAAAGAAAATGGTGTTTGGATTCGTGAATCTTTTTAGAAAATTGGTCATTCCCTTGACTTACACCAAATTTTGGTAGAAGATTGGCACGGCAATTGGCTGGCGCAGCAATTGCCATGACAACGAAGGCTACATCTAAACATGATAGATTTCGACGAGAATGAGGTAATTAAAAGGTTGGGTGTTGATATAATTTTTCCTATTAATATATTCATGCATCCATGAACAATAGCAAGATGGAGGGTATGCATGGACTACAAGGGAACACGAAAGAAAAAAAACCTCCACCATGCTAATGCAAAGGGGAGTAGCTGTAAGCATATTGGCCCAACTTTTTTTGGTCAATATTGACACTCGATGGAGGGTGCGAATAGACTATAAGAAGTATCAAAAATGACCCTCATCAAGTTTTCTTTAAGGCAATTCTATTCCCATCAATTTCTTTTTCTGTTTATTTTGATTTTAGTTTTTGCTTTGTTTTCTATTTTAATAAGACCAGGGTGTTGAGAGAAGCCCAGACATTTCGACTTGTCACTGAAAAGGAACATGCCCTGGCAACTAAAGCTGGCAATTCTAAACCAGTTGTAAATGGCATTACCGCGACAAACCCTTACACAGCACAAAGATTCCCAAGACAGCACCTTTATACCATTAAAGCCCTACCTTCGGATGTGCCAACAAAGTGACCATTGGAGCATAAAGCTTCGATCTCAGAAGAAATAGTGAAGTAGGGTGAGTCAATTGAGGAAGTCGAAGAAATTGAAGAACATAAGCATGTATAAGATCCACAACCAGTGAGGCGAAGTAGCACATGCGCCAAGAAAACAACCACCCGGATGCTACGAATTAGAGGTGACGACCTCTTCTATTAACTCATTTGTATTTCATTTTTCGTTTTTTATTTGTTTAAATTTTGCATGCATTGAGGACAATGTTTCTCTCGAGTTTGGGGGGTTTGTCTTGGTTTTGTTTTTGTTTGTATCATGGTCATTTGCATTCATTTTGTTTGTCTCATTTTAGTTTGCATATGTTACTTGCCATGATATCCTATGATGAGCTTTGCCACTGAACTTAAATGAGAAAACCTTAGATTTTAGGATTAGCATGGAGTTTACTTGAATTTTTACTATGATGATGTTTATTTTGACGCTATTATGACTTGTTGATTGAGGGAGACCTAGTGAACTTTAGGTCATTAAAATGGGGAAAAAGTGCTAGTGAGGCCTAACTGGCTCTAGCCTAAACGAAAAAATTTGAATTAAGATAATTTCTTACTAAAGGTGCCTATCTGGCTCTAGTTATCACACATTAAGAATCACTAGAGGTGCCTATCCGGCTCTAGTTGATTAAATTTAAAAAGAAATCGCTTTGCTAGAGGTGCCTAAAACTAGCTCTAGCGGAATTAATTGCCCCAACAAGTAAATAATAAAACCTATTGTTTGCATGGAATCTCGTTGATTGACTTGTACACAACTCTGCACACACATTTTCACTAGCATTATAGTTTAATTTTGAGTAATTCTTTGTGTTTTCCAAAGATCCAAAGGTAATCTGTTCTTCATGTCATGATTCTGAGATTGAAGTCAGGTAAGAAAGCATGTTTTTGATGGTTAATGCCTTGGCAGGTAATTGTTAATGTTTTGCATTGCTTGAGGACAAGCAATAGTTCGAGTTTGAAGGTGTGATAAGTGTGTAAAAGCATTGTTTTTCTTACCATTTTTACTCATATTATTGTTAGACTTAGGCTCATTTTAGTTGCATTGGTAGGTATTCATGCATAATTTCCTAGTTTCCTTGGTTATCGAGCTTAGTATTGCATTTGTTTGGTTTTTGTGGAAAAATCGTTGCTTGTGTGCTTTATTTTGTTCAGGACATGATTACCGTGGCAACTAGGGATTGCCGTGGCAACTAAAGAGAATACTGAAGGAGTTGGCGAAGCTGATTGCCGCGGCATATCTGGATGAAATTGGATAATTCCTCTTATTTTCAGGATAAATACGAAAAGCAAGGGATAATTCCTTAGATTTGGATTTACACGCAGAGTTGGATAGAGATAAATGCTTAGATTTTGAAGAGTTTTCTACAGATAAAGATAAAAGAGATTAATTATCTCTTATTCAAATTAATTCAAGCTTATTCTTATCCTCATCAACAACAAATCTGATCACATCAACTCTATAAATAGAGATCAAATCACAGATCAAAAGGGGGAGTGGATTCTGGGGAATTAGATCGCAAGATTTATCACATACGCATCTTTTCTTCTTCATGTGATCCATGTCTGGGTTTTATTTCTTTGTATATTCTTTTTACCCAGCCATGAACTAGTTTGAATTGGCTGGGGTTATTTGGGTTTTGTGGTGTGATAAACGATTAGATGATTTAGGTTTTTGATTTTTAATAAATTCAAAGTTTGTTCATTATTGATTTCGTATTTTTTATCTTGAGAGAATTGGGAGATGATCTCAAGTTTTATCTATTTATCTAGACTCGGAAGAGTTAGATTCATGAAATGAATGAACATAGTTCTCACTCAAACAATTGTTTGTGGGAACTAATCTACCTTAGGGATAAGGATCGAATTTCAACAGGTAAGAGGAGTGTAAGATCGGTTGTTTTTCACCAAAGGTTAACGCAGGAATGTATCACCAAGGCATGCACAATTAACCAGTTCTTCAGTTAGAGATAACAAGAAGACATTGAAGAACACTTCGCCGAGCTTTGAAGGAGGAAAGCCAGTTGCCACGGCATTCAAACCAGTCCCAGTTGTCGCGACATAAATTGTGACCTAGTTGCCATGACAATTCAGTCGGTCTTGGTTGCCACAGCAATTGAGTTGCCTCAGCAATCAATTGCCACGACAATCCATTCAACCATTGCACCATTACTCACGATAACCCGGCCTACTCTCTTTAATCGATTACTCTTTCCATTTTTTTACTTAGTTTATTTTACTTGACCTCTATCACCTTCAACATTATTTCTTTTACTGTGCAATAACTTAAGCAAAGTGACCCAAACCAATCCCTGTGGAGATGATACTTGATACCTATCACTTTATTACTTTCAACGTGTATACTTGCACCTTTTGCATTGCATTTAAATCACGCAACACCTATACAAGTTAGATTTCTTCGATCACCTATCTCAAGGTATCATTAAGCTTACAACAAGTCTTATATGTTTCTACAAAGCTTTGCCATACTCGAGATCACATAGCCTATCTAGATATCCGAGCTCACACAGCCCATTGAGTTAATACATGCCACACCCTGATCACTCAGCCATCGGGTGCATAAGCTATCATCTATAGCATCCACACAGCATACATAAATGCATCCATACATTATCCATATAATGGCCAACGAAGCCTTACTTTACCCAGTGTTCACACCACCGTTGGTTTAATAGACCATATCCAGATCAATATAGCCATGAATACGTCCAAGATATACTTGGATCACATTAGCCACAAGTAGTTCTTACCTGAGGTCACTCAACCTATCAGGTTACTCGAGCTCACTCAACCTATCGAGTTAATTACCTTATTCGAATTACCATAGCCATGGATAGGTTTCTAACCGCACCCAGATCACTCAGCCCGTGGGTACGTCAGATGTACTCGATCACATAGCCCTGAGTATACATCCCCTTATATAACTACCATAATATTGACTCTTAGGACATCCAAATTCCTTTATACAACATTTACAAGATAAGTAATACTTTCCGAGCATTGATACATCCCATCACGGGATAAGGCCCTAGGGCCCCACTATCAAGCCTTTAGTAAATTATGGAAGATATCTAGTCATTTCTACAATTCAAGTCTCATTATCGAATTATCATCAACTTATTAATCAACACAATCACCTTTAGAGAATACATATTTCATTCAAGGGTTTAATCTGTCATTAGCCATTAATCGATGAAACTTCGCTTCTATGTCTATTCGAAACATTTCTCAACATTTAGAACAATGTCCAACATCATTCTTCATAAGGTATGGTAACCTTCCTAAAGGTATAGAAACCTTTTCCCAAAGGTATGGAAACCTTTCCTAACGGTATGGAAACTTTGTCCAAAGGTTTGGAAACATTTCTAAAGGTATGGAAACCTTTGCCCAGAGGTTTTGAAACCTTTCCAAAGGTTTCAAAATCTTTGCTCCAGAATCTATTTTTTCGCAGAAATTCATAAGGTATCAAAATTTATTGAGATTAAATTACTGAAACTAACTCGAATTGCCTAATCTGGTTCTCCTGAACCGCCTAACCAACCTATCTAATATCTAGGCCCAAAATAAGGGCGTTACAACTCTCCCCCTCAAGAAATTTTGTTCTCGAAATTTACCTGGCAAAAAAAGGTAAGGATACTATTTTTTCATGTCTTCTTTACTTTCCCAAGTGGCTTCTTCAACTCCACGATGTTGCCACAACACTTTCACCAACTCTATGATCTTGCCACGAAGAAACTTGGTGCTAGAATCCAGAATTTCCAACGGCTCTTCATCATAGGTCAAATCTGGATTCAACTCAATTTCCTCAACAGGCATCACATGCGAAGGATCCGGCCTATACATCCAAAGGATCAATACAAGGAAGACATCATGTATCTTTTCCAACTTCGCAGGCAACCTCAACCTATAAGCAACTGGACCAACAAGCTCCAACACCTCATAAGGCCCAATAAACCTTGGACTTAGCTTACCCTTACGTCTAAACCTCATAACCTTCTTCCAATGTGAAACCCTAAGAAAGACTTGATCTCCAACCATAAACTGGATCTCGGGATACCTTAAATCAGCATAAGACTTTTGCCAATCTGAAGTCGCCTTCAACCGATCACAAATAAGCTTCACCTTCTCATTGGTGTCATTTAGCACATCAGGCAAGGAAACAAACTTCTCGCCTGCCTTCGCCCAACACTGTGTCATGCGACACCTTCTACCATACAAAGCCTTGTACGGAGCGATTTGAATACTAGCTTGATAACTATTGTTATAGGCAAACTCCACCAAAGGTAACTGCTTCTCTCACGTTCCTTGAAAATCAATGATGCAACACCACAACATATCCTTCAACACTTGGATAACATGTTCAGACTAACCATCCGTTTGAGGATGATACGAATTACTAAAATTTAACCACGTGCCCAAAGCCCTATGCAAACACTCCCAAAACCTTGTTGTAAATACTATAAACTTAGGCACCCTGTGCAACCTCACAATCTCTGCAACATACAACTCTGCCAACTTATCCATGGTATACCTTCGTAAACCTATCCGCGATCACCCAAACAGAATTCTTCTTTTTCGGCGTCAAAGGAAAACTAGACACAAAATCCATGGTGATTCTTTCCCACTTCTATTCTGGAATCTTCAACGATTGTAACAACCTAGAAGGAGACTGATGCTCAGCCTTTACACGCTGATATACCATGCATCAAGCAACAAAATCTGCTACATCCTTCTTCAAACCAACTCAGAAATACTCTTTTTCAAATCATGATACATCTTTGTACTTCCTAAATGCATAGAAAAAGGACTCTATTGAGCCTCAGCCAGGATAGTGAGCCTCAACTCTTCTTCTTTCGGCACCACCATTCAATCCTTATAACACAAAGCACCTTTCTCACTAAAATAGAATTTCATCTGATTGCCATCCATAATATCCTTAACATACGATACTAAGGAAACATCATACGGTTGTTTCTCCTTGATCAACTACAACAATGATGGATTCACTTGCAACTCAGCCACAACCTACCATCTCGCGTTACACTCAACCGAGCAAACATTGCCCTCAACTCAACCGCAACCTTCCAACTCAAAGCATCGGCTACCACATTAGCTTTTCCCGGATGATACTCTATCGACAAATCATAATATTTAAGTAACTCCAACCATCTTCGTTGCCTAAGATTCAACTCCTTTTGCGACATCAGATACTTTAAACTCTTGTAATCTATGTACACAGTACATTTCTCACCATAAAGGTAATGTCACCAAATCTTCAACGCAAACACCACTGCAACAAGCTCAATATCGTGCGTAGGGTAATTGCACTCATGTACCTTCAACCACCTAGATGCATAAGCCACAACCTTCCCTTCTTGAATCAACATACACCCCAAACCAACATAGGATGCATCGCTATACACAACAAACTCCTTCCTTAACTTAGGTTGAATCAAGATTGGAGTTTGTGTCAAAGCTTCCTTCAACTTATCAAAATATTGTTGTCTATTCTCCGACCACTCAAAATTTACATCCTTTTGCAACAACTTCATCAAATGAGCAGCAATCCTTGAGAAACCATCCACAAAATGGCGATAATATCCTGCCAACCCTAAGAAACTATAAACTTCTAACACCAACTTCAATTACTTCCAATTCACAATAGTTCAATTTTCTATAGATCCACTTGAATCCCATTGGCCGAAACAACGTGACCAAAAAAAACCACTTGCATGATCCAAAACTCACACTTACTCAGCTTGGCCTAAAGCTTATTATCCAACAGAACTTGCAACACAATCTGTAGGGGTCGATCGTGATCTTCCTCGATACGAGAGTACGAATGTCATCAATGAACACTATTACAAATTGATCCAAGAATTCATGAAACACCCAATTCATCATGTTCATGAAAGCTGTCGGTGCATTTTGTCAACCCAAACAAAATCACTAGGAAATCATAATGCCCATAACGAGTGCGAAAAGCTATCTTCGGTATGTCTTTATCCTTTACCTTCAACTAATAATATCCAAACCTCATATCAATCTTGGAATACACTGTAGCTTCCCAAAACTGATCAAACAGATCATCAATCCTTGGTAAAGGATACTTATTCTTAATCATCAACTTGTTCAGTTGCCGATAACCAACACACATTCTCATCGTGCCATCATTATTTTTCATAAACAATACTGGTGCTTCCTACGGTGAATAAATAGGCCGAATGAACCCACAATCCATCAACTCCTGAAGCTGCATCTTCAATTCTTTCGGTGCTATACGATACAGTGCAATCGACACCAGAGCCGTATCTGCAGACATCTTAATGCAAAACTCTACATTCTTATCATGCGGCAAACTAGGCAACTCTTCTAGAAATACTCTTGAAAAATCATAAACAGTGCGAATATCCTAAGGACGCGCTTCCTTTATACTTGGGATCATAACATAAGCTAGGTATGCTTGACCCCCAGATTCTAGAAACTTTTGAGCCTTCAATGCTGAAACCATGTTAGACAAGAATTTGGCATTCTCGTCCACAACTACTACTTTGTAATCTTCAACAAGTTTCAGCGAAATTTGCTTGGTCTCACAATCAACTACATCTCCATGTTCAGACAATCAATCCATCCCCAAAATTAAATCGAAACCGTAAAACGACAACTCTATTAGGTCAGCCGCTAACACGTGTCCTTGAGCCATCAAAGGACACCTCCTAGCTACTACTGATTCCCAAAGGAACTGGTTACCCGCATACCAACATCTAACACCTCTACAGGTATATCAAGCAAGCAAACATGTTCGTGCAGGATGTATGAATGTGTAGAACCATAATCAATCAAGGAAAGCAATATTATGGATTGAAAAGTAAATGTACTTGCAATCACATCTAATTTATTCCTACCCACACGATGCGCAAAAACCCTCACTGGTCTACCACCCTTAGGTTGAACCGCTGTGGTATAAGCCATTGTCCTCTGACCATCCTCCCTACGTTAGAAATGACCTTGATCGTGCCCACAACCTCTCTATGGTACGATCGCATGTACAACAGCTTGTCCTTCTCTAGCCAACTGTGGACAATCATGCCTAATGTGATCTCACAATCCACAGCTCTGATATGTCCCTAAAGCACCCCAGCTCTCCCCCGAATGTCGTCTATCACAACGCCTACACTCGGGTATTCTAGCGTAGGTATTCTGACCTTGCTGACCAAGTTTGGCATTACTTCCACCTCACCTCTATTTCGGACGATAAATCCAGTCCCTATCCTTCTTGTATCAATCTCTGCCAACATCTGACTTAGCATGCCTCTTCCTAGCTAAAAAAATCCCTGATCACGAAGACAACCCCAGATTTTGTTCAGTGTCACATACATCTTCACCTCCTTAACCAACCCATATCGAAAATGGTCACATTGATGTCGCTCGTCAGGAACCAGCTTAGGAGCATACTGGCTCAACCGAACAAATTGAATCTCATACTCAGACACAGACATGTTTCCCTGCTCTAACTCTATAAACTTCTTTTTTTTCTTATCCTGGTAATGAGAACCCAAAATACTTTTTTCAGAAAACCAGTGCAGAAAATCTCCCACATCACATCAGTAGGTGTAATACTCGCGATAGCGTTGTCCACCAACTGTAGGTATCACCATAAAGCAACGACACTATACAACCCAACTTGTTTTCTTCCGTACACTCCATCTAACCAAGAATCCTCTCGGTGCTAGCAAACCACTCTTCAGATGCTTCTGGGGCCAAACCCCTAACTTCCATGCCACCTAAGCTATATAGACACTCCAACAAAAGCCAGATGTTAACAGCTACAAGTGCCGGTATAGGTACTTGCACCCCAGTTATGGCTACCTGAAAAGCTTCAGTCATCACTGGATTAACGATGTCATATCCCCGATGACTAGTCCTTGCGATGTTTGAGGTGCACCACCCTCGACTTCAGCACCAGCGAGAGGAATCGATGGAGAATGAGATAACTCATCATTTTGTCTATCCACAACACTCCACATATAATCTCTCATCTCCCGTCTAGGTCCTGTTTTGCAAAAATATGAGTCTAAAACTTGATATGCAATAACACAAAATAATAAGGCCAGCTTGTAGCAAGAATCCAAGTTGTACATGTTTCAAAACAAAACCATTTTGCATTAGTAGTAATACGGCAATGTATCTCCAAGTTTATACCCCACACATCTCATATCTTAATCATAATCATTCAAAATCAAACACTGTGCATGCCAAACAACAAATTCATGTACCAACAATCAATCAAAGAAGCATAACCCACCTCCCAACAATCCTAACCTAGCTCTAATACCACCAAATGTAACCCCCTTGACCCAGCCTAGGCACCAGACCGAACCAAGAGAGCTACATTAGGTTTGCCAATACAAATCTAGGAGATTTACTTGAGAAAATGTTCTATTTTTTATTTTATTTTATCTAAATGCTTTAATAAGTTCTAAGATGATCATGCTAGCAGCGGTGAAGATTACAACTCAATCGGGCATTGAATTGACATTCAATTGTACGAATTTGCATTCTAGGGACTAAAGTGCAATTTCTAATAATTAAAAGGACATTCATGAATTAAAGGTTACCAATCCTTAATTAGTCATATTTCATAAAATCAGATTAGGTCCCAACTTAAAATAACCATTCAAACTCATTTAATTGCATGATCAAGAAATATGGACTAAACTACAAAGAATACAAACTTAAAAAAGCATATTACCAGAAATAACGGTTGGCGTACCGGTACAGGCACTTCCCGTACCGCAACGGATGAATTTTACAAAGGCGTATTGGTATGGTCCTCAGGCGTACCGATACGGGTATGTGTTTTCGAAAATTATGGATTCTAGTGGCTAAATGGCGTATCGATAAGGTTGCCCGTGTACCGACACTAAGCTTATTTCTAAGTTACGCGTATCGATATGTTACCAAGTGTATCACTGTGCCTAGCTAATTTTGCCCCGATTGAGCTGAGATAGGTCCCCGCGCATCGATCCCTGAGGACCCATACCGCTATGAACATACCTGTAATGACCTCTTGGTCCAACATATGACACTTTGGCTCAATCCAACCCACTCCAAACAACATCTAATCATCATACATCATCACAAACATCAATTTCTCAGACATAAAAGCATGGTAGGAGATCATAGGCAACATATCAAATCCAAACAAACCCCTATAGGCATGATCTCTACCTAACCATGCATAATGTTCCCCCAACCCCTTAAAACCAAACATTAAACCTCATACAAGTTCAAAACACCAAACATAACTTGTACAAACAGGGAGTATCCAAAATAAACCTTCTAAATACAACTTGGTCACATTGCCTCTTATTACTACTTAGTATTTATAAAACCATACTTTGAAAATGTCTCAACCCTTGGATCTATTCTTTTGTACTTGCTGTCCAAAAGCTTCTATTTCTCTGCATTGATGAGAAATAAGAGCGTAAGCGATAAGCTTAGTGAGGGAATCGCAAAAACACTCATCAATGCATTTAAAACCATTTCATATCAAGACATGTTTATAATGTTCATTCCAAAAACCATCTCATGTTTCTCAAATCTGCCCAAATATGCACATTTAAATCATTTGCAACACGTGTATCATGGATTCTACCTCAAACATCAATTTAAGCTTCATATACCAAAATCTCTATAGCATGCTTAAAGAGCATCTCATGTGTAAACCATATTATACAAACATAATCCATTTTTTATGATACATTATCTCATAATTGGTTTTTAAGTGACTCAAAACCAGTACCATTCTAATTTATAAAAACACGTCGGATACATGGATTTCCCAAGTGATTCCTACGACCACTTCACATACATCCTCGAACTGGAGCAATGAAATAATTACCCACCTTAACGGTTATGATGTATAAATCCACCAGTGGGAGAATACGACACAGTTAACCCCTCGACCGCTGTAGTTCTCATGGTGGAGAAAACTGCACACTTAACCCCTCGACACACATGAGGCGGCTTATTATAGTGCACTTTAAACCCTATGGCTAGCCAACTATATCCGATAACATTTTAATCTCAGCCACTTGCCAATATATTTAATAAAACCACATTACCTTACCGTTTATATATGCATCAAATCAAATCAATTTCCCATACATTAACCATATATTCTAGTATTCTCCAAATATTTTCATAAACCATATATCATTCTCATTAATCATTATAGGTGATTATCTGCAACATCTTTTATTTCTAAACCATGCATAATATAGTGAGTAATCAAAACCATAAACATGTGCATGAGATTGTGTTTTGCAAAACCAAAAACGAAAGCAAGATTAACCAATACTTATTTCCGAGCTTACGTAAGTGTTTCAAACTTAATCTAAACTCCCAACAACTATCTTCAAACCTTTTAAAATAGTATAACATGTTTCCACTCGCCGACAACCAAACGATCCACTTGCCGATACGCGATCAAGCTTCCAAAACTTCCACGAACTCTTCAAAAGCTAGAGGATTCAAATCCCCTATTTTACCCAAACAAAAACTGTGGATTAATGTACTTCCACGCATCTCTAATTTCCAACAAACACTAAACACAACTTCGTCTCACTCAAAACCATCAAACACCTATCCAAAACAACCAAAATCATCACCAAACCTCATCTAAATAAAGGCCAGCCAAAACTTAATGATTTCAACATCAAATAACATCCAAAAATATCTTTATAACATCCTTATACCTCCAGCAGCTCTACAACACAAAGATCACTTCAAAATCCAACTAATTACAACCTAGAAAATTAGCAATTCACATAGTTTCGGGATTTCATTAATTAATCATTTCCAGCAACATTAAAATAAATCTTATAAGAGATCCAAACCAATTAGATTCAATACAAAATAGATCCAAAAAAGTGTTTATCAAATTTCCACATCAAAACTCAATTTAATTACCAAATCCATGTTTAAATCATAATTCCATAACATAAATTAGTTGTAAAAGATCAAGAACTTGGGAATTTCATTAAAGAACCTTCAATTAGAGGAGAGAAATGAAAATCACCTCTAATTGTTGATTTCTCCCTTAATTTATTAAGATTAAATTCCCAAAACTAACTTGAATTGCCTAATTCGGTTCTACTGAACCGTCTAACCAACCTATCTAACATCTAGGCCCAAAATTAGGGCGTTACAACACAGGTGCATGGGAAGCTCGGTACACAATCCAGTGCACCATAACAGTGTGCACCTGCTTGGGCAGAAGCATGCCCACCCTCGACGATGGTGTGCAGAGGCGTGTGGGTTACCCTCCAATGGTCGGACGGTGGTAATGAGCTCTAGTCCCACCGTCCTACCATCGGTGAGCACGATGTTGGCCTCAAATTTCAGTTTTGGCCACTAGAACATCCTCCATTCAAAAAATTAGAACCTTCTCCTCCCTCACCCTGACGAATGGGGGCGACAACGGTGACCACCGGTCTGCTCTTTTCAGCAAGCTCTCTCTAATGGTGTCGGTGGTGTCTCCCAAGGTGGCTTAATCGGTGATACATCAGAGTTCAAAGTCTCCTCTTTACTGATAGATCAAAGTTCAAAGTCTCCCCGTTACTTTTCCCTCCTTTTTTTTCTCTCGCAAAAATATCTTTTCCTCCTATCCATATCCCACTTTTTAGCCTCATTTAATTTAAATACACCAATCCCCAACAACTTGGGTAAACCAATTAATTGTGCCTTTATAATCCTCCTTGTTTTCACTTTAAGCTCCACATTTTATCCATCTCAAATTTTAGTCATTAGCTCCCTTAAACTGAGCTTCAACCATAATTATCCCTAATTAATTACCAACTTAAAATATCTGAACCCGGATTTGAGGCACAATTTATTAACCCAAAAATTGGGTCATTACACTTGAGTTCTTGATAGGGAGAAAGTCATGATGAATCCTCCAAGAAGCATAAATAAACACTCTGACAGTCTAAAAGCTCCTGAGTGTCAAACTATACATATTGGCATGTGCCAAACAGTCAAACATGTATCACCACTCCGTACGTCATTCTCTAAACAACCATTACAAAAAATCATGGTAGAAGGGCAACGGTTCAACATCCTCATTACCAAAGGTTAGGTTCCCTCAAGGTCTCCAAGCCTCGAACACAAATCTCGATATTACAGGCTAGCATCACGCTTGATTAACTAAATCAATTTCCAAGATGCAACAACTTTCAAGAATGCGGCTCCATCAAAACTGTAGAACGTCTAACTTCAGTCACACTCTAGCAAACTAGTGGATCTTGAATCCACTATCTCAAAGAAATTCCCTTGTAACGCCCTGAAATTGGGCCTAGGAGTTAATCAGACCGGGTAGACAATTCGAAGGAATCAGGTTAGGCAATTCGAGTAGTTCCAGAATTAAATTCTAATAAATTATTTTTTGGCTAAAATAAAATGTGGAAATGCTAGAAAATACTTAATTAATATTTTAAGTACTTTGGTAAATTCAATTTGAAGAAATTAAATATGATTTTTGGGACATTTTGGTCTAGTGACTAAAATGAAAAGTTTTCAAAACTATTTTGGTGACTAAATCGTAAAACGGTCAAAACTTAGAATCTTTAAGGAGCTATTTAACCAATACTTTTTATCAGATTTTCCCCTTAATTTGGCTATTTTTAAAGTGTTTTAATTGGTTTTAAATTAAAAGAAAATAGATTTAATAAAAGGAATTTAGATTTACAAAATCACTTTCTTACGTAACTACTTTTCCTCCAACCTTTTTCTCTCAACTTTCTCAGTAGCCAAACTAAGATCTTCACTCCAAAATTCTCAGGAATCAATCCTTATTGATTTCCTTTTTGTTTCCTAAATGATTTCTTTAATTCCTACTGCAAAATCTACTTGGATTTCATCCAAGCTTTGCCAATTAAGGGAGAAATTAACAATTAGAGGTGATTTTCATTTCTCACCTCTAATTAAAGGTTCTTTATTGAAATTCCCAAGTTCTTGATCCTTTTTAATTGATTTATGTTATAGAATTATGATTTAAACATGGATTTAGTAATTAAATTTAGTTTTATGTAGAAACTTGTTAAGTATTATTTTGGATCTGTTTTGTGCTGAATCTAAGATGTGTTTTAATGTTAAAAGAAGTGATTAATCAAGGGAATCCCGAAACTATGTGAATTGCTAGTTTTCTAGGTTGTATATAGTTAGATTTTGGTATGATCTTGAAGCTGTAGTAGTGCTGGAGGTATAAGGACGTAATTAAGATGTTTTTGGATGTTAATTGATGATATCAAGAGGTTAAAATCAATAGGTTTTGGATAGGCTTTGTTTAGATGAGGTTTGATGATGATTTCAGTTGTTTAGAATGGTTCTTGTGAGGCAAAGTTGTGTTTGTTGGTTGTAGGAGATTAGAGATGCAGGGATGTGTTTTAATCCTCTGTTTTTGATTGGGTAAAGCAGAGGAATCGAATCCTATAGATTTTGGAGAGGGCGCGAAAGCTTTAGAAGCATGATCGCATAGCGGTGAGTGGATCGTTGGGTTGTTGGTGAGTGGAAACATGATTTTACTACTATAAAAAAGTTTGAAAGAAGTTGTGGGAGTTTAGAATAAGTTTGAAACACTTATCTAAGCTCAGATGTAAGTATTGGTTGAGCTCTCTCTCGATTCCGGTTTTGCAAAATGAAATCTCATACACATGTTATGGTTTTGATTACTCACTATATTATGCATGTTTTGAAAAAAAAGATGTTGCAAATGATCATACATGATGATTATTGAGAATGAAGCATGGTTCATGAAAGTATATTTTGAGAATAACAAAATGCATGGTTTAATGCATTTGAAATTAGATTGGTTTGATGCATATGTAAAATAATGAGGCAATGTTGATTTAATGAATATATTGGCAAGTGGCTAAGATTAAAATATTATCGAATATAGTTGGCTAGTCATAGGGTTTAAAGTGCACTATAATAAGTCGCCTTATGGTGTCGAGGTGGATAATTGTTTCGTTGCTCCACCATGAGAACCGCAGTAGTCAAGGTAGGCAATTGTTCTATTTTCTCCCACTAGTGGATTTATATATCATAATCGTTGAGGTGGGTAATTGTTACGCTGCTCCGGTTCAAATATGTATGTGAAGTGGTTGTATGAGCCATTTGGGAAATCCGTGTATCTGATGAGTTTTATAAAATGGAATGGTACTGGTTTTGAGACACTTGAAAGATAATATATGAGATAATGTATCATGAGAAATGGATTATGTTTGTATAATGTGATTTATACATGAAATGCTCTTTCATTATGTGATATGAAGCTTAAATCGATGTTTGAGATAGAATCCATGATACATGTGTTGAAAATAATTTAAATGTGCATATTCGAGATGATTTGAGAAGCATGAGATGATCTTGCCATGAGATATTCACGCTTGGTTTGAATTAAAATGATTTTTAATTGCATTGATGAGTGTTTTTTAGATTCCCTCACTACGCTTATAGCTTACGCTCTCCTTTCTCATCAATGTAGAGAAATATGCCCTTTCGGACAGCGAGTACGCAAAGGCAGAAGCATTTTCAAAGTACAATTTATAAATACTAAGTAGTAACAAGAGAGAATGTGACCAAGTTGTATTTGGGAGATGTATTTTGGTTACTCCTTGCTTGTATAAGTTTGGTTTGATGTTTTGGACTTGTAAGGTGTTTAACGCTTGGTTTTGAGGGGTTGGGAAACAATATGCATGCTTGGGTAGAAATCATGCCTTTAGGGGTTTGCTTTGAATATGCTTTGTTGCGTATGATCTCTACCATGCTGCTATGATTGAGGTATTGATGTTTGTGAAGTCTTATGATGTTTAGATGTTGTTTGGAGTAAGTTATATTGAGCCAAAGTGTCATATGTTGGACTTAGAGGTCACTACAGGTCTGTCCGTACCAGTATAGGTCCTCAGGGATCTTACGCGAAGACCTTACATGGCTTAATCTGGATAAAATTGCCTTGTTATATCAGTATACCTAGGGACCGTATCGTTACGCTTGGTTGGGAAATAGGCCTAGTGTCAGTACATGGGTAACCGTATCGGTACGCCCTTTAGCCATTGTATTTTTTATTTTCAAAATACATTTACCTGTTCTTATACGAGTGAGGATCGTATTGGTACGCCTTTTTAATTTTCACCCATTGTGATACGGTAATGGCATGTACCGGTACGCCAGTCGATATTTTAGTTAAAATGCCTTATGAGGTTTGTAATCTTTGCAATTTAGTCCCTGTTTCATAATTATGCAATTAGATGAGTTTGGATTGTTATTTTGAGCTGAGATTTAATATGAATGTATGAGATATGACTAATTAAGGATTTGTAACTATAATTTCATGAATGTTCTCTTAAATAACCAAAATTATGTTTTATTCCCTGTAATGTGATTTTATGCAATTGGATGTCGAATCAACGCTCGATTGAGTTGGAATTTTCACCATAACCCGCATGATCACCTTAGGACTTAAATATGCATTTAGATAAGATAAAAAGACAAAAAATGGACCATTTTAAGGTAAATCTTCTGGGTTTGTCTCGATAAATCCTAATGTAGCTCACTCGGTTATGTCTTACGACTACACCGGGTCAAGGGGGTTACATTTGTTGGTATCAGAGCCAGGTTATGATTGTTGGGAGATGGGTTATGGTTGTTTGGATGATTTTTATTGTATGAATATGTTGTTTGACATGCACAGTATTTGAAATAGTGAGATTATGTTCGATATATGATATGTTTGTGGTTTAAACTTGGGGACACATTGCCTTATTACTACTTAAGTTAAATGATTTTATTTTTAAACAAGGGTGACTTGGATTCTTGCTGTAAACTGGCCTAATTATTTTATTTTAATGCATTATCATGTTTTAGACTCATATTTCTGTGTATGGGATCGAGTCGAGAGACTACAGCTCATATAGGGAGTGTAGTAGATAGACAAGATGAAGAGTTACCTCCTTCTCTACTGATTCCCCCTACTGGTGTTAGAGTTGAGGGTGGTGCGCCTCAGTCACCACAAGGTCCTATTTTTGGTGATATGACACTGTTAATTCAAGCAATGACGGGAGCTTTCTAGGCGGCCATTGCTAGAGTACAAGTACCTGTACTGGTGCTTGTACCTGTGAATACATGATTACCTTTGGAGCGTCTGCGCAGCCTAGGTGGCACTGAGTTCAAAGATTTGGCTCCTAAAGCAGCCAAGGAGTGGTTTTCTAGTACCAAGAGGATTCTTGGCCGGATAGAGTGTACAGACGTTCGCAACCTGGGCTGTAATGTTTTGTTTCTCCAAGGTGATGCTTATAGTTGGTGGACAACTGCTATCGTGGGCTTGGCACCTACTGATGTGGTATGGGAATTCTTTTGTGCTGCTTTTCAAAAGAAATATTTGGGATCTCGATATCGAGATGAGAAGAAGAGGGATTTTATGGCTTTAAAGCAGGGGAACATGTCTATTTTTGAGTATGAGATCCAATTTGTTCAGTTGAGCCAGTGTGCTCCTGAACTGGTTTCTAATGAGCGACAGTATTGCAACCGGTTCCTTTATGGGTTAATCAAAGAGGTAAAGACATATATGCTGGCTACGAACTATACAGAGTTTGATGTCTTGATTTTTTGAGCTAAGGACATAGACATAATTTAGGGTTGTCTGCTCGTTCTAGAATTCTTCAATTGGAAAGAAGCAGGCTGAATTGGATGCTGGCCGAGATTGTTATAAGAAGCATAGGGATAGGAGGTATAGTCCAGATTAGAGCTGAGGTGGAAGTAGTGCCGGCGTGGATATTAAGGTTAGAATAATGTTGGATCACCTGAGTGTATGCATTGTTTTAGGCGACATTCGGGAGAGTGTTGGGGTGCTATTGGCACATGTTGGGGCTGTGGATCACCGGATCATATTAGGCGAGATTGTTCGTAGTTAGACAGAGAAGGCCAGGCTCCTACACCTGTTGTTGTTCAGCCTAGAGATGATGGGCAGAGTGTGGTTTCTCGTACCATAGTAGCTCAGCCTAAGGGACGTAGACCAACGAGGGTTTTTGTGCACCGTGTGGGAAGGAATAATACCGATGTGATTGTTGGTACATTTACTTTGCAATCTATATCAATACTTTCATTGATTAATTCTAGTTCTACACATTCATACATCCTACATGAACTTGCTTGCTTGCTTGATAAACATGTAGAGGTGTTAGATGATGGTATAAGGGTAACGAGTTCCTTTGGTGAGACCGTAGTAGCTAGAAAGTTGTTTAGGAGGTATCTCTTGATGGTTCAAGGGCATGTGTTTGCGGCGAACCTGATGGAGTTGCAGTTTCACGGTTTTGATGTGATTTTGGGGATGGATTGGTTATCGGAACATAGAGTTGTAGTTGATTTCGAGACCAAGCGAGTTTTTCTGAAGATTACAAAGTGGTGGTTGTAGGAGAGAAGGTCAAATTCTTGTCTAATGTGGTTTCAGCTTTGGAGGCGTAAAAGTTGATAGAGTTTAGGGGTTAAGCATACCTAGGTTATGTTATGAACCCTAGTATGAAGAAAGTGTGTGCCCAAGTTATTCGCATAGTTTATGATTTTCCAGGAGTATTTTTGGAAGAGTTATCGGTTTACCTCCAGATAGAGAGGTGGAGTTTTACATTGATACGTACGCAGATACGGCTCAAGTGTCGATTGTATTGGATGGCACCTAAAGAATTGAAGGAGTTAAAGACGCAGTTATAGGAGTTGTTGGATCGTGGTTTTATTCGGCCAAGTGTGTCACCGTGGGGAGCACTGGTGTTGTTTATGAAAAAGAAAGATGGCATGAAGAGAATGTGCATTGATTATCGGTAACTGAGCAAGTTGACGATTAAGAACAAGTATTCTTTGCCGATGATTGATGATTTGTTTGATCAGTTTGGAGGAGCTATAGTATTTTCTAAGATTGATTTCAGGTCTGAGTATTGTCAGTTAAAGTTTAAGGATAAAGACGTACCAAAGACAACTTTTCGCATGCGTTATGGGCATTATGAGTCTTAGTGATGCCGTTTGGGTTGACAAATGTACCGGCAACATTCATGAATATGATGAATCGGATGTTCCATGAATTCTCAGATCAATTTGTGGTGGTGTTCATCGATAACATTCTTGTGTACTCTTGTACCGAGAGAAATCACAATCGATATCTACAAATTGTGTTGTAAGTTCTGTTGGATAATAAGCTTTATGCCAAGCTGAGTAAGCGTGAGTTTTGGATCAAGCAAGTGGCTGTCCTTGGTCGTGTTGTTTCGGCCGAGAGGATTCGTGTGGATCCGTAGAAAATTAAAGTTGCTATGAACTGGAAGCAATCGAACTTGATATCGGAAGTTCACAATTTCTTGGGGTTGGCAGGATATTACCGACATTTTGTGGATGGTTTCTCGAGGATTGTTGCACCTTTGATGAAATTGTTACAAAAAGATGTGATCTTTGAGTGGACAAAAGGTAGACAACAAGCTTTTGATAAGCTGAAGGAAGCATTGATGTAAGCTCCAATCTTATTTCAACCTGAGTCAGTGAAGGAGTTTGTTGTGTATAGCGATGCGTCCTACGTGGGCTTGGGATGTGTGTTGATGCTGAAAGGAAGGGTTGTAGCTTATGCATCTAGACAGTTGAAGGTGCACGAGCGCAACTATCCTACGCAAGATATTGAACTTGCGGTAATGGTGTTTGCCTTGAAGATTTGGCGACATTATCTCTATGGTGAGAAGTGTACTATGTATACGGATCACAAAAGTTTGAAATACCTGATGTCGCAAAATGAGTTGAATCTTAGGCAATGAAGGTAGTTGGAGTTGCTTATCATCCTTATTAATTATCTCATTAATCTGCGTTATCTCATTAATTAAAGCATAAATCAATTCATTAATATTCCACATTGATTTTCATCTTTAACTGAAATTTAGATTTTTCAGCTCAGTGGGTACAGGTGTAGCGACCTTTTTCCCAAGATTGCTAAAAAAAAGATGATTGTTTGGGTTTTTTTTAACTTTTTTTGAATTTATTTTGAAAATTGGGGAATTTTATTTTGAAAAATAAAGTTTGGGGGAGTTTTGTTTTTGGAAATTCGATTGTTTTGGAAAATAAAGACTGGATTCGCCACCAATAATTTTTTAAAGGTAGACTGGACACCAAAAATAAAACCAGATATTCTTTTGAAAATGGGTTCGGGAGTTGGTTACTGATGGGGAAGGATTAGCACCCCCATGCGCCTAAAAATTGGTACCTAGTCGAATACGATTTGCCTTAATTGGAAATTTGCGAGTTCAAATTTTGATTTAATTTAAGATCTGTTTAAAAATGTGAGTAAATTTTAAAGGCCCCGTTATTCGAGAATAAATGAAAGAACCACCACCACTACGCTTGGTATTGGCCATGTTTACTATCGAATAAAAGGGCATTGCATTAACAGTTTATAAACCGAATGTAAGAAAATAAGGCAAAGCAAAATATATATGTACAAAATAAAACCATAAATAAAAGGCGGAAATTAAATAGTCCGGAAAAGGACCAGATCGAACAAAAAATAAAATGTGTAAAATAAATGCAGTAATTTAAATTACGGAAAATAAATGCGAGAAATATAAAAGTGATAAATAAAAGGTGAAAATTAAAATGCGGAAATTAAATGCTACACTAAACGGGCCATAAATAATGCGGATCATCCCCGTTGTGGGTCGCCGTAAGGCCGATTCGAACATGAGAATAAATAGTCAAATATATATAAATAATAATATATAATATAACATAATTAATATAAAACTATAATATATATTAATACGTAAGATTATATATGATATATAATAAATATAATATATATAGCAAATAAAATATGTATAACTATCACATAAAACATATAATATATACTATAATATAAATAATGCTATAATATATAATAATAACATATAATAGTATAGTATATAATAACATATAACGTAACGTACTCTATTAGTATAATACTATAGTATATATATAACATACTATATATAATAAATATATACTATATATAATATAATGTAATATTTAAAAAAGAGGACCGAAATAGGAGAAAAACAGAATAGGGGCCAAAACTAAAAAGGAGATTAACCCAAGGTCAATTTGAAAACGGGAAAAAACTCGAGGGACTGAAGAAACAATTAGCCCCTCGACCAAAGTGCGCTGATCCTTCCCAGATCCGGGTCACCACGCTAGTCGAGGGTGGCCAAAACGGTGTCGTATGGTTGACCGCATAAATACCAAAAAACCGAGGCAAAAGTACCTCATAACCCTCATTTGCCCTCTCTTTAGAATTTAAAACCGAAAAAAAAGAATAAACGCTCTGAAAAAACTCTTTTCTTTTTTTCTGTTTTTTCATAAAACAATGACGTAGCCACCGTGTGCCATCACCTTAGCCACTGCTAGCCGGTGGCCGACGACCTTAAAAAAACCATAAAAAACTTTTCTCTCCCTTGATTCCAAATTTGGCTACCTTTTTTTTAAAAAAAACACTTTGTTTGTCCTAAATCTAAGAAAAAACTGAAACGAAAACCCTTTGCTTCTAACAACTCGGATTTTAAAAAACTTGGAAACGAAAGGGGAAACAAGGGGTGTTGCTCACTGGTGAAATCGGCCTCAAACGTCTCACGGTGGCGGTGTTGGACGGAGAAGGTATAAAGCCCTGACCTTATATATATATCTTTTTATTTCGAAGTGAAAATAGAAAAAAAAGGGAAACCTCTGTAAATTTGCTTGCATTTTTTGTATTGATTTTAGAATCCCCATCCAGTTAGGGTTACATGGTTTTCAATCTGGCTTTATATCCCCATTTACATCGATTAAAAAACTTGAAACAAATATTTAAAAATCCTATTGGTTGATGCATGTCCTCTTTGTTTGGATTCATGTGCGGTTCTGGAAATGTTGGGATATCCCCTAAATTTTTCTGATATTACTGCTCTTGTTTTTTGTTGTTGCATGTGGTGGTCGTTCGGAGGAGGGGATCAGAGAGGACAACAATGGCAGGGAAAGAGTCAAGCGCGTGAGGAGATGGAGAGTCGGGAGGTGAGCTTCACGCTCGCGTTACGGAAGCTAAGCAGTCTCCTCAAACCCAATATGAACTGTCATATCTGATATAAAGATAATACGGCGAGCAATCAGCTGTGCATAAAAGGAGATGATATTAGATTAGGGTTCTGTTGTGTAAATTAAGGTTTAGGATTTTTTAGGGTTTTGTTTTTTAACCGGGTTTGGGCTTGGTTTGTAATGGGTTTTAAATGGTATTTGGGTGTAATGGATATTGTAATTGGACATTGGATATAAAAGGGACTAAAATGTCATATTTCACTAGACACCTTACTAAAACACCTATACCACCTCAGGGTTTCCTATAACCGGCTAAACCTAAGCTCTGATACCACTAAATGTAACACCCTAAACTCAGATGTCACATTTGGGCCTTAAGCCCAACCTGTTACCATAAAATTTCTCAATTCAGTTTAGCCTAACAAGGTATTTTAAAAAACATTTAAATCAAATAGTTAAAAATATAGATAAATAATCAAAATGTTACGAATGAGCTCCAATTTAATTTAAAACATTTGAACATCCAATTTGATTAATACAATTCAAAAATAAGAATTACAGACTCCACCATGTATGTTCCTATGAATACATAGCCCACTAAAGACAAATATTTTACTCTGGAAAACACCACATGCTGAAATCACGTACTGATAGTGCTCATCGATCCCACAATCTGATGATCAACCTACGCGGGGAAACAACAATTCTGAGCACTGAGCTTACAAAGCTCAGTGGTACACATCTACTCTACTATACTTTATGCTAATCATAAACATAAGCATGGAAGCTAGTACTAAGCAATAAGGAGAGATAATAAACACATGGTGCTACCACTAGTCGCCTAAACCATACCCGTAATCTCACCAGATCAACCAAGCAAAAACACAAAAAGTCATACCACAAACCTAGAGTGAGGCCCTGTGTCATACAGCCTCGGGAACGTACACTCTGAGTGAGGCCCAGTGTCACATAGCCTCGAGAACATAAACTCTCTCTAAGTGGGGCTTGGTATCACACAACCTTTGAAACATACACCAATACTGGCATCTCTTCTAGAGTATCATCGAATGAGGCCCAGTGTCACACAGCGTCGAGAGCGTACATTCGACATCTCTGACCATGATGTTGCAACATGATCTCTAGTTATCCAGCTCCCATATATCAAAGGTGACTCAACCAACCAAGTGTCCATACAGTATACAACATTGACACGATTACCAATCTCTATGGTTTCTATCAATTATCAAGCCACCCATTTAAGTTTACCAATTTGTTAATACATTATGGAAGTGTACATTTTCAAGCATACTTAGCTTACGTTATGAACCCTAGTATGAAGGAGGTGCGTGCCCAAGATATTCGCATAGTTTGCAATTTTCCAAGAGTTGTCTGGTTTGCTGCCGAATAGAAAGATAGAGTTTTGCATTGAGACGTATGCGGATACGGCTCCAGTGTCGATTGCATCGTATCATATGGCACCTAAAGAATTGAAGGAGTTGAAGGCACAGTTACATGAGTTGTTGGATAGTGGTTTTATTCAACCAAGTGTGTCACTGTAGGGAGCACCAGTGTTGTTTGTGAAAAAGAAAGATGGCACGATGAGAATGTGCATTTATTATCGGCAACTGAACAAGTTGACGATTAAGAACAAGTATCTTTTGCCAAGGGTTGATGATTTGTTTGAGCAGTTTCGAGGAGCTACAGTGTTTTCTAAGATTGATCTAAGGTCTGGGTATTATCAGTTGAAGGTGAAGGATAATGACGTACCAAAGACAGCTTTTCGCACGCGTTATGAGCATTATGAGTTCTTGGTGATGCCGTTTGGGTTAACAAATGCACCGGCAGTATTCATGGATATGATGAATCGGGTGTTTCAAAAATTCTTGGATCAATTTGTGGTGGTGTTCATCGATGACATTCTTATGTACTCCCGTACCGAGGAAGATCACGATCGACATCTACGGATTGTGTTGCAAGTTTTGCTAGATAATAAGCTTTATGCCAAGCTAAGTAAGTGTGAGTTTTGGATCAAGCAAATGGTTTTCCTTGGTCATGTTGTTTTGACCGAGGGTATTCTTGTGGATCTACAGAAAATTAAAGCTATTGTGAACTGGAAGCAACAAAATCGGTATCGGAGGTTCATAGTTTCTTGGGGTTGGAAGGATATTACCGACACTTTAGGGATGGTTTCTCGAGGATTGCTGCACCTTTGATGAAATTTTTGCAAAAAGACGTTAGTTTTGAGTGGACAGAGGGTAGACAACAAGCTTTTAATAAGTTGAATGAAGCATTGATGCAAGCTCCAATCTTGATTCAACCTGAGTCAGGGAAAGGGTTTGTTGAGTATAGCGATGTGTCCTACATGGGTTTGGGATGCGTGTTGATGCAAGAAGGAAGGGTTGTCACCTATGCATCTAGATAGTTAAAGGTGCACGAGCGTAACTACCCTACGCATGATATTGAACTTGTGGCAGTAGTGTTTGCCTTGAAGATTTGGTGACATTATCTCTATGGTAAAAAAATGTACTGTGTATACAGATCACAAAAGTTTGAAATATCTGATGTCGTAGAAAGAGTTGAATCTTCAGCAACGAAGGTGGTTGGAGTTACTTAAGGATTACGATCTGACAATCGAGTATCATTCAGGAAAGGTTAATGTTGTGGTTGATGCCTTAAACGGGAAGGTTGCAGTTGAGTTGAGGGTGATGTTTGCTCGGTTGAGTGTGACACATAATGGTGGTTTGTTGGCTGAGTTGCAAGTAAAGCCATCGTTGTTGCAATTGATCAAGGAGAAGCAACCGTATGATAACTCCTTGGTACCGTATGTTAAAGATATAATGGATAGAAACCAGAAGGATTTTTGTTTTAGTGAGAATGGTGTTTTGTGTTATAAGGATCAGGTGGTGGTGCCAAAAGATGAAGAGTTGAGGTACACTATCTTGACTGAGGCACATGGAGTCCTTTTGCTATGTATTCGGGGAGTACGGAAATATATCAAGACTTGAAGAAGGAGTATTTCTGGGTTGGTTTGAAAAAGGATGCCGTTTATTTTGTTGCTCGTTGTATGGTTTGTCAGTGTGTTATGGTTGAGCATCAGTTTTCTTCAGGGTTGTTGCAACCGTTAAGGATTTAGAAATGGAAATGAGAGAGAATTACCATGGATTTTGTGTCCAGTTTGCCTTTGACGCAGTCAAAGAAAAATTCTGTGTGGGTGATTGTGGACATGTTTACAAAGTGTGTACATTTTCTGGTTGTGCATACTACGTATACTTTGGACAAGTTGGTGGAGTTGTATATTGATGAGATTGTAAGGTTGCATGGAGTGCCAAAGTATATTGTATCATATAGAGATCCACGTTTTACCGCGAGGTTTTGGGAGTGTTTGTATAGAGCTTTGGGTACGCAGTTGAACTTTAGTACTTCGTATCATCCTCAAACGGATGGTCAGTCTGAACACGTTATCCAAGTTTTAGAGGATATGTTGCGGTGTTGCATCATTGATTTCCAAGGGTCTTGGGAGAAGCAGTTATCGTTGGTAGAGTTTGCCTATAACAATAGTTATCAAGCTAGTATCCATATGGCACCGTACGAGGCTTTGTATGGTAGAAGGTGACGAACGCCACTTTGTTGAGCGGAGGCAAGAGAAAAGTATGTTTCTTTGCCGGATATGTTGAAGAATACCAATGAGAATGTGAAGCTTATAAGTGATCGGTTGAAGGCGGCTTTAGATAGGAAAAAGTCATATGCTAACCTAAAGCGAAGGGAGATTGAGTATGCGGTTGGAGATCGAGTGTTCCTGAAGGTTTTGCCTTAGAAGAAGGTGATGAGGTTTAGACGTAAGGGCAAGTTAAGTCCTAGATTTATTGGGCCTTATGAGGTGTTGGAGCATGTTGGTCCAGTTGCATATAAGTTGACATTACCTGCTGAATTGGAGAAGATACATGATGTTTTCCATGTATCGATGCTTCGGAGGTATATATCGGATCCTTCGCATGTGATGCCTGTTGAGGAGATTGAGTTGAATCCAAATTTGACTTATGAAGAGGAGCCAGAGAGAATTCTAGATTCGAGTAGCAAGGTTCTTTGTGAAAAGACCATAGAGTTGGTGAAGGTGTTGTGGCAACATCGCGTTGTTGAAGAAGCCACATGGAAAGTAAGAAGGGCAAGTTGAAACAGTTTCCTTATCTTTTTCCTCTAAGTAAATTTCGAGGATAAAATTTCTTAAGATGGGGAGAGTTGTAACGCTCTGAAATTGGGACTAGGAGTTAACCGGATCGGGCAGATGATTCGAAAGAATCAGTTTAGGCAATTCGAGTATTTTCGGGAATTAAATTCTAATAAATTATTTTGGCTAAAATAAAATGTGGAAAATGCTATAAAATACTTAATTGATATTTTAAGTACTTTGGTAAATTCAATTTGAAGAAATTAAATTTGATTTTGGGACATTTTGGTCTAGTGACTAAAATAAAAAGTTTTCAAAATAGTTTTTGGTGACTAAATCGTAAAAGGGTCAAAACTTAGAATCTTCAAGGATCTATTTGACCAAACTTTTCATCAGATTTTTTCCTTAATTTAGGCTATTTTTAAAGTGTTTTAATTGGTTTTTAATATTAAAAGAAAATAGATTTAATAAAAGGATTTTAGATTTAAAAAATCACTTTCTTACGTAACTACATTTCTTCCAACCTTTTTCTCTCAACTTTCTCAGCAGCCAAACTAAGATTTTCACTCCAAAATTCTCAAGAATCAATTCTTATTGATTTTCTTTTTGTTTCCTAATTGATTTCTTTAATTCCTATTGCAAAATCTACTTGGATTTCAACCGAGCTTTGCCAATTAAGGGAGAAATCAACAATTAGAGGTGATTTTCGTTTCTCTCCTCTAATTAAAGGTTCTTTATTGAAATTCTCAAGTTCTTGATCCTTTGTAACTGATTTATATTATGGATTTATGATTTAAACATGGATTTGGTAATTAAATAGAGTTTTATGTGGGAATTGGATAAATGCTTATTTGAATCTGTTATGCAGTGAATCTAATTGATTTAGATCTTTATCAAGATGTGTTTTAATGTTGAAAGAAGTGATTAATCAAAAGAATCCCGAAATTATGTGAATTGCTAGTTTTCTAGGTTGTATATAGTTAGATTTTTGTGTGATCTTGATGTTGCTGTAGTGCTGGAGGTATAAGGACGTAAGTAAGATGTTTTTGGATGTTAATTGATGTTGTTAGAAGATTGGAATCATCAGGTTTTGGCTGGACTTTGTTTAGGAAAGGTTTGGTGATGTTTTAGGTAGTTTTAGAAGGGTGTTTGATGGTTTCTTGCGAGGCGAAGTTGTGTTTGTTGGTTGCTGGAGATTAGAGATGTAGGGATGAGTTTTAGTCCTCTATTTTTAATTGGGTAAAGCAGGGAAATCGAATTCTATAGCTTTTGGAGAGGGCGCGGAAGCTTCGAAAGCTTGATCGTGTAACGGTGAGTGGATCATTGGGTTGTTGGTGAGTGAAAACACGATTTTACTGCTATTAAAAGGTTTGAAAGAAGTTGTGGGAGTTTAGAATAAGTTTGAAACACTTATCTAAGCTCGGAGTAAGTATTGGTTAAGCTCTCTCTCGATTTCGGTTTTGCAAAATGAAATCTCATGCCCATGTTTATGGTTTTGATTACTTACTGTATTATGCATGTTTTAGAAATAAAATATGTTGCAAATGGTCATACATGATGATTATTGAGAATGAAGCATGGTTCATGAAAGTATTTTTGAGAATACTAAAATGCATGGTTTATTATATTTGAAATTAGATTGATTTGATGCATATCAGATATAATTGGCTAGCCATAGGGTTTAAAGTGCACTATAATAAGTCGCCTCATGATGTCTAGGTAGGTAATTGTTCTGTTGCTCCACCATGAGAACCGCAGCGGTCGAGGTGGGTAATTGTTCAGTTTTCTCCCGTTGGTGGATTTATACATCATAACTGTTAAGGTGGATAATTATTCTGTTGCTCCAGTTCGATGATGTATGTGAAGTGGTCGTAGGAACCACTTGGGAAATTCATGTATCCGATGTGTTTTATAAAATGGAATGGTACTGGTTTTGAGTCACTTGAAAGCTAATATATGAGATAATATGTCATGAGAAATGGGTTATGTTTGTATAATGTGATTTATATATGAGATGCTCTTTAAGCTTGTTATAGAGATTATGAGATATGAAGCTTAAATTGTGGTTTGAGATAGAATCCATGATACATGTGTTGAAAATGATTTAAATATGCATATTTGAGATGATTTGAGAAGCATGAGATGATTTTGCCATGAGACATTCTAACTTGGTTTGAATTAAAATGATTTTAATTACATTGATGAGCGTTTTTATATTCCCTCACTAAGCTTATAGATTATGCTCTTCTTTCTCATCAATGCAGAGAAATAGGCCATTCCGGACAACGAGTACACAAGGGGAATTCCAAGGGCTGAAGCATTTTCGAAGTACGGTTTATAAATACTAAATAGTAATAAGAGGCAATGTGACCAAGTTGTATTTGGGAGATGTATTTCGGTTACTCCATGTTTTTATAAGTTTGGTTTGATGTTTTGGACTTGTAAGGTGCTTAATGTTTGGTTTTGAGGGGTTGGAAAACAATATGCATGCTTGGGTAGAAATCATGCCTTTAGGGGTTTGCTTTGAATATGTCTTGTTGCGTATGATCTCTACCATGCTGCTAGGATTGAGAAATTGATGTTTGTGAAGTCTTATGATGTTTAGATGTTGTTTGGAGTATGTTAGATTGAGCCAAAATGTCATATGTTGGACCTAGAGGTCATTACAAGTATGTCCGTATCGGTACGGGTCCTCAGGGATCGGTACGCGGGGACCTATCTCAACTTAATCTGGAAAAATTGCCTAGGCATACCGATACACCTGGTAAGCGTATCGGTACGAGTAGCTTATAAACAAGCCTAGTTTCGGTACACGGTGTATTGTATCGGTACTCCCTTTAGCCACTAGAATCTCATATTTTTGAAAACATATACGCGTACTGATACGCTTGAGGACCGTATCGATACGCATTTGTATTTCAACCCCGTTACGATACATGTAGGGGCCGTATCGGTACGCAGGACGTTAAATCTGTTAGGATGCTTCTTGAAGTTTGTATTCTTTGCAATTTAGTCCATGTTTCTTAATTATGCAATTAAATGAGTTTGGATGGTTATTTTAAGCTGAGATTTAATCTGAATGTATGAAATATGACTAATTAAGGATTGGTAACTTTAACATCATGAATGTCCTCTTAAATACCTAAAATTACATTTTAGCCCCTGTAATGCGATCTTGTAACGAACCGAATCTAGGGCTTTGCAAAATTTGGGCCTTGAACCCAAATTATTAGGCATTATGTTGGAAAGCCCAAAACAAGGATAATTGGATTTTGGGCTTTGTGATAATTAAAAAGATATTATGTGGGGAGTATATAAAAAAGAAGAAAAAGAAAGAGAGAGTGTTTTTAAATAATAGGGCCCCGTAACTAATATGGATGCCGACGGGCTTAATGGCCTATGATGCTAGTTAGAGTCGGGAGCTGTAATAATAGACTAATACTGAAAAATACTCAATAAATTGCTTATGAAACCGATAACCAACCCTAACTAGTTTAAAGGTCAGTTTGAGATGAAAATTGACGAATATGATTAACGAAGCGGTTATCCCTATGACCAATGAGATAATGTGGATTAATGGAAATGGTTTGTATACTCCTCCATAAAATATAACAAATTGGTAATACTTGATTGGTTGTAATAGCAACAATAGGGACCCGTGGTGGGTCGTATGATGTTGAGTGTCAGGTAGGACACTTGTATAGATCCTTGGCGGATTGAACGTTGTTGTGTGCTGAAGGGATGCCTATTTAGATGAGTCGCCTTGAATAATGAGATAAATTAATGAGAACTGTTAATGTGCACTTTTATAACATATTAATAAATTAATAAGCTTAATGTGGTAACGTATTAATTGATAGAAACCATAGGGTTATGAAAATTATGTTAGAGCTGTGTGCAGTATGACTTTCGTGTAGTCGTTGTGTGCGGTATGGAAGTAGGGTCCTTGATGTGTGCTGATGGGACATCTACTTAGTTGAGTCCTTGTATGGTGGGATCCGGATACCCAGAGTTATGTGTTGCAACACTTTAAAGACTTTTGAATGGAGGATCCTGATACTTTATTGACGCAGGCCTTACTCGTAGTGTAGGATCCCGATGCTTTGTGGACGTGGGCCTCACTCAGAGCGTACGATCCTGATACTTTGTGGACGCGGGCGTCACTCCAGATTTTATGGTTATGACTTTGTGTGTTTCGCTCGGATGATCTGGTGGGATCTCGAGTATGATTGGGCCTCGTGAACCATGTATGATGTTTTACTATGTTGAGAGTATGTGTTTAGGCGATTAGCGGTAGCGTCACATGTTTATTTATCTCTTCTTATTGCTCGTACTAGCTTGCATGATTATGTTTATGATTAGCATTAAGTATAGTAGAATAGATGTGTACCACTGAGCTTTGTAAGCTCAGCACTCGAATTGTTATTTCCGTGAGTAGGTTGATCGCGGGACCGAAGAGCACTCTCTGTATGGGATTCCAGCAAGCGGCATTGTTAGAGTTTGATACTCGTATTTAGTGGGTTGTGTATTCTCTTAAGTTTTCAAAAGTACTATTTTTATTACCCTTTTTACTCATATTATTGTTAGACATAGGCTCATATTAGTTGCATAATTAGTCATTCATGCATTAATTCATGTTTCTTTCCACCGTTGAGCTTGATTACATAACTTGGTGATTTTTTTTTAAAAAGATATTATTTTGGTGTGTTTTTGTGTGTGCAGAATCAGCTGCCAAAGCAAGGCTGAAACCAGTAGCCAGGGCAATACAAGAAGGAAATGCTGAAGCAGTTGCCAGGGTAGTGCAAGAAGGAGATGCCGATGCAGTTGCCAGGGCAGTGCATGAAGGAGATGCAGACGTAGTTGCCAGGGCAGTGCATGAAGGTTATGTTGAGCTAGATGTCAGGGCAATTGTCGATAATGGATAAGATGATGTGGCACTCGAATTGATGACTAGATAAAGCCTAATATGACGTGGAAGAAGATAAATCCTAAAAGAATTGGAGATTCAAAGGGAGATTAAATTCCAGTAGTTTTTGAGGAGTTTGAGGATAAAGATAAGAGAGATTAATTATCTCTTTTATCCAATTCAATTCCAACTTAAACTCATCCTTATCAACAACATAATCTGCAGAATTGAAGAGTTTAAATTGGAATAGGATATTATCTCCATGGAATTCCAACGCAATCCAACTTTAATGCAAATCCAACTCCAACGCAATCCAACCTCTCCTATCAACAAACAAACCGATCAGATCATCTCCTATAAATTGAGAGGTTAACGCAACTTTGGAGGAGAGGAAGGGGAAATCAGACAAGAGAGAGAGCTGATCGCACCTCATCATCTTCTTTATTTTTAGTTCATTCGATTCATGTTTGGGGATTATTCTTTGTATATCTTTTGAACCCAGCCGTGAATTGATGTTAATTGGCTTGGGTTATTTGGGGTTTCTGGTTTTGATAAACGATTATATTTGTTTAGGTATTTGAGTTTGCACTTTTAATTCAAGGTTTGCTCATTCTTGGTTTTTATTCTTGTTTGCGAGTGAATTGGGAGAGGATCTCGTAACTTCATCTATTTATCTAATATCGGGAGAGTTAGATTCAAGAAACGAATGAGCATGGTCTTTATTCAATCAATTGATGGTGAAGCTAATATGGCTTAGGAATAAGTTTAAGATTTCAACGGCGCAAGATTGGTTGTTGTTCACCCTTGATTCACGCAAGGATGTATTGTCAAGGCATGCACAATTAGCTAGAGTTTCGACTTAGGGATAAGAACAAACCATTGAAGAACACTCTGACGAACCTTGAAGTTGCTGCCCAGTCGCCCAAGTAGTTTCTCAGGCAATCGTTTGATTAGTTGCCAAGGCAACCCAGCTGCGCAAGTTGCCACAGCAACCGAGTTGCCATTGCACTCTTTTACCAAGACGATCCAATCGGCTATCACTCCTCAACTCACGATAACCTGGCCGATTCCCTCTCTTATTTGATTTCATCTATTCTTTTAGTTTATTGCTCTTAGTTTTCTCGTTAATTAGAACCTCTATTATCAATTTTGTTTTTATTTTCACAGTGCAGTAACTTAAGCAAAGTGGCCCAAACCAATCCCTGTAGAGACGATACTCGATACTCGTATCACTTTATTACTTGCGACGTGTATACTTGCACCGTTTGCGTAGCACTTATTACGCGAAACAAGTTTTTGGCGCCGTTGTCGGGATTGGCAATTGGTGTTAGTTGTTTTTGTTGTTGCATTTTTCTTATTAGTTCTACTAACTTTTCTTTTTGTTTGTTTTATCAAAAAAAATCAGGTGCCCTACAAGTTAAGGGACATCAACATGTCGGGAAATAAAAGTCAATCTATTCGAGAGTTGATGATGGAAGATAGGAATCAATCCACTCAAGAATTTCTTACACCCTTCGATGATTACCTATACCAACCGAGAAAAGCCCAAAGAGCCTATCTCGTGGAAAACTCTTGTACTATGTGTGGAGAACAACATGTGTTTGAAAATTGCCCTCACATTTTTAGTGCATATGGCTACATGGAGGACCATAGATGGAACCAACAGCAAAATCCTTCATGGTATGATCAAAAAGCTCAAAAGTTTTTTTACCATGATAATATTTCCGTAGCAACAGATATGCCATGGCAATATAGTCCTTTTCAAGAACATTCCAATTCTTTGGAGGAAACGTTGCTAGCTTCCTTGGCTAAACTTGACGGATCAATTGAAGAGATTTGAGAGCTATCAAAGAAAATGGATGCAAGGATAGCTCAGTGGGATGCAACCTTGGGGGATTCATAAGATCAATTGAGGAGATCCACATATGCCTTGGATAACATGCACCAACAATCCATTCATTGGGATACTGACGTCCTAAGGCAAGATGATAAGGAGAAATGCAAAGAGATGTCCTTGATGTGTGGGGAACAACTAGAACCTCCAAGTCAAGAGGATGCCAATAGGAGAGACTGCCCAACACATGATGAGCGTGAGAAACAAATTGCCTCGGCAATGATTGAGGAGCCTGAATAGAGCAATGCCATGACAACACTCAGTGAAGCTGAGAACAACAATACTACAGCAAATTCTGAGGAACCTGATGCCCAGAAGGTTACAACGTTGATGTTGAAGCATGAATCTGTAGATTGCTCTCATCTACAGTTGCCATGGCAATTGCACGACCACATGCAAGATCAACGAGATGATAATACTTTGCCAATGGAATATGAGTAGGTAATGGTTGAACCTTTTGAATTCCTTAAAAACTCACCTCGTTCATTGCTGGTATGTCTTGAGGAACCGATGTTGGTAGATTTGAAGAAATCGAAATCTCTACTGATGGAGATATTTGAGAGGCCAAAAGAAAACGATGTTTAGATTCGTAAAGCTTTTTAGAAAATTGGTTCTTCCCTTTACTTACAGCGAATTTTGGCAACCGATTGCCACGACAATTGGCTTGAGCAGCAATTGCCACGACAACGAAAGCTACATCCAACCATGATAGAGGTCGAAGAGATTGAGGTAATTAAATGGTTGGGTGTTGATATAATTTTTCCTATTAATATATTTGTGCCTTCAGGAACAGTAGCAAAGTGGGGGGCATGCATGGACTACAAGGGAACATAAAAGAAAGACACCTCCACCATGGTAACACAAAGGGGAGTAGCTGGGAGCGCATTGGCCCAATTCTTTTGGGGCAATATTATCACTCGATTGAGGGTGCGGATAGACTATAAGAAGTATCGAAAATGACCCTCCTCAAGTTTTCTATGATATGTAGTAACATTAGAAGATGCATGAAAATGCTCTTTCTAAGAATTTTTAATTTTTTTTACTTTATTTTATTTTTTTCTTTATTTATTTTTGGAATTTTTAGGATATATTTTATTTTATTTGTCTCCATTATCTTTAGTTTCCAAGTTTTCTTTGTTTTCTTTTCTTTTCCACAACAAGACTTACAACCACCATGCTAAGGAAATTCCCTGCCAACTACTTGTCACGACAACCGCAACAGAGGATGCCCCGACAACCACCCCGGCAACAGAAACTAGCGATGCCCAGGCAACAACAATGGCTTCGGCAACTACTGATGCCCAGGCAAGTGAACCTAACTCAGCAAATATGGATCAAATCAAAGCAATGCTATTCACGTGGTACCAGCCACAAGCATTCAACCACCGACCAGAATATGAATCAAGCAAACGGCACGAAGGATACTTATCACTCAAGGTGACGACCTCCCTGACTAACTCATTTCATTTAGTTTCTTTTAAATTTTGTTTCACTTTTACATGCATTGAGGACAATGCTTCTCTCAAATTTGGGGGAGGTGTTGGTTTCTAGTTAGTTTCATGTTTAGTTGCATTCATCTTTAGCAATCACATATATGTTGCATATGTTACTTGCCATGCCTTTGATTTGATTTAATTGCTTAAGACTTGTTGAATATCCAATGATGAATTTTTGCCACTGCGCTTAATTGAAAGAACCTTTAATTTTAGGATTGCATGAAAAGAACTTAGAATTTTACTATGATGCTGAATTTTTTTACACAGTTGTGGCTTGTTGATTGAAAGAAACATAGTGAACTTAGGTTGCTTAAAATTTGGGTAAATTTAAAATTGAAAATTAAAAGTTCATTTCTTGCTAGAGGTGCCCGAAAATGGCTCTAGTAGTAAATGCATTTTCTTGCTAGAGGTGCCCGAAACTAGCTCTAGTAGTTAATGCACATTAAAGAATCGCTAGAGGTGCCCGAAATTGGCTCTAGTCGACTAAAATAAAATGAGAAATTTCTTACTTTGCTAGAGGTTCCCGAAATTGGCTCTAGTGAAAATAAAAATAAATGCCCCGGTAATTAAATTGATAAAAGCCTATTGTTCACATAGAATCTTGAAAATCAACTTGTACACAACTACGCACACACATTGTCACGAGCATTATAGTTTGATTCCGGGTAATTTTTGTGCTATCCGAAAAATTAAAAGGTGACCATACTTTGTGCCACGGTTCTGAGGTTTGAATTCAAGTTTGAAGCATGTATTTGATGATTAAAGTCTTGGCAGATAATTGTTAGTTTGCATTGCTTGAGGACAAGCAATAGTTCGAGTTTAGGGGTGTGTTAAGTGTTCAAAAGTACTATTTTTATTACCCTTTTTACTCATATTATTGTTAGACTTAGGCTCATATTAGTTGCACAATTAGTCATTCATGCATTAATTCATGTTTCTTTCCACCGTTGAGCTTGATTATATAACTTGGTGATTTTTGTGGAAAAAGATATTGTTTTGGTGTGTTTTTGTGTATGCAGAATCAGTTGCCAAAGCAGGGCTGGAACCAGTAGCCAGGGCAATACAAGAGGAGATGTCGACGTAGTTGCCAAGGTAGTGCAAGAAGGAGATACCGACGCAATTGCCAGGGCAGTGCATGAAGGAGATGCTGACGTAGTTGCCAGGGCAGTACATGAAGGTTATGTCGAGCTAGTTGCCAGGGCAATTATCGATAATGGATAAGATGATGTGGCACTCGAATTGATGACTAGATAAAGCCTAATATGACGTGGAAGAAGATAAATCCTAGAAGAATTGGAGATTTAAAAGGAGACTAAATTCCAAGAGTTTTATGAGGAGTTTGAGGATAAAGATAAGAGAGATTAATTATCTCTTTTATCCAATTCAATTCCAACTTAAACTCATCCTTATCAACAACATAATCTGCAGAATTGAAGAGTTTAAATTGGATTAGGATCTTATATCCATGGAATTCCAACGCAATCCAACCTCTCCTATCAACAAACAAATCGATCAGAACATCTCCTATAAATTGAGAGGTTAACGCAACTTTGGAGGAGAGAAAGGGGAAATTGAACAAGAGAAAGCTGATCGCACCTCATCATCTTCTTTATTTTTAGTTCATTCGATTCATGTTTGGGGATTATTCTTTGTATATCTTTAAAACCTAGCCATGAATTGATGTTAATTGGCTTGGGTTATTCGGGGTTTTTGGTTTTGATAAATGATTAGATTTGTTTAGGTATTTGAGTTTGCACGTTTAATTCAAGGTTTGCTCATTCTTGGTTTTTATTCTTGTTTGTGAGTGAATTGGGAGAGGATCTCGTAACTTCATCTATTTATCTAATATCGGGAGAGTTAGATTCAAGAAACGAATAAGCATGGTCTTTATTCAATCAATTGATGGTGAAGACTAATCCGGCTTAGGAATAAGTTTAGGATTTCAACGGCTAAGAGGAGTACAAGATTGGTTGTTGTTCACCCTTGATTCACACAGGGATGTATTGTCAAGGCATGCACAATTAGCTAGAGTTTCGACTTAGGGATAAGAATAAACCATTGAAGAACGCTCTGTCGAACCTTGAAGTTGCTGCCCAATCGCCCAAGCAGTTGCCCAGGCAACCGTTCGATTAGTTGCCAAGGCAACCCAGCTGAGAAAGTTGCCACGACAACCGAGTTGTTATTGCACTCTTTTACCAAGACAATCCAATCGGCTATCACTCCTCAACTCACGATAACCTGGCCTATTCCCTCTCTTATTTGATTTCATCTATTCTTTTAGTTTATTGCTCTTATTTTTCTTGTTAATTAGAACCTCTATTATCAATTGTGTTTTTTTTCACAGTGCAGTAACTTAAGCAAAGTGGCCCAAACCAATCCATGTGGAGACGATACTCGATACTCGTATCACTTTATTACTTGCGACGTGTATACTTGCACCGTTTGCGTAGCACTTATTACGCGCAACATATTCATAGAACCTTCCGTGTATGAGTCTGTAATTCTTATGTTGAATTTGTATTAATCAAGTCAAATGTTTAAATGTTTTATTTAGTTAGAGCTCCTTTGTAACATTTTAATCGTTTATATATTATTATAAATCATGGGCTTTAAATGTTTTTAGAAAATATTTTATTTTGGGCTAAACCAAGTTAAGAAATTTTATGATTTTGGGTTGGGCTTGAGGCCCAGTGTGACATTCGGGTCGAGGGTGTTATAGATCTTGTGCAATTGGATGTCAAATTGACGCTCGATTGAGTTGGAATTTTCAGCATGATCACCTTAGGACTTAAATATGCATTCAGATAAAAAATGGATCGTTTCAATGTAAATCTTCTGGGTTTGTCTTGGCAAACCCTAATGTAGCTCCTTCGGTTCGGTCTTGCGACTAGACCAGGTCAAGAGGGTTACTTTTGTTGGTATCAGAGACAAGTTATGATTGTTGGGAGGTGGGTTATGATTGATTGGTTGATTGTTATTGTATGAATATGTTGTTTGACATGCACGATGTTTGGAATTGTGAGATTATGTTTGATATATGATATGTTTGTGGTTTAAACTTGGGGACATATTGCTTTATTACTACTTGAGTTAAATGATTTTGTTGAGATCTCTTGAATGACCTCTAGGTCCAACATTATAATATATAATATTTATTACACTAGGCCAAAAAGATGTGAGTTTTGAGTGGCCAAATAGCTCCAAGCTTTTGATAAAATATGTATAACTATCACATAAAACATATAATATATACTATAATATAAATAATGCTAGAATATAATAATAACATATAATATAAATATAATATAATATTATAATATATATAATAATATATAATGTAACATACTCTATTAGTATAATACTATAGTGTATATATATAACATACTATATATAATAAATATATAGTATATATAATATATTGTAATATTTTAAAAAAAATGACCGAAGTAGGAGAAAAAACAAAATAGGGGGCCAAAATAAAAACCAAACAAAATTTAAAAAGGCTGAAATTGGTTTTAAAATAAAGGAGAGGAACTAAAAAGGAGATTAACCCAATGTCGATTTGAAAACGGGAAAAAACTCGAGGGATTGAAGAAGCAAATAGCCCATCGACCAAAGTGCGCGGATCCTTCCCGGATCCGGGTCACCGCGCGGGTCGAGGGTGTCCAAAATGACATCGTATGGCTGACCGCATAATACCAAAAAACTGAGGCAAAATTGCCTCATAACACTCATTTTCCCTCTCTTTAGAATTTAAAACCAAAAAAAAGAATAAACGCTCTAAAAACTTCTTCCTCTTCCTCTATTTTTCCAGAAATCGGTGGCCTAGCCACTGTGCGTCGCCACCTCAGCCACCACTAGCCGATGGACGGCGACCTTAAAAACACCCTAAAAAAACCTTTTCTCTCTCTTGATTCCAAATCTGGCCACATTTTTTAAAAAAAACACTTCGTTTGTCCTAAATCTAAGAAAAAACTTAAACGAAAACCCTTTGCTTTTAACAACTCAGGCACGTGAGCGCGTGAGGAGATGGAAAGTCGGGAAGTGAGCTCCACGGGCTGGGCAATCTCCTTAAACTCGATCTGAACCATCAAATTCGATATAGAGATCAGACAGCTAGCAATTAGCTGCGCATAAAGGAGATGATATTAGATTAACATTTTGTTGTGTAAATTAGGGTTTAGGATTTTTAGGGTTCTTTTGTAACCGGGTTTGGGCTTGGTTTGTAATGGGTTTCAAATGGTATTTGGGTGTAATGGATATTGTAATTGGACATTGGATATAAAAAGAACTTTTGGGATTTTTTTAATTAATGAATTGGCAATTTTTTTATTTTAATTTTAATGGGATTTTTTTGTTTATTTTAGTTTATTCGAATCCTGACGAAAATAGGTGATTACAACTGATACTCAAATACGAGTATTGATACGGTATCTTTAAGTACCAAAACTCACATGCGTACTGATATTGACATAGCTTACTAGAAATTCTTAATTTTCAGAAGTACCGATACGGGTCAACCCGTACCAATACGACCCTCAAATGTGTACTGGAATAGCCAAAGCCTGTACCTATACCTTACTCACGAGTTCATACCATTACTTCGATTTATGGTTTTTAATATTTTATTATATCACTAAAGCTTATGAAAGTCATTAGGGTTTGTTTACTAACGCATTCAATCCATTAAAATTAATTATCGGCTTCATAATCATTTATTCGAATATTATCATTATTTATCCCTTACGCATAATTTCCATCGAACACATCAATATCCACACTCTAGAACCCAATCATCACGACACACAATTCAAATAGTCATCACATAGATATACGAACGTCCGAATAACCCTACACAATCTCCAAAGTCTATACGAGTCAAATCATATCCCTAAATATCATCATGCATCTCATAATTATCGATCCTCATAATATCGGTCTCTAATCATGCTTATTAATCATCTAACTATTTTGCAGGCACTAAAATGCAAGGCAGTCACATTTATGATGCTCATAAAGCTATAGGAGTTCGAGGTGTACTAACCTTAAGCCAAAGAGATAAACCCTTACTCAAGCTCCTCAAATGCTCATCTTGATCCGGTATTCGAGCCCGAATAATCCTCATAAATATGCGAATACCACAAATATTAATTAACCTCATTCACTAACTAATCCACAAGGTCAAACGAGCATACACAGCTTAATGGGTTTGAATTTGGCGAAACAAACTGCGCCAACGGACTCAAGACATCGAGAAACCCCCGGGTAAGGTTCATCGGAAAAAGTCAATGGCTCAGTCAAAGGTCAACGGTTAACGACTCGATCAATGGTAAAAGTGGGTCAGTCAACGGCTGGTCAACGACGGGTCAACTATCCAGTCGATCATGTACGGTGCAGTGCACGGTAGGAATGATACACCCTTGAGGAGTTAGCAGGTACAGATGAGTGCACATGCACTAGGCCGAACGGGTTTTAGTGTAGCGCATTGCACCAAAATAGTGTGCACCTGCCTGGGCAGACGCACGCCTACCCTTAGCGGTGGTGCATGAGGTGCTCTTCGGTAGTCGAACGACGACGGCAAGCTCCAGTCTCGTTGTCTCGACATTGGGGAGGACCCGGTGACCTCGATTTTTCGGTTTGGTCTCCGAAACTACCCCTTTTTAACTTCCCAAAACTTCTCTCTTATCACCCCTCCCGTGACAACTCCATTGGCGACGCTGCTGGCACCGGTCGACTCCGGACGGTGAGGAGAACATGATGGTGGCAGCGGTGTAGCACACGGTGACTCTGGTGACCGTAGATCGGGGCAAAACTCAAGGGGGGAGGGGGAAAGAATGAAAGAAAGAAAAAGGAAAAATGGGAGAAAATATTTGAGATATTTTTCCCCGTTTGGCAACCAACCCCTCTTTATTTTTCCTCCCAAAATAATATTGGGTAAATTCTTTAATAAACCCACCTCTTACCCCTTGTTTTTCTCAAGCCCATAACTTTATTTTCTTTAAAGACTAGACCTCAAAACATCAACTCGATCCTTAATTTCTCATCCATTTTAAATTAAATCTTTAGACTTAATTATGCTAACCCGAATCCGAAATCCAACTCGAATATCCGAAATTGGGCCGTTACATACACCTATTGATACTAAAAATGAAATAAACAATTTTAGCATTTAGGAAATTAATCATCTAAATACCTAACATTTTTAGCATTTTGATTTTCCTGGTGGAATCCAAGACAGTGCGTATACCGACTTCTAGACCGGCTTGCCATCCACCGGCGCTCGAGTTAGCTCGATGGCTAGAGGCATCAATGTTTCCTCTGGATTTAAGAATCTTTGAGATGGCTTGGTAACTGATTAGGAATTAAAGGCCTGTTGTTATTGGACTTACAAATATGATACTCGGTACAGTGATTTGATTTTGTCTCTTGCACCAGCAGCACCCGGGTTTGAACCCCATGAAACCAGTTTTCATCCTTTTATTTCTCTCCTGCAACTTGATTAAATGATTAATTAAATTAAAATTAGGATTAAATTAATAGAATGTATAACTAACGAGGATCAATAGTGTAATTATACAAATTTTATGTTAACATTCTCCCGTTAAATTTTAAAGGTAGGTGGCTTGATTGATACCCTCAAATAGTTAAATGGTCATTTTAACAAAATTAAAAATATAGTTGTCATATCGCAATCAACCCCATAATTAGGTAGTCATTTAAGTAGTTTACCCATATTTTATTTATAACTTTATTCAAAGAAATTAGTAGGAATATACCCAGTCCCGATATTTAAAAAAACACACATCAGAATCTATTGATGTTTGCAGCCACTGGAGAACAGCAAGAACAAATTCAGAGGTAATTCTCAGAAATATTCTCAATTAATCCAAAATCAAGAAATTTATGTAAAAAATAAAACAAATTCCCTATTAACAAATGCATTGACCTTTCTCTGTATTTATTGAGATTCGGATTCCAATTGGGTTGTTTGATTCTGACTTAACTGCAAACTGGAGTCATGATCGGAAATTTTTTTTGTCTAATCATCGGTATCTGACTTATTGGTCAATTAATCTAAATCGAATTTTACAGAAATCTATTATGGAGTGATCTTTTTAATCTAATTTTATTTATTCACAATACCAAAATTCGAACCATACATTATTTAAAAAGAATTGTTTCTTAATACAACCTGTAACTTATAAATAATTTTAATATAACATTAAATTAATGAGAAATAATTTTGTAAAATAGTAAACATTTATTCAAATTAAAATTAAAAAAACTCTTGAATTGTTTTTCAAAAGAAAAATTATGTCAAATATAAGTTTAAAATGATTTGGTTCATTTATACAACTTCAAATATTTTTCAAATAGTAAAAAATAGCTCAATTCGTAAGCTTTTGGAACAAAATTTCGAAACTTTCTTTCTAGTAAATTTCTTTTCAAAAGTTCCATTGAAGTTTTGATACTGTAGACTTCAACGATTGAAATTTTTATAACCCGCTTATTAAGGGTGGTTCAACGATTTAGTAGATTTGAAGCCTCAAGTTAATTTTTTTTAAATGTTTGTTGACTTGTATACATGAAAAACTATTTTTTGGATAAAAAATAAGTATAAGTATAACTCAAAATCTATGAAATACAACAATATTTTTATTTTTTCATGTTATTTATCTCTAGTCTATAATTAATCTTGACTTCCCCTTAAAAGCATTTAACTTTCCTCATTTTTGCCTCTAAAAAAATACTTTACTCATTTTTGGTCCTTTTGTTGGGGACTTGTGTGGTCACTTTTATTACAGTTATTCAAAATCATACTTACCGCTCATAGAGTTTCGAAACTCCTTGATAAATTTTGAAACTTATATATATATATATATATATATATATATATATATATATATATAATGGTCAAATTTAAAACTTCCAACGACTCCAAACTTTCTCCAATTTTTAGAAATAGCTAGGAATAGGTTAAAACATATAAAAGGGCTCTTGTATCAACCAAGTAACAAGAAAACTATTGAAAACATCCTCTATATATATATATAGGGTTAAGATCTATTTACATTGTGTAAAACTCAATTACTTTTACATTTTTTTTGAACCGTTGGATGATGATAATAAACGGTTAAAATTATTTTCTTATCTTTTTTTTTCAAGTGATAATCTTCACATTTCTACTGTTAATCTCATCCATCCATTTCACTCATCCAATGACCAAGGATTAGTGTAAAACTAAATGAGTTTTACATCATGTAAGTGGATCACATCCCATATATATAACATTTTTATCATAAAATTTATTTAAATGGGTTGGTATCTATTTATATTGTGTAAAACTCAAATACTTTTACACTTTTTTTGGACTGTTTGATGAAGGTAAATAAAGAACTAAGATTATTTCCTTATCTTTATTTACCTTCATCCAATTGTCATAGTGTAAGAAGATCCTATCTCTATTTAAATAATACAATTATCTAAATCCAGGCGTACCAACCACTAGCAATCAATATAACCTGTTTGTGATGGGAAAAGAAATGCAGCTTCGGAGGCAAACAAGCTCAGGCAACTTTCCTAGGAACATATTGCTGGAATTGTTCCTTCATACATTTTAGTTTGCCTTCCTATTATATCCTAAATTCAACACATGATCAGCTATAAGCTAATGAAAACAGTAAGCAGCAAACAAATAGACATACCTTTGACAAATTCGTCCTCTCGCGTCGGTAAAACCTAAAGCGGTAGCCATTAGAGTAAAAATGGAAAGCCATAAGATGCCCCATTTCCTCGATTTGTTATACACAATAATCCCATAGAATCGCATCATGAGGACAGTATGCTATAACAAGGTGTATAGGTAAAAAAATACAGCATGAGTACTACTGTTGATACAACATTTAAAATTTGTACAAGAATTCATTACTATTTAGTAGTATTTACATATGTACAGTTTGCTTTATCAAAGTGAGGGAATCTCAGAGTTTGAGATCGATGACTCCACACCCTGACGGACATCGCCTCTGCAAAGTGGGCACACTCTACAAAACACAGAGAGAGAGAGAGGTGGCTCAGTTTCCTAAAGAGGAGGGGGTGCAGGTATAGGGCGGAAGTAATGATACCCGTGTATCTCTTTTAGCCATTTATCGACGCAAGTCATATGAAACTCGTGCTGGCAAGGCAGAGCTCTTATGTTATCCCCATCATCGTATTCAGCCAGGCATATATAACACCTATACATATGATTACAATAACAATGCTAGCATTAATAGCATATTCAATATACAATAGTAAAGAAACCCGAGTTATTAAGGTAAGGGGAACCTAAATAGAATCACTCTTTTCCCTAGTCTTTCTGAGGCCAATCAACAAGCATCTTCAATCTGCAAGAATTTAGAAAGAACTTACTGTTCAATGGCATCCGCAATCTCAGCTACTTCCACCTTTTTGTGACTTCTGAGAGGGAAAGAATCAACTACAGATTCCGGGGCCGGGAGAGACACCATAGAGAGAGACAGTGATGCTGGCTGGCGATGGATGTCATCCAGAACCTACAAATTTTCATTTTGACAGAGAAAAGAAACGAGGTGAACGTGTGGAACTCCATACGTGTCTATCAATATCACAGGCACCAACGGCAGAAATTTTAATCATTACTACTTCCCATTTTACTAGCATGGAGGTTGCAAAATCTCAATTTGTCTCGCATATATACGCTCACCTCAATATAGCAGACTTGCTACATAAAATCTTGCTCAATAGGAAAAAAGGGTAAGCATCTCAAATGAGAAGATATACCGGAGGCAGGGAAGACAAGGCATTTTTAACACCCGGAATACAACAATAACAACATCAAAGTCTTTATATCAATACTCAATTCATTCTTCCCCATTGACAAAATCTACCTTGGCCATTATCAACAAGTAACTTCATAATTTGGTAAAATTTGCCATACAAGATCAACTTCTGAAGGAACAACGGAAGACGACAAAACAACACAAAAAACATGATGAATTAGCAATAGACAGGAGGACATGCAAGTTGATAAAGAAGAACTACCTCAAAGAGAGCCTCAGCAAGCATAACTATTCGTGATATACTTGCACGAGCACTAGACTCATCATCCATCAAGAGAGAATCACATGAGCATGTGCCATCAGAGTGGAGTCCAGATGGGCAAAATGTAGTTTGGTGACTATTTTCATCGTGTCCACGACGCAGCCTTTCCCATATCTGTAAAAACAAATACGGTAGTTCATACAAGTTACCTAAGGAAACATAAAGACAAATTCAACATATGTATATACGTATGCAATGCATGTATGCATCACCTTCTATGCCCAAAAGGTAAAGAGAACTTGATAAATGTTCTCACATGGTTAGAATGATTAAGTTCTTCATGCATGCATAACCAGGCATATAATATTTACAAACAAATAGTTGACACTGCTCCAAATACAGTTGATGATAAGCCCCAACATCCAAAAATAATGGATAAAAAATAAAATTTTGATAATAAATTCGGCTAATGAAAGAATGTTGTAATAATTTAATATATCTGTATTTACTAAAAGCAAATAGCACAAATTTCAGAAGTCAAAGTGCTTTGCAACTAAATACCTCTGATCTTGAGTGTCGTCTCCGTTCATTAAAGCTGTGAAGTCTACTGCTAAGGTAACCAGAATCACCCTCTGATCCATCATAAAAGAAATCACCACTGAAATCAAGGAGCCACCTGTCATGAAATCCGGTATCATCACTGTCATCTGTTGAGAGGAAAATGGATGGAGAATCATTAAGTCTTCTGGAGCTGCGTCTCGAAAATGCATCCCAAAATAATATTCTACTATTCCTCCTGGCTTCACGACTACTTGTACCAGCACTGCCACCAGATAAGATATTGGAAGAGATACTCACAACATCAATGTGAAGCACACTTTCATCTCCCTGGCCCCGTTCCCTATTGGATACGAGAAATCCTACACCTGAAGGTACAGCCTCTCTAATTGATTCACCTACTAATGATTGGAAAGTCACTGATTCAGAGGCATGATGAGAAGAATCAGAAGCAGAGTTGTGGACTGTTGTTACTTCGCCCAACTGATTCTCGTCTGGTATGTCTTGCAAATATGAAGCTTCAAGCCCTTGAGAAGACAAAATACTTGGCTCGGGACAGATCTGAGATGCATCCTTGTTTTCATTTTCAAAGACGTTTGCTGCATCGTCATTAGTCGAAAGATTTATCGAGACAGGGGCTGAATATTGTTGTTCTTTTAAGGAAGAGCTAGCTGACGCACTACTATCCCTATGAGATTCACCATGACTATAATCAGCGCTTACCTCAGGAGCAACTAACCCCATGCTTTCATTCAAGCATTTTCTAGAGTTACTTGTTCCTACACCTGGTGAACCACCTTCGATGTATGGAACCCCAGAGGCTGAGGTACTGCTTTCAGATGAAATTCCGGTTTCAGTACTGGTGCTGCTGAACCTAGTTTCCATACTGCAGATCGAAGTAGATTCCTCCAGGGGATGGACTATGTTGGTAACGTGGTCAGGATGTTCTGAAGATTTTAGAATTTCACCGGGATAATCTTCCATCTACATCAAAAGAATGTATTGTATCATTTCTGTGGCATACCCTAGAGCTTCCATGTGAAATGCTTAGGGTATAATTTAAATATTAAAAAATATATATTCCAAGGCATAAACTTGTTCATTAACATGCAATCCACAAGACATTTTCTGGTGCTAACAGAGTTCAGAATTCACTTGACTCTTGCATCCTCAACAAAGACTCCATAAGTTCTCACGATGACCCAGGTTTGGAGCAACAATTACAGGATGCTCATCCCACTGCCAGAAAAAAAGATTCTTTACTGTTACTGTCTACATCTTGGAACCAAGAGGAAAGCTAAAAGAGTTAGGCTACTTTGTGAAATTTTAACTAAAAATTAACGTATTTGGGGACAAAAGTGGTGGCCTTAAAAGGTACAAAAATCAATTGAAAAATAAAATACTTGCTAAACCAATGCCTATCTCCGAGATTAGATGTTGCTAATTTAAGCTATGAGCAGTTTTAATTTTCAAAACTACCAACTACTTAGCATAGTGTAATGCCAAAGAACATTGCAGTCCTTTTATTCTTCCCTCCAACTATAAGATACAATGGTAATTAAGCCAAGCAAAGATAGTGAAACTGATACTCTCTTTCAAAAGAGTAAAGTTCAGACAAAAATACACTTTAAAACTTTAGACACAGTTACACTAACTTTAAAACTTGCAAGCAAAGGGGGCAGCTTCCTTTTGTTGGCTTAAAGGAAAGGGGACAGCTGAATGTGCACATTTCGTACAACTGCACAACATGGCAAGCTTACTTTTCTAGGGACAAGGAGGTGCAAGAACAGGTAAAAACTCTTCAGTCGAGAACAAAGTCAGACACAACATGAGAACCAAGTTCCGCAAGCAACCGGACTGTTCAGTTTTCCTTAACAGCATTCAAACATATGCATAAAACCTTCTTCTAATCCAGTATTTCATAAAGAAACTTTCTTGATTTTTAGAAGAATTACTAGAATATCAAGTAAAGTACAATTTAGAAAGAAGAAAGCATTGGAATTTACAATTCTTAAACAGAGGTGATCAAGGAAAAAAGTCAACAGAAGAGCCTTAAACTTGTTAAATAGAGCAACATAAGAGTCAATAATTCACAAATGATATCTAAGCCAAAGTTACAGAAAACACAGATCAATTCGGTTTGCAGACAGAAATCAAAATGGTAATTTTCTCTTTCTTCTTTTTAACCAAAAAGCCATAGGTAACTTTGATCATTCGATTCCATTCCTAATTCAAAGGATTAACCAAATTAGGTAACTTGGATCAAAGCTTTTCTCGATCCTGACTTTACTTGAACCAGACGACTTGAGATGAAAAATTGAATCAAAACATGTAACTTAAGCCTACTATTGTATTTTAAAAAAACACACAAATTTATCTGAAAGATGATATTTAGGTATGAATGAAGAAAGATTAAGAAAATGGGGTATCGGGGTGTTGATTTAAAAGTTCAAAATCAATAATATCCATGTATAATTCTGCAGCCAAAACAATGAATCTCAAATCATCTAATAAGAAAAGGGGGGGAAACCAAAGTGTCAAAGGTAATTAATTACCTCGAGAGGAGCATGAGAAGAAGAGGAACCACAGATAAAGAGAGAAGAGAGTCTTGAAAAGCGTTTTGGTGGGCGATTAAGCCTCACGGATGATGGTTTCGACCCCACTCGACTGCTACTCGATCCCATTTTCAACCCTTCTTCTTCAAGAGCTGACTGCTGAGAAATAAGAATTTTGTGGTGAGCGGTGGTTTTGTGTTTTTGTTTTTGAAGGGTTAATGAAGTTGATGATAACCGAGAAAGGAAAGAAGAGCCGATTCAGAGTTTTTGGAAAGGGATTGTTTTGTGGGCATTGGCATCGGCAGAAGCTTGGTTCAGACAAAAAACAGAACAGAGTTTTGTGGCTTGGTCTTTGTTTATGCAGTCATTTCTTGGGGGTTGGTTCAACTCAGTGTTTAAATCATTCCCTAATAATTTCATCTCAATTTCTTTTATTTTAGTGTCAGTATGATGGGAAAATTAAAATTTTAAATAATTTTAAGGAGTAGTTGGTTCACGAAAAAGATTATAATTTTGAAATTATATACTCATATTTGGGGTTTGAAATTTAATTATATATATTATAAATAATATTTTAATTTTATAATATAAATTATAAATAATATTTATTTATAAAGTTAATATATTTATAAAATTATATTATAAATATTATAAAATTATATTATGAGATAAATGAAATTAAGTTCAACTGTAATATTATTTTTATACTATTTTCGTTAGGATTATATAAAGTTTTAAGTTGGCATGGTAGTTTGGTGTAGACATTTCATCTTAGATTCGAGCTTCCCCAAATGTAGTATTTTTTAATTTTTTTAACAAAACGTCGGTTTGGCCTATCTTAGGCATCAAAGCAACTATACCAAATAACGTTATTTTGCATTTAAAGGTCCATATAGTTTAACGGTCGAGTGGCATAATAGTAGCAAAAACCAAAATTCAATGGTATAATAGTAACAAAAAAACAAAGTTTAATAGTATAATACTATGATTTTATAGTTCAGTGGTATTTTCGATACAGAGATTAAAGTTTAGTGGCATTTCGTAGAATTTACCCTTAATATTTAGATGTTTATGTTTGTTGAACCTTCCATCATTTCTAACGAACACTCAATTCCGCATGTTAAGAAAAATTTATGGCATTCTTTCTAAAATGTGATTTCCAAATATTCTTTCATAGGAGAAAACTTGCAATTTGTTAATCTAATAAAATAGAAAATTTATTAAATTGGTTAAAAATTTTAATAATTGTTAGATATTTTGATATCCAAAATATCATAATCCATATGATACACCAAAATTTCTAACATTTTATAAAGTTACATCAAAATAACAGTTTACTAAAATATTTATCAAGAATACTTAGAAAGTTTGCTATTTCTTATAATATTGGTATAACATTAGACAAATTTTGTATACCATGATACTTAGAATGTAACGGCCCAGAATTCGGGATCCGAAGGTCGGGTTTGATCGAGGCATGAGCCTCGTATTTGGATTGTGTTTTTGGGCTAACTTGTGTGTTGGGCTCATGTGGTTGTTGGACTGGGTGGAGATGGGAGGTAGAAGGGTAAAGTGGTAAATGTCTAAATTGAAGAATGGGGGAAGGAAAGGGCTTATTTCTCTGCATTATGCAAAGTGGTGAGATCATCCAACTTTTATGTCTTCATCTTCCTTTTCCATCTCATCTCTCACCCAAACCACCTCATCTAAAGGTAGGATTTTGAGAGTTTGAAGTTAGAATCACGTTTGGCTTGTTGAGGGAAGTTTTTCCAACTTGTAAAGATCTACATTTCAAGGTAAGCTTTGTTTGGGTTGGAAAAAGAATGGGTTGTTGGAGGGTTGAGAGGGTTGGAGGGGATTGGAGTTTGGGAGCTCTAATCTTTAGTTTAGATTATGTTTTTGGCCCCTTTTATCCTACAGCAACGTTGTAATGTGTTTTGTAATCTCCCCATGTAGTGAAAGAGGTTGGGAGCTTTGGAGGAAGGCCTTGTGTTATCAGCTAAGCTGAGGTTAGTACACCACTAACTCTCATAGTTTCCTGGAAATCATAAAATTAAGCCTTGAAGCATGATTTGGTGTTTTTGGCCTAAGAGTAGCTTGAGTGGTTGTTAATGGAAAATCATATAATTGTTGTTATAATGGCCTAAAATCGGTAGGAATCCACCTAATGCTATCACCATAACTTGCAGGAATGGTTTAGGGTTTAACCATGGGGTTAAATAGGGTTTTTAGGTGAAACCCGCACCCAGAGTTCGAAAATCGGGTTCGCGTACCAGTACTGGGCATAGCGTATCAGTATGCCTTAGTAAAATAGAGGAAGGGTTGTGAGGGGTGTACCGGTACACCTCCTCGTGTATCGGTACCCCTTGCAAGTTAAGAATCCCAGTAACGCTTTCGCATATCGGTACGCATGGGGCGTATCGGTACGCACTGTTACATTTTCTAGGAGAGACTTAGTGTACCGGTACGCGAAGGTAGGAGTATCGGTACGGGCTTGGATCAGTACGGGGCGATCCTAGTACCGATAGTGAGTATCGATATGGGTTGGGGCGTATCGGTACGGCTTGTGAGCCTAGTTCTTTAGAACCTAAAATGGGTATCAGTACCCATGACCGAGTATCGATACCGAGAGGGGAGTACCGATACCCTTAGAGGAGTATCAGTACTCGTTGGGCATTCTGCCCAAGAAATTTGACCTTATGTTCGAGTGTTCTATAATTCGAAGCAAAGGGCCCTGGGGGTCTCTTAAGGTGTAAAATGAATACTAAAACCGAGAAACTGAGATTTTAACCCCGTATGAGAAATAATTGGCTAATGACTTGGTGAATTTTGGGTAAACCGTGTGAGGTAGTAACCCATAGGGATCCTAGGTAGATCAATCGAGGTTGTGTGGTAATTAGGGTCCTTGCTGTGTGCTAAGAGACACCTAGGTAGTCGAGTCATCCCTTGTTGTTGGGATTGGATACTCTAAGTGTGTTGTAACACCTTGAAGATTCCAGAATGTTGGATCCCGATGCTATGTGGATGCGGGCCTTATCCCCCCTTGAGTATAGAAACCCGATGCTATGTGGACGCGGGCCTTACTCGTAGTGTAGGATCCCGATGCTATGTGGACGCGGGCCTCACTCAAGTGTAGGATTCCGATACTTTGTGGACGCGGACCTCACTTAATGTTGTTGGTGTTATCTATGTGGTTCTAGGTAATGTATAAGGTTCTTGTATGAGTTGTGTACGTAATCATACATTCATAATGTCATGTGTGTAGGCGGTTATGGTAGCGTCATTGCTACATTGCCATGATATCATTCCTGTTGCATTGCTTTATTTATGATTTGCATGAAGTGTGGTTGAGTGGCAGTGTATCCACTAAGCTTGTTAGCTCAGCATTTGGAATCGTTGTTTTCGTTCACAGGTTAGTAGGTTATCGTGAGGCTTGAATGAGCACCATCAAGGTTTAGATTTCAGCATCGACTCTAGCGGTTGAGTACAAATACTAGATGTAATGGGCTATGTATTTTGTAGGACCCTATATGTATTTTGTAACTCTTATTTTGTATTAATTGGTCAAATTCGAATGTTTTAATATTTGTAAGTGGAGCTCCGTAATTACTATTTTAAACATCTGGACTTGACTACGCTTTCAATGTATGGATTTATGTTTTTATTGGACTTATTCTTTTGGGCTTGAAAAAGAAAAAAAATTAACAGTATGGATTTTGGGCTTAGGGCTCAAATGTGACATCCCGGTCAAGGGTGTTACATAGAAAGTTTGATAGGTATTAAATTTTTAAAATAATTAAATATTGGGTAAAGTACGCAATTGGTCACTAAACTATCTCTAAAAATACAAAATGATCATCAAACTTTCAAATGTTACATAATGGGTATTAAACTTTAGTTTTTGTTACAAAAATGGTTACTGAGCCGTTAACTATCGTTAACTGGATGACATGAGAGTTACAAAATTTTGAATAATATAACATTTAAATTGATTGAATGTGTACATATTGAGGATTAAATATGTTATTATACAAATCTTTATAACTGCCACGTCTCGTAGTTAACGACAATTAATGGCCCAGTGACCATTTTGTAATAAAAACTAAAGGTTTTTTTTACTATTATGTAATTTTTGAAAGTTTGGTGACTGTTTTATAATTTTAGGGAAAGTTTAGTGACTACTTGTGTACTTTACCCTTAAATATTTTTATAGTTGTATTTTTTAATAGTCTTAATATGATTACGATATAATATTTGTTCATACATGACAAGGCGATTTAAACTTGAATATTTTAAAATGAACAATATCATCTTTTTTACTGAAACCACTTGTTTGATTTTATATATGGAGAGAAAAATCATACTTTTATATCTATATTCAAATATGTTAAAAACATGGGAGACTTAGGTACCCGTTTGGTAAGGATGTTGCCACTTCAACTTTTTACTATTGCAAATTGCTTTCAATTCAAACTAGTTAGACAGTGACTTTGTGTGTTTGTGTTTAAGATATTAATAATCATCAATAATCAACTAATTAACCGATAAATTCAAATTAAATATTGTAAAAAAGGTGGTGTTCTCTCAATTTAATTTATCTCTTCATAACGTTAAGATTCTATTTCATCCCGCTAGACCAATTGATTATGTGTAGTGTAAAGAAATGCACACTTTTAACAAGACAATGCGAATCATATTTTAGATAAGACTTCATAAATCAAGTAATTCTCAAGCATTTTGATTAAATTGCTTCTAAGCCAAGAATTATACAGACTTGATTACCTAATTCAAGTTTACCAGCTTAATATGCCATTGATTAAAACGCTTAATATGTTTCCTCTAAGCTTCTTTTATGGAAAGTTTCGGTAGTTAGATTTCGTCTCAAACGGCCGTTAGGCTGCTGAACGCAAAAACATCACCGAACAATCACACCAGACATGCAGAACAGTCGTTTGAAACTCATATTGTACCTCAAAAGCTAGATTATGCCCGTTTTTAGTTCAACATCCGTTTTAAAATCTGTGCCGAACGAAGCCTTAATGTCTAGCTAACAGGACATCCCAAAAATTCACCAACTTTTCCCAGTGTTGTATGTCAATTTCTGGGTTATCAGCCTTGCAATTCACCAAATTTTATTATTTATAGTTTTGATCTTACATAACACATGCATGTCCTTGTTGAAATGAAGATAAAACACCATGAAAATGATGTTTTATTTATTTCTAAACCAGATGTTTATTTAGACAACAGGATTGATGTCCAACGATGATGTTCTGCATTCAAGCTGCTGCTTCAGCAGCTGATGAGACTTTCTGGGTGACAAAAACAGGATCTCCCACTTTAACCAGCTTTGAGTTCCCTTCAGTGCTTTCCTTGCAAACCAAGTTCTGCCCAAAGTCGATCTGCCATAGCATGGAAACAAGGTTATTGGTGTCCATGGGACGTAGGATTATACAAGGATGAAGCGGAGAGCTCGGAATTCTCGTCTTACCCTCCCCTGCTGTTTGTCATTTGGTCGCAAAACCTTATCCGACCTGACTTTCATAAGAGTTTCATTTGGCTCCAGACCAGCAATTGCGGTGTCTTGATTGATTGAAGGTACCTACTAAATGCACATTCGTGTTTTTTAAACCGTCTCGGGATGGTATGCTTATGCATATAAAATGCATCTATCTAATAGATGATGGCATGCTGCAAAAACTCAAGGACTAGAACAAACATGAAATACCGTTTGGTTCGAACAAAACCACAAGACTTTAGTCTTTGAGAAATAGTTGTGAAGAGGAATAAATAGCATAGAAGGTGACCTCAAATTAACATCCTTGCACTTGCACTTGCACTTGACAAGTAGACATCACCAGCTTATGTCTTGAGAAAAATTATTTTTCATAAGATAGGCTCAAAATGCAGAATCGATGGCTTCTTACCTTACAGCGGGAACATAGTTTTACACCGTCAAATGAAAATTGGCCTATTTTTATTTTCGTCCATGTGTCTTCATAAAACGGTTCACAACCTTGAACAAGAATGCTGTCACAAGCAAGAAAACGATGTAATAGTCGTAAATAATTCATATAGAGAGAACAAAAGAGGTAATCAAATTCAGGGTCAGACACATGTTTTCCACTGGAGAAATCATACTAAGATTTGAATCTGAAGTAGTAAGTTGATCCTAGAAAAGATTTGCTTATGGAAACAGTTCCCGATGGAAACGCATGCTAAATAGACACCAGAGATGTAATTATGAGACTGAAAAGAAAAGAAAAGGTACTTGGGTCTGAAACGATTAATCGGTACGGGCTCCTTCATCAGCTTGTTAAGTGCATCCAATGATTCCTGGAAAAGTACCTCTATGGTCAGGTTTGAACTTTATTAGTAATGATAAGACAAAACATCGCTTACGAAGCTGACTAACCTGAGATAGTAGCATGAATGGATACTCGTCGGAAAACATTATGTTATGCCCACGAGCATATTCAGGATCCACAGGCCTAGTTTCCGATGCTGCATTATCAAATAATAGTGTAACCAAATTACTGACCATATTGAGAATCTTAGTATGCACACTATGGTGATATGTCAGTTCTACATATATACATATTCTCTGCTCTTCAAGGAAAATATGTTCATCCTGGCAATGCCTACCAAGAATATTGCATGTTTTCCTCGCTTTTATTTCTGATAGATTAATTGGAATATCTAGGATAGAGGATACGATATTTAGCTCGTTGAGGAGAGATTTGACTACCATGCACTACTCCCCAACCAAATTCTCCGCTTTCCTTGGTATCTCTTATTACTGTCCCTAATGTCGAAGTGAGCTACAAAGTTAGCAACTCATTCATTGAAATGTACTAGAATCAAACCAACCTGCATTGAAATGAACTAGCCTACTGGGTTTCCCGATATATTTCGCGAACCATTTTGAAGCCTCATCGCCCTCATCCAACGCAGAGCCAGACCACTCCCATACTGAAACACCATCTGCAACTCCGGATGGTTTACTAAGCAGAACCTTGATCGAATCCATTCCAGGTGCTTTTATTACTTAAAAATGATGGCGATTAACGGTCATAACTGAACATCTTGCGAAAAATCAAAGGAAATCATCACTAAAACCTGTTAGAATTCCCAAGCAGCCGAGCTTGTTAAAATCAAAGGACTAAGTTGTGTTATATAGATCAATAAGGCATAGTCCATAGACAAGGATGAGTTGATTTTACCCATATATGAGTCCTTGGTAGGTTCCCAGCCCCCGGAGAAGGCCTCGATCGGCAGGTTGACTTCGACAAGGGCAAGCTTGGGTTCAACCCTTTGAGTGTATGCCCTCCCTTTCTGATTCACAATAAGCCATTGCCTATCCCATCGAAATCCTGCATATAAGAAGGAAATCGGAATTGTCCCTTCTTGCAGGTTAGACACCGACAACAGATTCAACAAAATTAAAGCTGAAAAACTAAACCCATAGTTGCAGAGAGGAACATAACCTAACAACAAAAAATGAATAATTATTGATAATATAAGGAACTGAAATCAAAGGGAGAATCTTTTAAAAGTGATGGGTCTTGTTTGTTTCAGTTTGGGTATTTAAGGGGCATGCAAATAAGTTTTCCCAGGAAACAAACAGAAAAGAAAGAGAGAAAGAGTTTTACCAGTAGGAGTGAGAGGTGCATGAGGAACTGAGATTCCACAGCATGATTTGACAGGGTAGATGAAGATGGAAGATATGTTAGCAGCAGCTTCCATTGATGGTGAACCAAGTTACTTACAATCCTCTCTCAACAAGCAAATACAACACAACACACGCAATCTTATCTGTTTTTATTCCTGATTCACATAACCAGCCCCAAAACACATGGATTTCGTTGCTTACACTACCAAGTTGGGTTGGATTTTCTTGTGCACGTGGATTGCAAGAGTGAACAAACTACACTTCAATCCAATGTGGCCCCTCACCATATGAACAATCCATTTCAGATTTGGTTCTATTAAATATTCTCCCCAGTTTCACACTAGATATTTTTGTGATGGGTAGGGGGTAAATGAGCCGAGTCCTAGTAGTGTTAAGTTCGATTCGGTTCATTAACAACTTAAGTTAATTTTAATAGTGTTGACTTCAATTTGACTCGTTAAAAATCGAACTGAATTCGAACTTGGCTCGTTAAGTCACATTGTACTCGAGTAACTCAACAACAACTATTATTATTATTATTATTATTATTATTATTATTATTAGGAGAATGGCACAAATACTCCTATACTTTGCCAAATTTTTGATGGTCTAAACTTTTTAAACGTTCAATGTGCCCCTGTAATTTTCTTCTGTTTGTCGAAATGCCCTAGAATCTAACATCGTTAAGTGATAATATGGTGGGACACGTGGCATGCTCATGTGCTGCCACGTGAAATTTTCGGTTAAAAAAGTTAATAAAAAATTACTTTGAAGGCATCTAAGTAATTTTATCATTTTATTTTTTAAAATAAAAAATTTCCCGTTCATTTTTTTCCTCACTTTTTTTTCTCTCTTATTTTTAGTCTATCTCTCAAAAATTTTTTTTTTTGTTATTATGTTGATTCTCTCAAAAACATGAGGAAAATATCATTTTAGATGAGAGAGATACTTTCTTTCTTTTCACCCATTATCAAATTTTTAACTTTTCCTCTTTTTTCTATATTTAAAGCTTGCTGGTAAATAAGCCCCTAATTTTTTTTCTGTATTATTATTACTAATAAGTTTAAGGTTTCATTAAGCCTCTAAATTTTTAAAAGAAAAATTAATTTAGTCTCTTAAAATTTTTCACCCAATTAAGTCCTCAAACTCAGAAAAAAATTAAATTTGCAAATTTACCTACATTGACGGTTAACTTTAACAATTTTTGTTTGAAAAAGTTTTTGCCACATATCATAACAGAGTATCGCCATGTGACATTTTTAGGAATTTTTAATTTTATTTTTTAAAAATTATTTAGAAGTATAAAAATATTTAAAAAGTATTTTTAAAATATAAAAATATTTTTTTAATTTTGAAATTTATTTGTTCAAAAGATTAAAATATTTTAAAAACTATAAAATATTATTATAAAATTAAAACAATACTGTAACATCCGAATTCTACACGGGTACATACGTATACATATATATGATATTTTCTCCTTAAATAAATAGAAATAAACAAACAAATAAATATTGATATTACATAAATAAATAATAAACCCAATAAATCAGTCCAAAAATCCCTTTTACAATCCAAATTCATTCTAAAAGTCCAAATTATAATTCAAGGCCAAATTCCCAATTTATTACAGCTATTTCCCGCCCAAATTCAATGGATTACAACCAAATATACCCAACAAACACAAATTACATCAAAAATACAATTTCTCGCCCAAAAAAACACGTGACAATCTTTGATTGGTCTAGAAGCAAGCACAAGAATTATGCTTTCTCTCCTCTTAGCCGGTGATGATGTCACCCATGTGACGTCATCCATGACATCAGATCTCACTACCCACTATAAATAGTGAGAGATAATAATTAAACAATTATGCCCCTCATTATTACCATATTAAAAAACATTAAAAAAGAGAGAGCTTACCTCGGGGAGTGGAACAGACGTTTGAAGAAGACGATCGGACGTCGAAAACGACGACAGAGCCATCATTTCTACCGTCGTAAAGGTATAATGTTGTCCATTCTTTATTTTTCTTACAAAACAACCAAAGTAGGATGCTAGTTCGATATTTATAAAAACTAAAACGAAAAAACAAAGAGAAAAGTGGCCAAAAATATATCTTGTGGTTGTCAGAGTGGTTTTGAGTACGGTGGAGTCGAAGAAGGACCGGGTCGGGTAGATCTAGTCTTTTAGGTTGGGAAAGATGGGAGATCCTATCGGATTAGGCTTAGTTTTACATTTTAAGTTCAAAATCGAGAGATTTAGGGTTTTAAATTTTGGACGGCAGCAAATGGCGGCCAAAAATCGCCTGCAGCGACCGAGAATTATTTTTCAATAGCCGACAAATAGTGAAAAGGTGAACAAAGGGTGACTGAATTAATCTGAACGACGAAGTGTGGCCGGAGTTTTTGATGTTCATCGTGTTCATGGTGAATAACGATAAACATTCAAGCAAAACCATTAATTTTGATCTGATGGTCTACGTTTTTTGGGAAATAAGAGGTTTGTGGAGAGAGAAAGAGCAGAGGATATCGATCAGGAGAGAGAGAAAAAATTTAAATAAAAAGGAAAAAAGAGTTATATGATTAGGCCTTTGTATAAACGTTGCCCTCGGGCCTAGGGGCCTGCGAATCATCGGCCAAACTCGCATCCTTCTTTTACTTTATTGTACTTTGGCTCTTTAGTTTAATAAAAAAAATCAATTTTGTCCTTCTCCCTTTGTTTTGAAGTTTCAATTTATTTAATTTAGTCCTTGTTTCTTTAATTTCAATTAAATTATTTAATTTATGTGTATTTTAATTCTATTAATTGGTACATGTTTTATTTGTAGCATGTAATATTATGTAATTTAACCTAAATACCTTGTTTAATTCAATTAGTGTTTTAAAGACTTAAATTTAGGTTCTTTAATTAGGATTAAATAATTAGAACAGATTTAGATAATTAGCAAATTAATAGATATTGTTTAGGCAATTTTGAAATTCAAATTTGAATGGTATCCACCTATAATTGGATGCTATTCAACATGGGTTTTTAAATTAAATAAATAATGTCTATTTAATCTAGAAAAAATGTTAAATAACCTAGATTAATAATTAAAACCTTAAATAGAATTAGAACTTTAAATACTTAGCATCATTAATTGATAGCGAATATTATCTATAATTTTGAAGTTTAATTAGGGACGGTGCTCAAAAGTAATTGGGTGTTATCCTATGTAAACTTTGAAATTAAATAATATTCATAGATTAAATAACACATGATTAAATCAAAGCCTTTTTTAGGTTAGTACTTAAAATGAACCATATCATAATTAATACATACATATAAAAACCTTTTATAGGTGGAATATATTTTTGGAATATAAAAGGCAATGCCCTGAGCGTATAGGAATGTTTCCAATTTTATATTTGAAACAAAAATATATTTTCCTTGTAAAATGAATATTTCCATTTTGAATATAAACACAATTAATAATTAAATTAAATCCAAAATGTTATTTTTAAATGCCAAAACACAACACGAAATTAAAGGTACCTATTTCGGGCGTTTGTGTGGTACAAACCCTTCCCTACACGTAATCGACTTTTGAACCCGAATTTTAAAAAGAATCTCTAGTTGTTTTTATAGTGTTCGATCTACCAAAGCGATCGGTGACGACTCTACCTTTTAATAAAATCGAATTTAAAAGAAAACCCTAATTCCAAAAATAAATCTATTTTTATTTATTTAAAAAAGGGTTTTGACATCTTCGCGACTCCGCTAGGGATCACTTAATGAGTCAGGCCTTAATTAATATTGTGTTGCATTTTGGCATTTTAAAATAATAATTCGAATTTAATTTCTTCATTAATTATTGGATGGGTTTATAGGAAAAATGGAAATATGCTTTTTCTTTGGGTGATTTAGTGATATAACTGTCAATCATGCATAAGCTTTCTACCCGAGCTGTGTCTTTTAAGTGGGAGCGAGACATTTTCTTACATGCGGTTTTTCACCTCCGTGCGAGAATTTTGTCTTTTTTCTGGTATACGAACATTATACACCGTGAGGTATTCACCTCCACTATAAGAAAACATATACTCCCGAATCAATGTCTTATTGTCTTAGTAGACAGTAACGACATTTCGAGTACCCAAAGTCTATATCAAATCACATTTTGTGAATCTAAGATCCCACCCCTATAGAGCCACGCAGATAACCATAGAAAACTAGATGGCATGATGTTAGGATGTTCGGGTCTTTAAATACATTTCTCTGGTTATTTGCATACCTTTTATTTCAGCAATTTATTTTTGCTTATATGATTATTTCACTGTACTGACACAATATTTTCTTTTGTTTGTTCTTTTGTCTTTTTATACATGTGGCATCATATTGCATCACACTAAAGGTATCGATTCGAGGGTCAGTCAAGTAGAGGAAATCAAAATGGATGATGGGTCCGATAAACAAGGAGAAGACAATATGTCAGTGTGGACATGATTAGAAGAGACTCAATTCAAGAAAGGAGATAGTATCCGGGGGATCACGTGTCACATGCAAGGCTATACTAGTATAAATTCCAAGCAGAACGAGTGTCTAGCAAAACTGAAGGTAACATGGGATAAGTGAGACACCGATATGAAGGACTGTTTCCAACAAGAATTCGGGGATATAACGTTGTATTAGATGTTCATGTAGACAGAGAACTATTTATGGCCATGACCCAATTCTAGAATCTAGCTTACAATTGTTTTACCTTTGGGAGCGTGGACATGACACCAACAATGCTTTGTTGCATTGTCCTAAGATTCAGAAAAATAAGATTTAGACTAGGCTACATAATAATTTGAGTTTTAGGAAGAAGTTAAAAGCTGTTACAGGAATGAATGAGGCTTGGTTTAATGAAAAGTTAGCTGAAAAGGGAAACGATGATCAGATTGAGGACAAGGAACGTATAAACTAGAGGGTTATTCAGAGAATAATTCAAACAAGCGAAGACCCAACGAGGAAAATAAGTTTATTCTCCTTGTACATCGACTAGACCTATTTCCCAGAATCTTAGATTACATTGACCCATCTACATTAGGATTGTTAGAATGATTAGAAAAATGTGTTAATCTAGTGCCTGCAAGGGTAGGAAAATTCTTTGGATGTGCACAGCTCTTAGAAGTGTGGTTTCAAGGACACCAGTAGGATATAGATCATAGATATCACATGTATTTCAATACTTACTCATCGTTAGAAGAACATATCGCAAAGTACACAATCGAGAAGATGTTAGAAGAACTGTAGACCCAGTATTTTAAAGATATGGAGGATACTGATATCATATGGAAGGCTCCTTGGTTGATTAAAATAGTTATTTGTACCGGTGTGGAGACAAGGATTGGGTTCTATTACCGGAAGTGTAGGGATGAACAACTTATTGTCCTTTATTGGTATCTAGACATCTAGCGTCATGACATTTCATTCTCGTTGCTGCAGGCATGGCACAATTTGAGTTTGCGCATAAAATAGATGACTATAAGTCCAAGGTACAAGGAATCGTTGATGCTTGGAAAGAACTGAGAAGAGTAAAACCGTATAATAAATCAGAAATCATGATGGGTTAACGATAATCTTCCCAATAAAAATTAAGATAATGTTCGGTTAGTAGATGAACATGTAAGGAATGCTCCATCAACACTAGATAAAATGAAGCATGGTCATGGACTAGATTTGAAAGGGTATGAAAAATGGATTAGGGACCTCAAGAACGAAATTTCCATGACAATGCTGGATTTGGATGTTCAAAAAGGATAAGAAAAAGCTCTTCAGGAACAAAATAAGAAAATCGGTCATGAATTGGAAGACTTGAAGAAAACCCACGCTGCTTGCAAGAAATCGTAAAGAGAAAGTCCAAGCAAAATGGTTGAAGATTTGCCTAAATAGTTAGGAGAAGCTATGCAAGATGCCAAGAGCTATAAGAAGTTGTATGAAGACACTAAGAGGGTATTGAGGAAGAATATTTAGGAGCTAAAAGATTCACACAACTAGACTAAGAAAAAATTAGAGGAAGAGAAGGCTTTAAACTCAGAATTGACATCCCAAGTTTCAAAAATAGAGAAGGTTATCGAAGGGTACTATAATGAGGGAAAAGCTTACCTTCAGCAAGAAAATAAAGAACTGAAAAAAGTGGCAGAATTGGAAAGTGCCGTACAGAACTGACGAGTGTGTAAATGACCTATTTTGTATGCCCTTTTTACTTCTCTTTTGCATGTCTTTAAGCTCATATAGTTTTCTTTTAGGTTAGATTGTATATACTTTGCATGTAGATAGAGAGTTACACTGCCTACGCTTTAATGTTATATATAGTAGTGCTTTTTGCGGGATAGGCGGTGCTTTGTGGTGCATTGCAAGATGCTGGTAGATGCTGAATGAGTACTTGAGTGAAAGAGTAGCAAATTGCATGGCTGGAGCTGATGAGGCATAAAAGAGTTGGAGATGAATCTATTTTTGCCAACGTGAACTTTCTCCCAGATAAAAAACAATAAATATAGCGGGAAATCAATGGCTTTCTTTAATGAAATCGCGCGCACTTTAGGGTTCCAAAACCCTTATTTCACCTTCTATTTAAGAGAGATTTGGACGCTACTTCAAGGGGGAACACGATTATAGATAGCGGTCCTAGTCTGAAGCTCGCGGACCGGTGTGGAAGCTAGAGAATTCTCCTTACGATAGAAGCCATTGAGAGAGACGATGGAGTGAGAGACCTACAACAACAGTTGAATAACACAGAGGTAGTTTGTCGAGGATGCTTGACTCTTTTCTTTTCCTTGCTTGATAAATTGTCGTACTTAATACTTTTTTATGGATGTTTTAGGCTTAAACATGAGCTAAATACTTTAGTTGGGATTATTGCTTCCCAAGATTTTATGTTTTGATTACTTTATTATAATGGTATAGTTGCTTTTCTTTTATCTATTCTGTTCATTATTCTTCATACGTAGTTATTGTAAGAGCTATCGAGAGAGGCCTTTTAACTATTGATCTGTGGCTTAATATCCAAAGAGTTAGGTTATACAAACGTGAACAGTGAGGCTAAGTTGCTAACTTAGTTCTAATCTGGCTTAGACATAAGTTTAGGATTTCAATGACTAAAAGAGAGTTCTTAAACAAATAATAGAGTAGTCAGGGTTCACGCAGACATGTATTGCCTTACCTTCAATATTATTAACTTATAGGCATCGAGAGAGTCAAAAGTTTTTTAGAAAATCCTGTCGAGTAGATAAAGATCCTAACGGTTTACGCAAATATGTATTGCCGATCTTTGTAGCATTGTAATAAGTAACCAAGCATATATCATTAGCAATAATCCAAGCTTCCATAATTATCTGTTATTTGCTGTAGCCTTTTATCTTAATCATAGCTATCCTTAGTTTAGTTGTTTTAGTTTTAATTAAATCAACAACCACTATTACTTGCAAACATATTTTTAAGTTCAAAAACTTCGTAGTTATTGATCCAATCCTCGTAGGTTCGACACTGTACTCATCACTTTATTACTTGATTCAACAAGAATACTTGCTCTAAAGTCCATACTTATTCGACAAGCATCGAGTTTTTGGCGTCATTGTCAGGGATTGACAATTGATAATTATGTTATAATTACGCTTAGGACTTTATTTTATTTGCATTTATTTTTTATTTTTGTTTTTCTTTCTTAGGTACGTTCCAGTGCATGACCAGAAGGTCCAACACACAACCTATTCTTCCATTAGATCCAGAGATAGAAAGAACTTTGAGGAATCTACGCTGAGAGAAAAAGAATATAGTGAATGACAATGAATTGAACGACCCTGAGAACATGCGTAACCAAGGTATACACCCAGTCAATGGACAAGGAGTTGTTGAAGCAGCGAGAAATAATGGCCAAGAATGACATGATGATCCACCACATGCCAAACCCAGAAGGCCCATTAGAGCGATCATTAAGCCTTTTATCAACAATCTTAATCCACCAATTGTTGTGCTTGATCTAGGGACAACTCACTTTGAGCTCAAACCCGTTATGTTCAACATGCTCAATTTTATTGGACAATTTGGAGGCACCAATCGACTCCCTTCAGCGTCCTCTTTCATTCTATCGGAATAGATTTTTCAAAAAATGTCTCTAAAGTCTCAAAAGTGGTCTTGAACTTCTCGACTTCCCCCTCGACGATCTCGCTTTTTCACCGTCGGATCGGGACAAGATCGGAGTATGTGCTTCCCCTCCTCGCCATCTTTCTTTTCACCTTTGGGATTGTCCAAGCGACTGCCGGAGCTCCGGGAATCGGAAAAAATCCGAAGGTCCTCTTCTTAAAGCCTCTCCTTTTTTTAGTTTTGGGTGAATAACGGGCCGTTACCGCCGCGATTGCGGCCGCGATCGGTGTGATTCCGTTTCACAATCGGCGGCGCTACCGCAATATAGCGGCCGCTATAGCGTTTGCGGAGCGCTATTTGAAACCCTGGGTAGGGCTGCTCCAATACGCAGTGAGAACACAATTAACCACACCCCAGCATCATTTCTCAGCAGTCCTCCAACTCCGCCTGCACTCCCATCGTCTTTCATTGCCCCATCAACATTAAATTTGAGCCATCCTAAAGGAGGTGGACACCATACACAAGGGGCAGTAATAGTAGACAATCTCAACATACTAGCTTCGAAGTTCACAAGGTCAACAATGAGGTCATCCACAGATGCCTTTAAGTCCGGAAAACTAGCCTTAATCCACCATGCCAATCTCGATTTAATAATAAACATCAATTGGACCATGTCTAAAGGCTTCCTATAAAACACCATTTTATTTCGAAATAGCCACAACGACCATATTACAGCGGACATAACAGTTTTCCATACCTTAGCCTTGTGAACTCCTGGCCAAGCTTCATTCCTTGCCAAAAAAATAGATACCGGGTCTTCATGCACAGTGATTACCACACCTCATAAGGAATAAAAATTATTCCAGATTAACCACGCTACTCTGCAAGAAAAGAATAAATGTTCGATCATTTCAGGATCGTTTCTGCATAGAAGGCAGAGGGTACTAGAATTCAAGGAAATCTCTCTTTTCATGAGCTCGACTTTCACCGGAGCTCTACCGTGGAGGAATAGCCAAATAAAGGCTTCCATCTTCAGTGGCTCAATCCCAAGCCAAATGAGCTTTTTCCAGTTGAGACTTCTCGCATTACTCGATTCACCACACTGACTAGCGGCCTTAACCGAGTAGACTCCATCACCAGACTTGCCCCATCTTACCCAATCTTGTTCTACATTCGATCCAGGAAACTCACCCAACAGTCGATAGAAGTCATTCCACTGTGTAACCTCCCAATCAAACAGTCTACGCCTCAACGGGATATCCCATTCCCATCCAGCCAAGCCTTTTGCTCCATAATCCGAGATCGCACCATCTCGTCTTAGTGATAAAGAAAAAAATATTTGAGAATTGGTCCTTTAGGGGGCCTTCACCTATCCAAAAGTCCCGCCAAAATTTTATTCAATTTCCATCACCAACTTGTAACAACATTCTGCTTCTTATGTGCTTACAGAACTCGTCATCATCATAATACGATTTTAAAATTTCACGCCAAAACCTAATACTTGGTCCAAACAAATCAAGTTCGAATATCGAATGCTACAAATGACCCATTTGTGGCCTAAAACAGATTTTAAAAAATAAGCATATTCAATTACATGAAAATAAACAATCAACAAGAAAATAAAGTGGAAACAATTAACTAAAGTCACCCAAAAAATAAATCTTTAAAAACTTTAGAAAAATAAACGATTTAACAAAAAGACATTTTGATAATTTTACAAAATTTAAACAAAAAATTGAAAACTTAAATGCAAGTTTAATATAATTAGAAACACCTTTTTACCTCTTTTTTGCTAAAAAAGTTCAAAACAAAGTAAATTTAACCGAATTGAGGTTTAAGGACTAAAATGAGTTAATTCAAAAGTTTTATTTTAGGTTAAAATCCAGTTTCAGGTCCGTTTTAGACTCATTAATTTCAATTAGACTTAATGGTAATTTTTTACTGAAATCTGATTTTAAATAGAGTTTTAATTGCAAAATTAAGTAGTTTATGGGTCATTTTGAAAACATTCATAAAATATAGGGACCAATTTTCAAAAATTTAAATTAAACCTTTATTGATGAAATCAATGTCATCATTTACACATAGCCAAGTTTTAGGTTAATCTAAGCTAAAACGAGTCTTTAATTGCAATTATAAAATAAGTTACTGAAACATAACGTTTGCAATTATAAGATATTGAACTAAATTATAAAATAAAAATAAATAGAGGCCAATTCCAAATTAAATAAAATTTGAGGGATTAAATTGCACAAAAATAAAACCATAGTAAAAATATTAGGTAAAATTATAAAATTAGAAAAAATAGGTGTTAATTTTAGATTAAATAAATATTTTAGGGACTAAAGTGAATAAAAATATTATTATATTAAAAATATTTAATTTAATAATAAAATTAGACAAATAAGGGTAAATTTTAGATTAAATAAAATTTTTAGGGACTAAATTAAACAAAAATAAAATTATAATAAAAGTATTTGATGAAATTATAAAAATTAATCATAAATATGGTAAAAAAAAATTAGAATTTTTAAATATAATTTAAATGATTTTATTATTAAAGTATGATAGCTTTTACTTTTCTTTTTTATTTTTACTCAATTTTGGAGAGAAAATTATTTGTATAAGAGCAAAAAAAATTACCTTCCCTCTTATTTTTTTCCCTTCACTTTTCTACTCTACCAAACAACCTTTAAATTCATTTTCTTTCCTATTTTCTCTTTTCTCCTACCTCCCTTCCACTTGTCCATCCAACTAGGCAAGCCTTAAGGGAATGTCAGAGATAAAAAATGAACAGCTTGACCAACCGACCAAATGTGTTTACTCTAAGCCTTCACCAATTGAGTGAGATTGACCCAAAACACCAAAATTTTTAACTGGTGCTCAAGGTTCCAGTGGAACAAACTTACATATAGAGGGTAATTTTCCTTTTTAGCCCTTTCATTTTTTTAAAAATTATATTATTATTTTTATTATATTATTTTATAACTTAAATAGAATTTTAATTACTATTTAACCTCGATCAATTCTATTTTTATTAATAAAATAATATATATTAAATAATTTTAAGTAATTTATTTTTAATATAATTAAAATTTTATTATCTTTCCACTATTATTTAAAACTAATATAATATCTTAATATAAATGAAAATTTAAATTATTTATTTTTATATTTAATCACCTCTCTAACATAAATAATTTGTCGTATGCTTGACGTACTTCTATGTTCTTATCCGATCCTAATATATGTATCAGTACAACATACAGGGACAAAGCTTAGGCGGTCCAAAGGGGCCTTGGCACCTCTAAAAATTTGAAAATTTCATGATTAACCCTTTATTTTTTTTGAAAATTTTAATTTGTCCTCTCAAATTTTTAAAAATTTATATTTTTTAAACATTGATAGTTAAATTCTCTAAAATTTTAATTTGGCCCCTTTAATTTTTTAGTCTAATAACAATTTAAGTCATTATAAATTTAAATATTTAATAAATTTAACATCATATTTCAATTTTAGATTTAAATACTTAATAAATTTTTATAATTTTAAAATTAAATAATTTAGCCCCTCTTGACATTAGATCCTGTATCCGTTCTTGACAATATAGATTAAGGTAAAAGAGAACTTTATCATCGATCTCATATAATTCTATGTTATACCACTACTGTTTTTTTATTAAATTACAGCAATCAGCTTTTCATATATATTCTGAAATCACACCATTTTGCACCAGTAATAAGCGAAAAGAAAAGTGGCAATTTGGCTAGCTAAAAGTCCCATAAAGGCGTTCAGCAAACGTCATATGTTTCCAGGCTACGTTTATTTAATCTATCTAAATTTATCATTAATTCATAACCTATGGAGAATTTACCTAAATATTATTGTCCAATTTTTTTTTAACACGTGGTCCTTCCAAGTTTATCTTTAGAAATATGGTTAATTACTGTAGCAAGTCAGAAGTCGGATAGATTGCACTCCGACTTCAAACAGTGACTTTCATTTTAATATTAAAATAATAAACTCGGATATATTGCAGTCCGACTTCAAACAGTATTTTTCACACATGGCGTGCATGGATCAATGGAAGACGCGTGCAACCTCATTTTTTTAATATTTTCTAATAAAATACTGTTAAAAAAATGGGGTGAAAGCAGTTTGACTTTTAGTTGCTACAGTAATCAACCATATTTCTGGAAATAAACTTGGGAGGACCATATTGTTAAAAAAAATTGGACAACAATATTTAGGTAAATCCTCCCATCACCCACTCTTATCAATCCTCAAATCCTTCTTGGGTAATTCATAGATATTTCACTTCCCAAACTTAAGCATCAATATATGCTGAAACCAAATTCAACCTACAAGTTAATTAAAAAAATTCAACCTACAAGCGAAGGCATCCAATAATAGACACGATTATGGTTGCTACAACTATTGTCTTCACGCACCCCACGTTAGAGGTTGGGATTTTAATTCTGTTTTGATCTACTCTTAAAAGTTAAAGTGCAATAAGTTTGGTGCAATTTTTTTGAACAATTTCTACTTAGAAAAAGGAGAAATTTGGTCCTAATAGATATTAAACTTACAACTTAGGGGAGAGAGAGGAGGGTGTTAACTGAGAACTTTTAACTACATGATCTAGATATCGAGAAATAGACAAGGTGTTAACGGAGGCTCTCTAACAATGTCGCCCAACTTGAAGCAATATTCGTACACACATAAACTTGTTGTGACAGGTATTAAGTAAAAATAAGAAATCTTATTGATGAAGATTTCTTCTTATTCAAACTTTCTTTGTAATAAAATAATAGATCCTACAGTAGATAATAGGTTTAGTCTTTAAGGTGAAGCCAATTCGCAATCCTCTTGCATTTTTCGATATTTAGTGATTTTTTTTTCTTTTCTGTTTGAGGTTTCATCCGTTTAGGATTTTCCATGAAAAATCTTTATGTTTGTTATTTTTTATCTACAATTACTTGTCATTACCTTGTCATATTTCGTAATATATAAAGGTAAATTACATTAGATGTCATTAAACTTTAGTCATTGTATCGTTTATATAACTAAATTTTCAAATACTTGTATTGTAGCAATAAATTTTTGTTTTCGCTTCAATTATATCGCTAAGCTGTTAACACACTAACAACGTGATGACATGGACAAAACTTGTTGATGTGAATCTTTCCAAAATGATATCCTTTTGGTGTGTATCTTTTATGTCCAAAATAGCTTAAAACGACGTCATTTTGTTGGAGGAATATTTTGAAAATATATGCACGAGTTTGAACTCGATACTTTGAAACAAATGGTTGTCTAATATCACACCTTAGAGAGCTGGGGACATTAATTTCACAAAAACGGTAATGTTACATATCTTATTAAACATGTTTTTTTAGGAAGAAAGTAATGATCTCGTTACAATTGGTATTAGAGTGACCCTTGACTCTTTGATCATACGCTGGGCCTTCAAACCTCAATGGTTATAATAGCTAGGGTGAACAACTGTGACGGTGGCCTGTGACAAGGACATCACGAGGTTAAGATGAATTTCTTTTATTTTATGATATAATTGTGAAAATATATTAGTTTCATAACTACTACTTATAATTTATGCTACAAAGTTAAAATATTATTTATATATAATATAAAATAATATAATTATAAAATATATTAAAATAATAAATTTTAAGATGTATTATTTTATAAATCTATATTATCTTATATTATTTATAAAAGAAAATATAAATTATATATAATGTTTATAAATTTAATATATTTATAATTTTATATCATAAAATAATGAAGTTAATCTCAACAATAGTAATATATATTACTTGTGTTAAAATCATAATAAAATCCCAAGATGATCTATTGCTTAGATATGAGCTTTTGTTTCAAAAGGTCTAAAGTTTCAACCCTTTAATAAGTACATATATTTTGCCCTATATGTGAGTTTTTAGAGTGAGTTAACATTCGGTGGTATAATTGAAGCGAAAGTCAAAGTTTAGTGTTATAATTGAAATAATTAAAAGTTCAATAGTATAAATAATACAATACCTGAAATTTAACTACATCTAATGTAGTTTACCCTACTATGTATAAAGTACGCCGTAAGAATCAAAATCTTAAAAAACACAACATTCTCTGCATTTCTCTTTTGGTACCAATAACTTAAACCTCAAGAGGATAGGTTTATAAATTGCATAGCCATGTGTACCATCCCTATTGTTACTTAATAATAATAATAATAATGGTTTTTTATACAAATATTCCTTTTTAATAATTAATTAGAAAAATAAACCCAAACATGATTATTTAGAAAAATGACCCCTTTTTAGTCCACATAAGATGAACTCGTGTTCTACACAAAGTGATTTTTGAACTTGTGTTCTGCACATAGCGAGTTCAGTCCTATATGGACGAACTTTTCCATTCCTCCCATTTAATGTTTGGAAAAAATCGCTTTGTGTAGAAGCGAATTCGCCTTACGTGGACTGAAAGGGGGTCGTTTTTCTAAATAATATTGTTTGGGGTTATTTTTCTAATTAATTATTCAAAAATGAATATTTACATAAAAGTGCCAATAATAATACTTGTATTACAAATAAGTACCTAAAGTATAATAACTTTTTTATTTAAGTACCTAGAGTATTTTTTGGTTAAAATAGGTCCTAAAGTACACTTTTTGGTTAAATTAAGTACCTTGAGTATACTTTTTGGTCAAATAGGTACCTAAATTATATTTTATTGTCAAAATAGGTACCTAAACTATTTTTTGGTCGAAATAGGCACTTAAACTATATATATTTTTCATCTAGGTTCCTAAAATTTGTCACGTGACATTGATTAAAAAATACATCAAATACCTATTTTAACAAAAAAATACTTTAGGTACCTATTTTAACAAAAAAAATATACTTTAGGTGCCTACTTTGATGAAAAATATTTTATGTACCTATTTTGACAAAAAATATATTTTAAGTACTTAATTTAACCAAAAATTTACTTTAGGTACGTATTTTGACCAAAAATACTTTAGGTACCTAAATAAAAAAGTTAGTATACTTTAGGTATTTATTTGTGATATAGGCATAATAATTATAAAAGAAGGAGGAGAAGAAGATAGGTTTGGTGCATGGCACATGTAGCAAGAAACCCAGTGATGATGAAAGGAAGGTCAACAATAGCCGGTGCTTGCTTTCGGCTGGTTAGGTTAGGTGTGGGTTTAGGGTTTGTCAAAATTGGAAATTTAAATTATATGTCCATGCGGTTACCCTGTCTATTTCCCGATTAAATGCATCAAAGTTGTGGCTACACACCCATATTATCACACCAAACTTTTTTTTCTTCTTGTGTCTCGACTCTTAAGCTTGAATTTTCTTTTTCCATTTTGAATCAGTCGTGTAAGCTTCAAGTTTTTTTTTTATCAATGCAGACTAGCCGAGCTTTTTTTTTTTAAATCCTAATTTGGTACATGAATTTAGTTTTGATATTCGGATCAAATAATCCAAAGAATATTCGATACACATGCATTCCAAGTAAGAAACATAGGTGCTTGGGACAACAACAAAAAATTAGGTACGAAAATAAATATTGTATAATGACCTGAATTTCGAAATCCAAGGGTTGGATTCAAACGAGCCGTGGGCCCACATGTAGGGTCACGATGTTGGTCTCGTAGGAGGCCCAAAGGGGTCTCTTGGTGGGTCTCCTTTGATGTTGGGCTTGAGTCTTAGTGGTGTGGGCATGGTAGGAAGATGAGGGAGGGGTGCTAAGGTAATTTCACCACCTTTTAAAGTGGAAAAGGCTGCCTTTATCCCATTTAATTTCTGCAGAAAGCTCAAGAGGGTGAGCTCATCTTGTTCCCTTATACCTCCCACCTCTCTCTTCTTCACAATCTTTGTAACACCCTCTTCCCGTATCCATCACTTAATACGAGTCAGAGATGTCACATGACACTTTATAAAACAATTAACTCTTAAAAATTGGTAAAATTTTGTTTCTAATAAATTAAAACACAAAATCAGAGCTCCCTTTACCTTTCAAAAATAAAAAATGACTATTCAATAAATAATAGACTGAATCAAAATACACAAATTCTATTTCATTTATACACGCCACTAAAATTAATTAAAAACCTCAAGTATGATGTCATTACTCTGGTAGCTTGATGAAATTCTCTAAACTTGATGCAACGCCTTGCTTACTCCAATATCTTGAACCACATACGTGTGCAAAATTAAACACACACTAAGTACGAACTTAGTGAGGCAATTAGTAAACTATTTAGTTAAATCATGTGATCATACATTACATTATATCATATGACAATACAATACAATTCCCTGCAAAATGGCAAGCGAACCCAGTACAGTTTATATCATAACATAAAATAAATATAAATATCATGCTGTTAGTATTCATCAATCATCAGGTAGTCATTTATAGCATATAATTATTTAAAGATAGCCAAAAGTATGTAATATGAGATCAAGGTACTCTAGTCACGTGAATAAGACACCAGAGTTTCTAACGTGAACATGTAAATGAGTACGTACTCGAGGACGCTCTTTGCTCCTCATAAAAACACCTCGTTAGTGCCATTAGCACTATGGGCATGGATCCCTAGGGTGCACACCAAGGGCTTGGGTCCCCAAGGTGTATGTGACACCATCGTAGTCACAAAAACATGTAATCATATCATAACTTGAGTGATGTAGCTGCTAAGGACTCTATGGCATGCCAACTATACCATGGACTCTCATAAATAAATACTTGGGCATTTCATTTCATTATCAATCAATCATCACCATTCATGTAAACGGACAATTCACATCCTATATTTCATCATAATTTTTCATATGTACTTGCCATTACTGTATTATGCATCACATCGATTATTCCAGTATATCATAATCAAAGTCTGTAACATGATTGAAATAGTTATCATAGAGGTGACCATGTACTTTACATGACACACGGTCTATCATGTTCAAAATAACATACCAACATACTTATCAACTAATTTTATAATACAATGTTAATAATTTTATCATGTCCATTATCTTGCCACTTGCAGACGTAAATTATAATTTATGACCAGTTTATAACTTTTAAACAATGCATTTTCATATTCAGATCAGGGTTGACGTATCGCAAGTCTTCCCTTTTATAATTAACATACATATAAATGTTGCACTCACCTTGGCCACTTAATATAATGCCTCACTACCTCCTAGTTCGATCCTTTCTTTCATAGTACCTCGAACCTTCTTTAATTCGGATTTGACTTCATTAATCACATGAATACAAAAAAATATTTATTAGGTTCAAATCTATCAATTCCTTAAACATGTTGTCTAATATAATCATTCAAATATAAAATTTCCAAATATTTTTTTTCTTTCTTCCTTGTACTGTTCAAAAACTCATTATGGTCCTTAGTGACCAATTTGAACTTCCAATATTTCTTCCGAGATTGCTAACTAACATTTAAATACAAAATGTTTTAAATTCCATTTTCTGACAAATTGCGCTACCTTCAAAGATTTACTTATACAGGGCAGAATACATACTAGATCTTAATTTCCTTTACATTGTAGAAACTAGATTCGATATCGGTTCTAACGTTATAAGCCACATAAATTAGCAAAATCTACCAAAATTATAAAAATTCTTTACATTCACGATACATAGTTATCCAGGAAGAAATTGTTGTGTAATTTTTCTGACCCTCTTTCGAATAAAAATCCATATCTTTTAACACTGAACTCGAAATTAGTTTCCGTTTGTGGAAACAAAACTAGACTAACAAATCTTTACAATGGTAAAAAATTCATCATTTAACCATTTTTGAAGAATTTATGGCGAATTTTTAAACTTACTGCCATAATTCAAATTCCAACATAACTTTCCATAAATAACTTCTAATTTACACAAACTGCTCCTTATTTCTTTACTTGTCAATTTAGTCCTATCATTTTACTTCAAATGACTAGAATAAAACTTGTATTCATATGTTCTCTTTACATCCTTAATCAAAATAGGCTTAAACCTTTACTTCTCTAATTTATATTGATTTGTCGAGATGGTCACCAAAATTTCAAATATAAGGATTCAAGCTTTTTAACTTTGCAAATTAGTCCTCCAATCAACATTACTACCTTAATTCCATCATTTTAACTAAAAATCAGATTTATTTCTTCTACATATCCTCTTTGCCGAATAGACCATTAAAGTTTGTCAATTTGTCAAAATGGTCAGTAATGTGATTAATCATCGGTTTAGCATTCTAACTTCATTTTCATGTCTCTAACATCATTAATAATATAGATACACATCAAATTCACAAAAAATCAGATCTGATCCCTTAATTTGAAGCTTGCCAAAATGGCCCGTATGTATTTAACTTAGGGTTTTGCTTCCAAACAACAAATCAAGCTTACTAGATGATTAATCCAACATCACAAACCCTAAGTTAGTCTTAAATCCATAAACCCTAATCTTCTCTATACAAACCGAAATATGTAGTTTTTAAATCCCAACTCAATAACATGATTCTAACATCATACAAGCATGATTCTAACTTAAAATCAACCATGGATTCATAAAATCATAAAAGCCCCAATTTGTTCATAAACCCTAATTTCTTCTTCATATCAAATCTCACCAACCAAGCAAGTATTCTATGAATTATTTACATCAAAAGATAGAGCTCGAAGAGTAGAACAACTTTGTAGTTCGAAAGATTACCTGAAAAGCAAGATTCAGGGCTTAAATCGAGCTTGTAAAAATTTTCTCTTCTTTTTCTCTTCACCAACGTTTTGGAGAGTATCTTTGCTGATAATTCCTTCATATTTCATATATTTAAGAAACTTGTATCATTAAAAATGAATTTTTAATTCAATAAATTCCACTTGCCAAAAATACCCTATAACTAGATTTATATTTCTAATTTGCCATTTGTAACATTCCAACTAGACTTAGTTGGATTCTAATCAGCCACTATTCATCCATAAAAGAAATCTCAAAATTCCCTCCATGTCCCTTTTAGGCAAAATGACCAAAATGCCCTTTATTGATCAACTTACTCACAAAATTGCCATTCCATGTCATTTCGATCGATTTAAATTTTTCCCGATCTTTTTAACATCCAAATATCCATAAAATGATATTTTATGACTCTTCTAAGGTCGATGGAACTATCTTTGAAATTTTAGCTCGATCCAACTATCCGAATATTTTTCTGAATTTTATCACTTTATAGCCATTAATACAACTCCGTACGAGAATCTGGGTAACACAAAAATGTCATTCTTGGGGGTAAACTATTCATTTATGGGGTTAAAATATATAAATTTTAAAAATTACACTTTGATCCCTAAACTTTTCCAAAGTTATACTTTAGCCACAAAACTTTCAAAATTTACATTTTGGTCACTAGCCAAAATTTGGGATATTGAAATCTTTCCACAAGGGTCAAGGTAAAGATCAAATCTTTGTTGTTTTGTGTTGAAATTCTGGAATAGTTGTTGAGGGAGTTGTAATCATCATCCCACGATCTACGCGTCAAGGTAAGAACCATGGTTTTTGGTGGTAGGATGGGTTTTACGAGTTTTGGTGGGGGTTGGAGTGGATGAGCGGGATTAAAGTTTAAATCTCGTTTCTTGATGTTAAACACTTCCTCTATCATCTATTTTCCATCTAGGAGGGTTGCAACTCGTTTTACAACTTTGGATTTGTAGTTAAGGAGGTTGGAAAGAACTCAAAAGCTCAAGGTAAGGGAAAAGTTTGAGGCTGGTACAATGAGGCTCTTTTCCAGTGCTTGGAGGAAGGTTAGTTCAGTTTTATCTTCCTTTGTTTCTTGCAAATTCGAAATGTAAGGTCTTTTATGTTTGTTTGATGTTTTGGTGCTTGAAATGCTTGAGTATGGGTGTTAATGGTAAAACCTGAATTAGATGTTAAAATGGCGTAAAAAGAGTTCCATAACTTGTAAGTTTAGTTTGGGGGTCTTTCTATAATGATTGGGGGAGTGTTGGGATGAAATTTGAGCTCTAGAATTCGAATTCTAGGCTTAAGTATCGATACGACATGAACCCGTATCGGTACCCTGTTGATTTTTATGGCAATTCCAGCAAGTGTTTAGGGGAGGTATCGGTATGCGTGGGGGCGTATCGGTACTATCTCTATTTTATCAAATTTTAGTAGCTAAAATGGGTATCGATACGCTTGAGGGTGTATCGGTACAGTTAGGGCATCGATACATAACCCCGTATATCGGTACGTGTAACTAGCCAAAACCCTTGTGAGTGTGAAGCCTGGTATCGATACGTTTGGAAGAGTATTGGTACCCTGAAAGGTGTATCGATTCGCTTATGAAGGTATCAGTACCCTTTGGACAATCTGCTAAAAAATGTGAGTTTTTGCTCGGGGAGCCAAAAAATATAATGTTCGATCCAATGGACCCCTAAAGGCCTAAAATGAATTGTAAAACTGAGAAATGTCCCTGTACTCGAGCATAAAGCTTAAGAATTCGGTAAATTTCATGTGTGACTTTTGAGTTGTTAGCAACCAAATAATGATATGGTTTTGTGCTTGATGTGGTGTGCCGAGTGGGGACTTGTTTGATGGGATCCATATACCCAAGACGTGTTGCAACACCATGGTAAAAGAATTATCGAATGAAGGTTACCGATGCTAGGTAACCCATGCCTCATTCGAAGGTAGTCGAGGGGGAATTTCGAGTATGGGTGTACGTTCCAATGCTAGGTGACCCGACCTCACCAATGGTGTATGTTCTAATGCTGCGTGACCCTGTCTTACCCATTGAGTGTACATTCCTGATACTATGTGACTCGGGCCTCACTTCTACGTTGATGTGGTATGGTATGCTTGGGTCTTGTGTGTCCCATGATTATTAAATTATGTTTATTATGTGTTTAGGCAACTAGAGTAGCGCCACGTATCATTTTAATTGCCATATCATATTGTTTAGCTACATGCTTGTATTTATGATCCGCATGAAGCGTGGTAGAGTAGAGGTGTACCCACTAAGCTTTATGAGCTCAGCGTTTGGAATTGTTGTTTCCTTACGTAGGTTTTTAGGTGGTTGTGTTGCATTCAAAGGAGCCTCATCAGAGTAGAATTCAGTTCATGGATATGATTAAGAGTACAATACTTAGGCTTGTCGGGTGATGTATTCATAGGACCCTTATTTATGTTTGTAACTCTATTTGAATTTGTTAGTCATGGCGAATGCTTTTTATTACTTCGTTTTGAATTGGAGCTCCCATGCAAACGGTTTAAATATTTTGTATCAACTTATTTCCAAAACGTTGTCAGATTTATGGAACTGCTTATATTTTGGGCTAAATCTAGTTGTAAAATTTAATGAATGGGTTGTGCTTGAGGCCCAATGTGATGTCGGGTTTAGGGTATTACATATTGAAACTAAATTTGTAACGCCCCAAATTTTGGCCTAGGTGTTAGCTAGATCGATTAGACGGTTCGAGAGAATCAGATTAGGCGATTCGAGTTAGTTTCAGGAATTAATCCTTAATAAATGGTTTTTAGTTAAAATAAAATATGGAAAAATGCTAGAAAATATTTAATTAGTATTTTAAGGGTTTTGGTAAACTCAATTTGAATTAATAAAATCAAATTTTTGGATATTTTGTTCCGGTGACTAAAATGTAAAGTTTTCAAAACTATTTTGGTGACTAAATTGTAAAAGGGTCAAAACTTAGAATCTTTAAGGAGCTGATTTACCAAAGTTTTTTCATCAGATTTCCCCATTAATTTAGGATATTTTAAAATGGTTTTTAAAAGGTTATTATTTAAAAATAAAAGGGATTTGATTAAAAGGATTTTAATAACCAATTTTATTTTCTTACGTAACTACTTTTGTTCTCAACTTTTCTCTCCACTTTTTCAGCAGCCAAACTATTAATTTTCCTTCAAAATTCTTAGGAATCATTTCTTTTTGAATCCTTTTTGATTTTCTAATTGATTTCTTTGATTTCTACATCAAATTCTAATTGTTTTCTTGAAGATTTCATCCAAAACTTGCCAATTAAGGGAGAAATCAAAAATTAGAGGTGATTTTCATTTCTCTCCCCTAGTTAAAGGTTATTTATTGAAATTCCTAATTTCTTGATCCTTTACAACTGATTTTTCTTATGTTTTTTTGATTAAATCATGATTAATTGAGTTTTGATAAGAAATTTGAGAAATCTTGTTATGGATCTGATTTATGTTAATTCTAATTGATTTAGATCAATTATAAGATGTGTTTTAATGATATAAGAAAAGATTAATAAAAGGAATCCCGAAACTATGTGAATTGCTAATTTTTTAGGTTGTAAATAGTTAGATTTTGAGGTGATTTTGGTGATGTAAGGTTGCTGGAGGTATAAGGACGTTATATTATTTTTTTGGATGTTAATTAATGATGTTAAGATGTTAAAATCAATAGGTTTTGGCTGGGCTTTGTTTAGATGGAGTTTGGTTGTGATTTCAGTTGTTTTAGAGAAGCGTTTGATAGTTTTTTTGGTGTGGCAAAGTTGAGGAGATGTGCTATTGTGTTTAGAGATGCATGGAAGTGCATTAATTCTCTGTTTTTGTTTGGGTAAAGCAGGGGAGATGGATCCTTTAGCTTTTGGAGAGGTTGCATAGGCTTCGGAAGCTTGCTTTTCGCTTCTGCTAGAAGGGCGTTGTGTTGTTGGCGAGTGGAAAAGTGGTTTACTGCTTTTAAAAGGTTTGAAGATGATTTTTGGGAGTTTAGATTAAGTCTAGAGCACTTGTCTAAGCTCGGAAGTAAGTATTGGTTGTTCTCGCTCTCGTTTTCGGTTTTGGCAAAATACAATCTCATGCACATGTTTATGGTTTTGATTACTTACTGTTATATGCATGTTTTAGAAATGAAAGATGTTGCAAATGATCATATATGATGATTATTGAGTATGGAAAATGGAAAATGGTTTATGAAATGAGTTTTGAAAATACTTGAATACATGATTTAATGTATTGGAAATTGGTTGATTTGATGCATATGAAAAATAGTAAGGTAATGTTGTTTTATAGAGTATATTGGAAAGTGACTGGATTAAAAGTTATCGAATGTAGTTGGCTAGACATAGGGTTTAAAGTGCACTATAATAAGTAGCCTCATGGGTGTCGAGGGGTCAAGAGTGTGCCATGCTCCACCATGAGAACCGCAGTGGTCGAAGGGTCAAGAGTGTGCCAATTCTCCCGCTGGTGGATTTATACATCATAACCGTTGAGGGCTATTCCGGTTCGAGGGTGTATGTAAAGTGGTCAAAGGAACCACTTGGGAAATCCGTATATCCGATGTGTTTTTGATAAAATAGAATATAATTGGTTTTGAGTCACTTGAATGCCAATATATGATATAGTGTATCATGGGAAATGGATCATGTTTTGTATAATATGGTTTATACATGTATTGCTCTTTAAGCTTTCTATTTTGAGATTTTAGCATGAGAAAGCTTAAATTGAGGTTATTGCTAGAAATCCATGATACATGAGATGCAAATATTTTAAAGTGCATATTTGGAAAGATTAAAGAAGCATGAGATGTTTGACATGAGCTTGAATACATATTTGGAAACATGATGGTTTTAAATGCATTGATGAGTGTTTTTGAGATTTCCCTTACTATGCTTTATAAGCTTACATTCTTATTTCTCATCAATACAGAGAAACTAGCATTTTGGGCAACAAGCAAGAGGCGATCCAAGGGCAAAGTGATTTCGAGTATGGTTTTATAAGTACTTTGTAGTAATAAGAGGCAATATGACCAAGTTGTAATTGGGAGGGTTGTTTCGGTTAGTCCCTGGTTTGGACAAGTTACATTTGATAATTTGGACTTGTATGATGCTTAATATCTTGCTTTGAGGGATTGGGATAAGTTTGCATGCTTGGGTAGAGATCATGCCTATAAGACCTTTGGTTGAATATGCTATGTTGTTAATGATCCTCTACCATGTTCTTATGTTTGTGGAAATGATGCTTGAGATGTTATATGATGTTTACATGGTGTTTGAAGTTATTTGGAGTGAGCCAAATAGTCATATGTTGGACCTAGAGGTCATTACAGGCCTTTGCGAACCAGTACGGGTACTTAGGGATCGGTACGCAAGGTCTGAAATGACTCTGTTTAGAAGGCAAATTACCCAGGGGTACCGGTACAGTTAGCCGAGTATCGGTACACCCCTTGGAATTTGCACATTAGAATTGGTACACGAGTTTGAGTACCGGTACGACCCCTTCTTTTTTAAAGCGTCGTACTGATATGCAGGGTACCATATCGGTACGCATAAAGGTTACTGGAAATTGAGGTTTTGAAGGAAAAAGGAGGGGATCGGTACGAGAAATATATTGTACCAATACGAGTTTCTTTATGCATCGTATTGGAATGGTGGCTAGTATACCAGTACACAGGGCAGTTAAGTCCGTTGAACAGTATCGATACGGGCTTGCTGACCATTATTTTTTAATAACATATTTTTTCTTTTAATATCGCTTAGTAAATACACTAAGTAGAGATTGTTGACCATTATTTTTATCAAATAATGATGAACTTTAGAGCAAGTACACTCGTCGTATCAAGTAATAAAGTGATAAGTAGAGTGTCGAACCCATGTGAATTTGATCAATAAATACGAAGTTATAAAGCTTAAGAATGTGTTTGCAAGTATTGGTGATTTTCGGTTTAATTAAAACTAAATTAACTAATCTAAAGATAGCTATGATTAAGATAGACAGTTGCAGCGACTAACAGATAATTATGAAGGCTGGGATTATTGCTAAGGATATATGCTTGATTACTTATATCAATGTTATAACAACTGGCAATACATGTGTGCGTAAATCATTATATTCTTTATATACTCGATAGGATTTTCTAGTGAACTTCTGACTTTCTCGATGCCTAGAAGTTAATAATATTGTGGTTAAGGTGATACATGTCTGCGTTAACCCTAACAACCCTATTATTTATTTAAGAACTCTCTTTTAGCCGTTGAAATCCTAAACTTATGTCTAAGCCAGATTAAGATTAAGTTGATAGGCCCCACTATTTGCGTTTGTATAACCTAGCTCTCTCGATATTAAGCCACTGATCAATAGTTAACAAGCCTCTCTCGATAGCTCTTAAAATTAACTATGCATGAAGAACGATGAACAAAATAGATAAAAAGGAAACAACTAAAGAATTTAAATAGAGTAATCATAACATAAAATCCTGGGACACAATAATCCCAACTAAAATATTTAGCTCATGTCCGAGCCTAAAAAATTCATTATTAAAAGAGATAATATGACAGTTTATCAAGCAAAGAAAAGAAAAGAGCTGAGCGTCCTCAACAAAACTCGCTTTGTGCCGTCCAATTTTGTTGTAGGCATGTTCTTCGTTAGCCTCTCTCGATAGCTTCGTTTGTTGAGGAGAATTTTCTAGCTTCGCCCCTGTGGTTCTCCTCAAGCTTTGGACTAGGAATGTCATCTATATCGCGCTCTCCTTGAAGTAGAATCCAAGTCTTCCTTATATAGGCGGTGAAACTAGGGTTTCAGTACCCTATAGTGTACACAGCTTCATTAAAGAAAGCCAATTGTTTCCCGCTTCATTAGATGTTGCATATCTGGGAGAAAGTCAACATGGGCAAAGACAGATTCATCTCTAACTCTTCATGCCTTGTCAGCTCCAGCCATTCGATCTGCTCGTCCTCTGCTCCAGCAATCCTCTAGCATCTACCAGCATCCTGCACATGCACCACAAAATACCACCTTTCCTGTAAAATGCACCAATATATATGACATTTAAAGCACAGATGGTGTAACTCCCTATCTACATACAAATATGTACAATCTAACCTGAGCTTGAAAATATGCAAAAGACAAGGAATAAGGGCATATAAAATAGGTCATTTATGCACTCGTCAATATTACTTTGTAATCACCTTTAGACTATTAAACAAATTCTCCATTGCTTGATTTGAATCTGAAAAGTACAATTCAACAAAAACAAAAGTTCAAATTTGAGGGTTAAAAATGTAATATAGTTAAACAGAATACTAAGAAGTCCGTGTAAAAACAAATATTACACGGCTCTTCTTTAAAATCTAAAATCTAATTATTAACTCTATAACTCTATATCATAAATTCTAGAAACCTAAACTCTAAACCCTACAACCTAAAACCTAAACTAATTTCTTAAACCCTAAAATTAACAAGCTCATGTAAACTAAAATTTACACAACTTGTGTATCAAAGTTATTCTCATTGAGAGAAGGGTTAATATTTGATGTATAGACAGTGAGAATTCTATTTCAACAAGCATGCCTATTAAAGATTTAAAACCTAAAATTGTTAAACCCTAGATATTAACATCTAAACTATAAATTCTAACACAAACTCTAAATCCAAAACAGTAAAACCTAAACCCTAAATTAAACTCCTAACTCTAAAAATAAACTTGATTATGTAAACTAAAGTTCATGATAGTGCATCAAATATTCTTCCTTGAGAAAATATAACATGCTTTTAATATGTATTATATTAGATATTTTATCAAAGTATATATATTAAATATGATATTATCTTAACTAAAGAAAATATACCATCTTTCCTGTGAAAAGTACCAATATATATGACATTTAAAGCACAGGCAGTGTAACTCCCTATTTACATACAAATATGTACAATCTAACCTAAATGCAAACATATGAGCTTTAAAACATGCAAAAGACAAGGAATAAGGGCATAGAAAATAGGTCATTTATGCACTCGTCAAATACCCCCAAACTTGAATTATTACTTGTCCTCAAGTGATGCAAAATGAAAGCAAGAAAAATAAAAACATAAAATAAGAATATTAAATAGCCCCTAAGTCCCAAGGTTCCACTAAACTATGATTATAGTGATTCCAATATATGTTGCAACATTAATTCATTCCTCAACTATGTTGATGATATGCAAATGTATTAGAGCCCATAGTTTTGTTCGAAAGATCAAACCTACTGTAGGTGCAATGTGTGCTAAGTTACATGCATTCATCACTTAATAGCCTTAGAGAAGCTTAAGGGCTGCTTTCTTTTTTTGCCTTGGCATATTGTTTTTCCTTGTTAGCACAATTTTTACTCCCTTTTCTTTTTAAGCTTTAAAAACTATATCCTTGGGGCTACAGCTCATCACATTAACTCTTCAGTACCTAAAAATAGAGTGGAGCAAACTGCCCATCCCTAGGCCCTACGAGCAGTGTCATCCTGTGAAGACTTTCATTCACTTTTTTTCAATACTATCATTCTTACCAGGGAAAGTTAAATGGAGCAAACACAACTCACCTAGTGTACTAAGATAGCAAGATGCATAGAAGAGTGTCCCTCAACAGTTTTGTTTAAATTATCAAGTCTTAATTTGATTTTCAGGGAGTTTTTAAGCTTTTATTTTTCTACATTGAGCATTAAGATCATTCACTTTGATTCATGCTTTGGCATTAGAAAGTCGACATAGAGCATCCCTAAGGTTTCTTAAATGTTCAGATTGCATGCAACAAGTGATTTTTAAGGGATACAACAAATTTATCATAAATTTCAAAACCTAAAGCTCTTAACACCTTGTAAAGCTTCAACATGGATTCATCATAAGAAGTCATTATCAATGCAACAACAGATTCAGAATCAAAGAAATCATAGCAAAGGGAGCCTATCAAACATATTAGGCAAATTACAGTTCTAAAAAAATTTAAATTGTTAAATTTAACCTAATATATGTATGGGTATATACTCCCCCAAACTTGAGAATCGCATTATCCCCAATGCAAAAAGAAAATAAATAAAAAACAAATCAAATCAAATCAAGAAAAAGAAAAACATGCACTATATGAAAAACTAAACTAAACTAAAAATAAGAATAAAAACTAAACCAGAGAGTTACTAGGGTGGTGGTTCCTAGATGATAATGCTTTTGCCTTTGTCTCGGGCGGACGTTTTTTTCTTGGTAGGGTAAGAGGAGGCGCTAACATCAGTATCTGGCCGCTATCTCAAGCGGGTGGTGGCGGTGGCAGGTGCTTGTGCCAGCATATTGTGGTCTTTTTGGGCATCTAGCAGGAGCTTGCTAACCAAGGCTTCCTCTACCACTGTCGTCTATTAGACATATTATAAATACGACTCTATAAGACTGGTCACTGCACACTGGACAATCCGGCAGAGGTCATGAGTTGATGAGGTGACAAGTTTAGCCGGCATGTTGTATCCTTCCATTTGCTGAAATTGAGAGGGTACCAACTGGTATTTTATTTAATGATGTCATCTTCCCCCATTCTTCTATCTTTGTTTTCTGGCATAAGGCTGTGATAAGATTAGGAAAAGTTAAATCTTTGGGCTTTCTTGTGGGCGTTGCCCTATTTATGATGGTTTTGTAAATATATTCATACGGGTTGATGTCCCGACTATTAAGGATAGAATACAGGAGCATCAGCCGTCAGTAAGAAACTGTAGATCGATTTTGGGTTGGAAGAATACAATTATTAATGAAGTGCATCCAAAACTTTGACACTGGATTGAGCTGTGCCCAGTGTATCTTCCAAACATAATAGTGGTCCTGGTCCCATGTAGTCCCGAGAATGCAGAGGTCTGTCAACAACTGGGCATATATGTTGGTTGTTGCTGTGACAAAAAAGTTTCAATGTCCTCCGTTGATTGTGGAAAGGTTGTAATGGTCGGTAATTGCTTCAGATGAGAATACAATATTCATTCCTCGTACATAAGACCTTCCAATTGGTCTGTTCCCCACATGAGTATAAAAATCATACACCCAGTCAGCGTTAACCTGGCATGGTTGCCAGAAAAAGCTCCCTACCCTTATGAGGTTATGACCGCATGTATATCTGTTTCAAACTTGCAGTGAACGTTCACAGTAAACTCTAACCCTTCTTCTAAGATCAGGTCCTGTTGGGTCATGTGTTTATACCTGGGCATTAAGACATTGTCTACTCTGTAGAGGCGGGCGTCAAGTTCGTGAATCTCCGCATAAGTCATATCTTTTAATTAATATTGGCTTTCTTTTGAGGTTGTAGGAGGAGATCAAGAGGACGAAGGGCTATTATTTCTCTTTATTTGAGTCGGCTGTTGGGATCAACAAGTAACTATAAGTTGTCAGTCCATGATTTAGAGAGATAAGTGAACTGGTTGGGATTTTAGAGCTTCACGATGGTTGCTTGTAGGGGATGAGAACTCTAAAAGGGGTCAAAGTATTGTCTTTTAAGGGAAATATAAAAGGTTAAAGAAGGAAAAGATAGGTATAATCATGAAAGGTCACACCCGTTATTAATGCAGAGTCCTGGCATTATGTAGAAGTCGAGTGGTATACGACATGATTAATAGGAAAATGACGTGTGGCAAGATATTGGTAAGAGAAAAAGTGTAAAGTGATAGAAATAATCCCTTATTATCAGGGAGTCCGTGATCAGTGTGGCTTGCTCTTTGATTTAAACTTGACATCTGCCATTGAAAACAAACAAAATTTAAGTAACATGTAATCCTAAAAAATTAAAACAAAGAATGATGCAAGAAATTAAGAGTACAAAAGAGAAGGCTAGAATTTAGATATGGTAATTGTTTGATAGTGGTTTAGAATATTTGTCTCGTAAAATATGAGCTTTTGTGAACACTCTATTTGCTACAACGTCTGCATGAATTGGCTCAGATGTTGATCCAAGAATTACAACAGTTGGTATTCTAATGAGTTACTAAATCTAAGAGAGGTGTGTTCATCATGCCATTTAATGATCTCCATTTCGTCCATAGTTCGCATAATTGGTGCGAGTCTCCATTGTGGTTTGGTCAAACTGTTGTAATATCCTGCAAGCAAAACCTCATACAATCATAAAGTATGACTTATATTCTTCAAGTCAGCAATATTCCATCCAAAAGTCTCATTATATCGTGAAAACACAGGCAGTAGTTGAGCCTTTTGGTTAGGTTTTAAGCTAGCAGATATAACAAACGATAATGTTTTACCCTTCCTTAGTAGATGCTCAAACGAAAGCTTAGGACATTTGAACTCAACATGATCCAAAGGCTCAAAAATCACACCTGGTCGAGTGAGCACAACATTAGATTGTTCAATCTCTACGTTACCTTCTTCCTCAGCTTCATGCATGACCTCATCAAAGTTAGTTTGCTTCTCAGCATAAATGTGTTGGTACAACATATCTTGGGAAAAATTTCCTTAATTAGGGCTTTTTCACTTTCCACAAGCTGACATTCTTCATAGTCATCCACGTACTTGATTGTGCTGAAGACATTGAATATGATCTTTTGGTCGTTCATCTTTATGGTAAATTCACCTTTTTTGAAATCGATCACAATGTGCCCGGTGGCTAAGAATGGTTTCCCAAGGATGATGAGAGCATTCTCATCAGCTTCGCAATCAAGAATGATAAAGTCTACCAGGAAGACAAGCTTATCTACCCTGACTAGCACATTTCAATTCTGCCCACGAGTCAGATTTAAGATCGATCAACCAATTGAAGGATCATTGATGTAGGCTTTGTTTTTTCCATCCCTAATCTTTTAAATACAGATTTAGGCATCAAATTTACACTTGCACTGAGATCTCATAAGGCACGGCCAAAGTAGTTGTGACCCATCAAACATGGAATGGTGAAACTACCAGGGTCCTTTATCTTGGGTGGCAAATCACTCAACACAGCCACGAACTCGCCCATAGTAGTATCAATTTCAACCTAACTCATCTTTCTCTTCTTTGTCACGATTTCCTTTAAAAACTTGCATAGATAGGTATTTGGCCAAATGACCTCTAAAAGTGAGACATTGATGTGCAACTGTTTAAGCATATCTAAAAATTTCTGTTACTGGACATCTTGTTTTTGAACTTTCAATCACTGTGGGAATAGAGGTAGTGGTCTAGGCTCGTCTTGTAGCTTACTGGATAAAGGTGCATCCTTAGTTTGGTCTTCCTTGTCTTTGGTAGCAAGGTTACTCAAGAGTTGGTTTCTCTGGTGTAGAAGCATCAATAGATGGCTTGCTTAGACTAGGATCTACTGGAGAGCTTCCCCCAAACTTGGCTTCTGTCCTCAGTTGCGTGCCACTACATAGAGTGATGGCATTTCACTACTATGCATTAAAGGCCTTAGTGACTTCAGTATCACTAGGTAATCTGCCAAATGGTCTCGTTTTCAACATCTAGGCAATCTTTCCAACTTGATTCTCTAGAGACCTTATCGAGGTGCTGTTGTTTTGCATGATCGATTACTAGTTTTACAATATGGCAGCCTGCGTTATGAGTATGTCATTGTGGTTCTTTAAGTGGGCTGCTTGATCCTGCATAATAACACTGACAATTTCCATAAAGGATTGATAAGAATTATCAAAAGAACTAGAATTAGAGTTAGAAGCTCTCTGGTTCTACCTCTGAGTCTTTTATTGGAATCTAGGAGGTTCATTAGTGGCATTCTGTTGTGCTTCTGAATTGCCTCTGTTGCCTCCCCAACCAAAGTTTGGATGTTACTATCACCCTAGATTATAGGTGTTGGAGTAGGGATTGTTGTTGCGGTTGGTGTTCCCTATGTAGCATCCAGACTCTTGTTGTTGAGGGCATGCACTCGAATGATGTTCCCCATCATAGTGCTCACAAGTGTATTGCACTACCTTAGCCTCTCGAACATTCGATGGCCCTTGCATGTTCTTGAGCAAGTTGGTGATGGTAGAGAGTTGAGCTACTACAGTTTGAGAGTCATCCAATTGGAATGCTCTAGTGGCTTTAGGTCTAGGCTTCAATATCCCTCTTGGGAACTAGTAGTCGGTGTTGGCTATCTGGTCAAGTATCCGAAAAGCCTGGTCAAGTTCTCTGTCGAGCAAAGTACCAATAGCAGGCGAGTCAATCATCATTGTTGGTGCAATGACGTCATTATAGAACGTCATAACTTGTAGCCAATCTGTAAATCCAATGATCGAGCACTTACGAAGTAGGACTTTGTATATATCCCATGCTTCATATATGTGTTCATCATCATATTGTTAGAAAGATACGATGTCGCTTCTCTTCCGGTTGTGCACGTTCGGTGGATCATATTTGTACAAAAGCTTGCTGCACAAGTCATCCCAAGATGTAATAGATCCTGCATAACAAGTCTTCAACCATGCCCTGGCTCGATCTCGCAAAAAGAAAGGGAATAGCTTGAGTCGCAAGGCATCAATAGGAATATCTGGTTGTCTAAAGCAATCACAGACTTCCAAGAAAGCTTGAATGTGTTCCCGAGCATCCTCTCTTGCTGATCCTCCAAATTTTCCAATTTTGTTGAGCATGTTGAACATAATAGGCTTTAGCTCAAAGTGAGCTGTCCCTATGTCAGGCACAACAATTGGTGGATTGAAAGAGTTGATAACGGGCTCAATGATCTCTCTAATGAGCCTTCTAGGTCTGGCAGGTGGTAGTTCCTCATGTTTTCTTTGGCCATTGGCTCCCGCTCCAACAACTCTCTATCCATCGACTATTTGTATGCCTAGATTTGCACGTTCTCAGGGGGTTCTCGTTATCATTCACCATATTATTTTTCTCTTGTAGTAGTCTCCGAATAGTTCTTTTGATCTCCAGATTATATAGAAGAATAAGCTCGGTGGTAGACCTTTTGGTCATGCACCGGAATGCACCTGAGAATAAAAATAAAAACAAAAATTAAATGCAATAAAAATAAAGTCCTAAGCGTATTTGCAACATAATTATTAATTGCCAATCCCTGGCAACAAAGCCAAAAACTTGATGCTTTTCGAATATTGATGTACTTTAGAGCAAGTATACTCATCGTATCAAGTAATAAAGTGATAAGTAGAGTGTCGAACCCACGAGGATTGGAACAATAACTATGAAGTTATTAAGCTTAAGAATGTGTTTGCAAGTATTGGTGATTGTCAATTTAATTAAAACTAAATTAACTAATCTAAAGATAGATATGATTAAGATAAACAGCTGCAGTGACTAACATATAATTATGGAGGTTGAGATTATTGCTAAGGATATATGCTTGATTACTCATATCAATGCTATATCAACTGGCCATACATGTCTACGTAAACCATTATATTCTTTATATACTCGACATGATTTTCTAGTGAACTTCTGACTCTCTCGATGCCTAGAAAATAATATTGTTGTTAAGGTGATACATGTCTGCTTAACCCTAACAACCCTATTATTTATTTAATAACTCCCTTTTAGTCATTGAAATCCTAAACTTATGTTTAAGATGGATTAAGACTAAGTTGATAGCTTAGCCTCACTATTCAGGTTTGTATAACCTAACTCTCTCGATATTAAGCCACAAATCAATAGTTAATAGGTCTCTCTCGATAGCTCTTACAATTAACTAAGCATGAAGAACTATGAACAAAATAGATAAAGAGGAAACAACTAAAGCATTAAAATAAAGTAATCAAAACATAAAATCATGGGACATAATAATCCCAACTAAAATATTTTGCTTATGTCTGAGCCTAAAACATCCATAATTAAAAGTGATAGTATGAAAGTTTATCAAGCAAAGAAAAGAAAAAAGCCGAGCACCTTGACAAAACTCCCTTCGTGTTGTCCAATTGTGCTGCAGGCCTCCTCCCCATCAACCTCTCTCGATGGCTTCATTCGTTGAGGAGAATCTTCTAGCTTTGCCCAGGTGGTTCCCACAAGCTTCGAACTAGGATTGTCGTCTATATCGCGCTCTCCTTAAAGTGCATCCAAGTCTTCCCTATATAGTTTGTTAAACTAGGGTTTCAGTACCCTAAAGTGCATGCTACTTCATTAAAGAAAGCCAATTGTTTCTCGCTTCATTAGAAGTTGCGTGTCTGGGAGAAAGTCCACATGAGCAAAGATAGATTCATCTCCAACTCTTCATGCCTTGTCAGCTCCAACCATTCGATCTGCTCCTCCTCTGCTCTAGCAATCCTTCAGCATCTACCAGCATCATGCACATGCACCACATTTCCCGTGAAAAGCATTAATTTATATAACATTTAAAGCACTGGCGGTGTAACTCCCTATCTACATGCAAATATGTACAATCTAACCTAAATGTAGACTATATGAGCTTGAAAACATGCAAAAGACAAGGAATAATGGCATATAAAATAGGTCATTTATGCACTCGTCAATATACTACTTTGTAATCACCTTTAGACTATTAAAAAAAATTCTCCATTGCTTAATTTGAATTTGAAAAGTACAATTCAACAAAATAAAAAGTTCAAATTTGAGGGTTAAAAATGCAATATAGTTAAACATAATACTAAGAAGTCTGTGTAAAAAAAATATTAAACGACTCTTCTTTAAGATTTGAAATCTAATTCGTAACTCTATATCATAAATTCCAGAAACCTAAACTCTAAACTCTAAACCCTACAACCTAAAACCTAAACTAATTCCTTAAACCCTTAAATTAACAAGCTCGTGTAAACTAAAATTTACACATGTGTATCAAAGTTTTTCTCATTGAGAGAAGGATTAATATTTGATGCATAGACAGTGAGAATTCTATTTCAACAAGCATGCTTATTAAAGCTTTAAAACCTAAAATCTAAATTTCTAATCCTAAATTGTTAAACCCTAGATATTAACCTCTAAACCATAAATTCTAGCACTAACTCTAAATCCAAAATAGTAAAACCTAAATCCTAAATTAAACTCCTAACTCCGAAAATAAACTTGATTGTGTAAACTAAAGTTTATGACAGTGCATCAAATATTCTTCCTCGAGAAAATATAACATGCTTTTAATATGTATTATATTAGATATTTTATAAAAGTATAACATGCTTGAGAAAATTAACCCTACCCCAAATTCCTTAATCATTAATCCTAAACCCTAAATATAAATTTTTAGTGTGAAGGTATAAATAGAGGCACCGAGAAAATATTTCCATTCAAAATCTCAATGAATTGAAGTTAGTGTGAACATCAGGTTCTTGAACTCTATAATTAGAATTTGAAATAAAAGATTATATTGATCTCCTAGTGATTAACTAGCTGACTACACTAATATCTCATGAGCACCATCTGCGTCACAGTCACAAACTCTATAATTTCCTAAGGGTTTAGTGACATATGATATCACATCTACTCTCAAAAGCAGAATCTCATCAGAAGAAGACCCCATAGTCAACTGTACAATATTGCTGCGGATGAATGCAATTTTTAACCCAAATAAACATAATTGTTTAAGTAATGTCCAGTTCTACAATGTTATTGGATTCCATGGAACATGCATGCTTGTACCTAAACACTCTTCACTGCTGTTACTGCTTTATATTCATAAACATGTGTATGTACTTTTGAGGCATGAGAGGTACCATAGGTCGATGACAAAGAAAGATAAATAAATATATGTTTTATTAATTATTATTTCGAGAAATTATTCTTGTCAATGAAGTTGAAGGTGATTAAAAGCTCTCACTTTGCACGTTTCCCTCTCTCTCGTTATAGGTATAATACTCATTTCGAGTAAAATTTTCTGGCAGGAATTGTTAAAAAAGCTTAAATAACAACGTTAAATTATGTAGTTAGTCATTCAACTTTCACTTTGTTTTTTATCTGACTTTCAAATTTTGATTTTTTTCATTCAACTTTTGAAATTCATTTTTGTTGTCACTCTACCTTAAGTGCCTAACGCCATTTATTTTTTTTGGGTAAATTTATGCAACCCTAAAACTTTCCTCTAAAACCCAAAATTTTGGACTCCATTTGATTCATGGATGCTACAATGTTTTCTTCCAAATTCGAAGACATGTCGAGAATAAGGAGAAAAACAATGTATCTCGATTCCACAATGATCAGGTGGTGGAGATTGCAGATCGAACAATGTTAAGGTCAAAACTTTGATTTGAGTGTTGTTGATTTCGATAGAATTTCAAGAAAAACCAAACTGAGAAGACGAAAAGGGGGGGAAAGGGAACATTTTAATACCAGTTACATCACACACAATAGCTGTCGACGATGGAAAAGGATGCCAACCATGAGAAAGAAGAAGTGTAAAATGTTTGGTTAATTTCATAAATAAATTCTTCTAAAACGTAGTGTTTTGGTACTGTCATTAACAACTTACGCTTGGGTGGCCAAATAAAGCGAATTTCAAAAGTTGGGTGTCTAAAATAAAAACAAAGTAAAAATTAACTGATAAATGCATAATTTACCAATACCTTTAATATACTCTATAGGGTTGTGCAAAATCGGGTTTAGTTGATCATTATTTTGGTCAACCAATAAATTTAAGTTAACCGAAATATTCAGTTTGGGTAATGATTTCTTTATTTTGTTTATTAAAAATATAAAATTTAATAATTGTACTGTTATGGTAAATGTGCAAAAACAATTAAAAAGTCAAAAATTTAGAGTTCACACTTTCCAGTAATAGAATTTCAGACCAAAAAGTCTTGAGAGAATTTGAGGATATTAAAACCACTTGACTACATGATATTTTAGTATATAAAACTTAAAAAGATTGTAGGTAACTGCTCAGATTTGTTATCTGATTTTACCTAAAATTGAGAACCATAACTGATTTTTAATAAAAAAATGCACACCAAAGCTATTTTTAAATTCAGTTAACCAAATTTTAAATCAATAATTTTCTTATTCAATTTCAATTTGTCGGATTTTTACACAATTCAACTCTCGAAAAACATGTTTACCCGCCCAATAAAACTTTTTATTATTATTTTTATATAATTTAAAAGTAATTACAAGGTAGTATCTATTGATAGATATTCTTAACCCTTTGACAATACATACATCATGCAGACGTTGCGATTGAACCGAGATCTCTTATGATGAACATCATCCGCTTTTCTATTGGACCTCTTGTTAGGTTCCAATGAAACTTTTTAATATTCATTAAATTAAATAGATGTATCATTTTAAAAAGAATCGCATAAAAAATACCGTAAGAGTTATTGGAATATCATGAACATTGAAATGGAAAATATTAATCCCAAGAATGTCTAAAGGCTCAATTATCAATTTTCTTTTTCTTGAAAGAGAATCTAGAAAATTAGTAAAGAAAAAGTAGCGATTAAAAGAAAATTCCTTCCTTCCATACATACATACGTTTACTGACCACAAGTTTTAAACTCCTTCGTATCTAAGAGGGGACTCGAGCCTTTGACCAATGATTAAGGTAAAGAGAACCCTATCGTCTCATCTAATTCTGTGGTAATATCATTATTGTTTTTTAACTATTAATATTCGACCCATTAGCCTACTAATCCAGATCGGAACTCGAGTTGTTGCATCATTTATACCCCTGAGTTTTCAATTACTTCAAGTAGCATTGAAATTTGATTTTCGCTTCAATTACACCATTGAGTCATTAACACACTAACGTGCGATGATATGGACGACGGTTGTTGACATGAATCGTGAACCAAAATGACATAGTTGTTTGTGTTTGTTTTGATGCCAAAATAGCCTAAAACGACATCATTTTGTTAGAAGAATATGTTGAAAATATATGCATTGGAGGGGGTTTGAACTTGGGACTAGAACAAAAGGTTGTGCCTAACTGCCATACCATAGAGAGAGGTGGAGACATTAATCTCACATCAGAAAGGAAATGGAAGTTATTGGAATATAAAAACGGTGGTGTGACCTATCTTACTATACATGACTTTTAGGAATACGGTAATGGTCTCGTGACAATTGGTATCAAAGTGACCCTTGATTCTTTGATTACACAACGAGCACCTCAAACCTCAATGGTTATGGTAGGCAGGGTGAACAACCATGACAATGGCCTGTGATAAGGACGTCGTGAGGTTGAGATGGATTTCTTTTATTTTATGATATAATTGTAGAAATATATTAGTTTCATAACTATTAAAGTAATAAATTTATAAGATGTATAATTTTATAAATATATATTATCTTATATTATTTATAAATAATATTTTAATTTTGTAACATAAATTATAAATAATATTTATAAAGTTAAATATATTTTATATCATAAAATAATGAAATTAAACTCAACAGTAGTAAAATATATATTATTTGTGTTAAAATCATAATAAAATCCCAAGATGATTTATTTGTTAGATATGAACTTTTGTTTCAAAAGGTCTAAAGTTTCAACCCCTTTAAGTACATATATTTTTACCATATGAGTTGTTAATGAGCTAACCATCCAATGGTATAATTGAAGCAAAAGTTAAAATTCAATGTTATAATTAAAATAATTGAAAGTTTAATAGTATAAACGATACAATGCCTAAAATTCAACAACACCTGAAGTATTTTACCCTACTATGTATAAAGTATGCCGTAAGATTCAAAATCTTAAAAACACAGCATTCCCTGCATTTCTCTTTTTGTGCCAATAACTTGAACCTCAAGAAGATAGGTTTACAAATTACATAGCCATGTGTACCATCCCTATGGTTAAATAATAATAATAATACTTGTATTATAAATAAGTACCTAAAGCATATCAAACCTTTTCATTTAGGTACTTAAAATATGTTTTGGTCAAAATAAGCACCTAAAGTATATTTTTTGGTTAAATTAATTACCTATAATATAATTTTTGGTCAAAATAGGTATCTAAACTATTTTTTTTGTCAAAATAGGCACTTAAACTATATATATTTTTCATCTAGGTTCCTAAAAGTTTTTATGTGACATTGATTAAAAATACATTAGATACTTATTTTAACAAAAAAATATACTTTAAGTACTTAATTTAACAAAAAAAAATATACTTTAAATACTTATTTTGACAAAAAATATTTTAGATAACTAAATAAAAAATTAGTGATATAAGTCTAATAATAATAATAAAAGGAGGAGAAGAAGAAGATAGGTTTGGTGCACGGCACATGTAGCAAGAAAGTCAATGATGATGACGTGAAACGTAGGTCAACAATAGCCGGTGCTTGCTTTCGACTGGTTAGGTTAGGTGTGGATTTAGGGTTTGTCAAAAGTGGAACTTAAATTTTATGTCCATGTGGTTACCTTGTCTATTCCCTGATTAAATGCCTCCAAGTTGTGGCTACACACCCTTATTATTACACCAAACTTTTTTTTCTCTCTCTTTTGTGTTGTAAGCTTGAATTTTTTCGATTTTGAATCAGTCGTGTAAGCTTCAAGTTTTTTTTTATTTGGTTGTTACAATGCAGATTAAAAAAAAATCCACAATTGCAATATTCCTTAGCTGAGATTTTTTATATCCTAATTTGATACATGAATTTAGTTTTGATATTCAGATCAAATAATTGAAAGAATATTTGATACACATGCGTTCTAAGTAAAAAACATAGGTACTTAGGACAACAACAAAAAATTAGGTACAGAATTACGTAATGAAACCAAATTCAAGTATGTTTTGAATAATTTCTACCCAAGGAAGGGGAGAGTAATTTTGCTCCTAATAGATATTGAACCCACTATATAGGAGAGAGAGGGTGTCAACTGAGAACTTTTAACCATTTACTTTAGAGATTGTTGATCAAACTCAAGTACTTAAATGAGACTAAACAAACCTCTAATATTACATTGAAGTTATATTGATGTCAAATTGGGATAATTAAGAAATTTAGATATCAGATCAAACATTGAGAAGCCAAACTCAAATATCAAATTAGGACAAAAAATTTAGATATCATATTGTTATACCTCCGCCAATTATTACACCTTCGCCAAAGTCATAACCCTAAACTTGGTATTGCCTTCAGAAAGAGGCCTATGCCTTTGGAAGCCCCAGCCTCCGGGTCACCGATTCCAGGCACGCTAACAGACGTAATTATTGTCCCATCAGTCGAACTTACTCCTGGCAACCCATCAATAGCCATCATAACCCTGAGTCTGGTAAGTAAAGGTGTTAGGGGCCTATATATACGCATGGACATAGAGATGGAAAAAGATCTATCTTTCTCTTTCTCACTCTCTCTTCCTCTCCATATACTCCCCACTCCGACCACCATCTGCAGCTCTCAGCCCAAAACTAGACTAGATGAATCACCATCGACCATCACATCACCATCTTGGTCCTCATCTCTACCTCTATGTTTAGGGTTGGACGTTCGATCGAGTCGAGCCAAGTCAAGTAAAAAAATGTCGAGTTATTCGACTTCACAAGTCCTATTTTATGATTCAAGCTTTATTTGAATTTTTTTAATCGAATCGAGTTTATAAAATTTGAGTAGAGTAAAATCGAGTCAAGTTTTTGAGTTTCTATACAAATTTAATTTTAATTATTTATAATGTTATAATAAATATTGATTCCAATTTAAATGATTTTCTATATCCATATAGGATATACATATATATTTGTTTATATTTTCACATGTGATAAACAAAATATATCAGTCAGAATTGATAGACTAGACTCAAACTTAAAAATTGATCATCTAATTACTAAAAATTTTGAGTTATTCAAATTTCCATTTTATAACTCAAACTTTATTTGAAATTTTTTCAAGTCGAGTTTATGAAATTACAAGTCGAGTCTTTTTTTTTCAAGTAGAGTCGAGTCGAATAATTCAGTTTTTTCGAGTCGAGTCAAGTTTTACCCACCCCTATCCATGTTCGATGTCTGGCACTTTTAGACATCAACATTTGGTTCTGTAAGCGTGGAGAAAGCTTGGCAATCATAATCATTTGAGAGGCTTGACCTAAGTTTTCCTTGTACTTGATCTTTTTGACTGATGACGTCGGTGTAAAGACTGACGACAACAGTGAGAATTGACAAGCTCGTAACTAGTCTGTAATTAGAGCAAGTATACTCGTCAATCAAGTAATATAATGATAAGTGGAGTGTTGAACCCACATGAATTGGAGTAACAAACTCAAAGTAATTACACTTAAGAGTTAGTGAAATAATTGTGTGGTGATGGATTTGTGAACTATATGCAATGAAAGTAAAGGCAACAATGATCAGAAGGCAAACAAAGGTTGTAGCATATATTTAAATGACTATGGAAGTTGGGTTTATTACCTAAGAATTATGCTTAATTATTATTCGAATGCTATAGCAGTTGGAGATACATGTCTGCGTAAACCAAGTATATTCTTATCTAATCGATAGGGTTTTCTAATTAACTCCTAGACTTTCTCGATACCTAGAAATTGATAACAAGAAGCTATGGCAATACATGTCTGCATAAACCTTAACAACTTATTATCTATTCAAGTTCCCTTTATTAGTCATTGAAATCCTAAACTTATGTCTAAGCTGGATTAGAACCTAAGTTAACAACTTAAGCTCCACTATTCACGTTTGTCTAACTTAACTCTCTCTATATTAAGTCACATATCGATAATTAAAAGGCCTGTCTCAATAGATCTTACAATAATTATGCATGAAGCACAATGAACATAATAGATAAGGAAAAAATGCTATAACATTGAACAAATAATTAAAACATAAAATATTAGAAACAATAAACCCAACAAAAGAGTATTTAGCTCATGTCTGAGCAAATATCATCGATAATAAAAAATAGTAAAAGTCATGGCAGTTTATAAAGCCAAAGAGAAAGAATTCAAGCATCCTCGAATTCTCCTCCAAGCCCTCGAACTATGCACAATGCTCAGCACTCCTCAAGCCTCTCTTGATTGCTCTCATCATGTGGAGACTCCTCTTGACCCTCGAATTCTCCGATAGTTGAAGACAAAGGGTTGTTATCTACAATCAAGCTACCTTTGTTTGTAGCCCAAGTTGTCTTTATATAGTCGGCAAAGCTATGGTTCGGGAACCCTAAAGCACGTTAAGCCTCTTTAATAAGGATCTTTCTTTCTCGAGTTATTCAATGAAGTTTATATCAGAGAGGAGTCCATGTATGATTCAATCATCAAGAGTCAAGGTGTAGCGACTAATTTTTTTGAGCCGCTACAAAAATAATAAATTATATTGAAGGGGTCCCGCTTTTATTAAAAAAGAATTTCTTTGGAAAACTCGTATTTTGGAAAATATGGAATTGCCATCGGCCACTTTGGTAGACCGGACACCATTAAAAAATAGATATTCCTTTTTAACGGATGGGGAAGGATTAGCACCCCCACACCGCCCAAAATTGGTACCAAATAATTACCGCTTTATTAATATCAAATCTAACGAGTTAAAGTGACGATTAAATTAAAAATTAGTTATATGTGCGAGTAAATTTTAAGGGCTCCTATGTTCGAAGGATAAACAAAAATTACCACCTACTTCTCAGATTGGTAGCCAAGTTTACCCTCGAAAAAGGGAGCACGCCATTAACAATTTATACGCCGATATGTTACTTAATAAACATGATAAATCATACATAAACATAAATAAAAGCATAAACATGGCAAAGGAACGTATATTAAATATGAACAACAAAACCAAACAAGAATTAAACATGTACATTAATATATCATGACATCTAAACCATATATTAAATCTAATACAACATGTGAAGGGTCCGATCTAAACCAATGGAATTTTCTTGTTCCTTAATTCCTTTACTCCGTAAGATAAAATTTCTACTGGTTCCTCTTCATATGTCAAATCTGGTTGCAGTTCAATTTCCTCTAGAGTAATGACATGTGAAGAGTCTGATCGATACATTCGAAGCATGGACACATGAAATACATCGTGAATTTTACTCATCTTTGGAGGTAAGGCCAACTAATAGGCCACCAGACCAACTCTTTTGAGGATCTCATGAGGTCCAATAAACCTGGGACTAAGCTTTCCTTTCCGACCAAAACGTAGCACCTTCTTCCAAGGTGATACCTTCGGGAATACTTTGTCCCCAACTTCAAATTCAATATCTTTTCTCCTCTTGTTTGCATACGCCTTTTGTCGATCTGCAGCTTCTTTGAGATTGTTCTGAATAATCCGTACTTTGTCTTCCAATTCTCGAGTTAAATCAATTCTACCTATTTTGAATTATTTTGAACATTTTTTATCTTGTAACTCAAACCAATTGAGAGGAGTTCGACACTTCCGTCTGTACAATGCTTCAAATGGTGCCATTTTGATGCTTGACTGGTAGCTATAGTTATATACAAATTCAGCTAGAGGGAAGTACCTCTCCCAAGATCCATTAAACTCAATAATGCTAGCTCGGAGCATGTCCTCCAAAATTTGAATAGTCCGCTCTGATTGTCCATCTATCTGTGAGTGAAAAGCTGTACTAAAATTCAATTTAGTACCCACAGCCTCATGTAAAGCTTCCCAAAACCTCAATGTAAAACTCGGGTCTCTATCTGATACTATCGATATTAGAACACCATGCAGTCAGACTATCTCTCGTACATACAACTCATCATATCTATTCAGAGTATAATCCATACAAACTGGAATAAAGTATGCCGACTTCGTCAACCGATCCATAATAACCCAGATCAAATCTTTTTTGCTTGGAATGACTAGTAACCCTGTTACAAAATCCATTGTTACTTTTTCCTATTTCCACTGGGAATAGAGATAGGCTGAAGCAGTCCAAAAGGCATTTGATGTTCCGCTTTGACTTGTTGACATGTTAGACATTTTGTTACAAACTCTGATATTGCTATTTTCATTCCTGGCCACCAACATCGGGTCTTCAGATCTTGATACATCTTGTTACTTCCTGGATGCATAGTTAACGGACTATAATGAGCTCCTGTCAAAATCTCTTTCTTTAAATTGCCATTGTCAGGAACTTAAACTTTTCGTCGATAATATAAGCAACCATTTGACTTGATTTCATAATCTTAAGCCTCCCCCGATTCAGCTTGCTTCCTCTTTTCAAGGCATTCTTCATCCATCGCTTGTAATTATTTAATCCGATCCAGCAAAGTTGATTTAAGTTGAAATTCTACTGCTAATAAACCATCATATCCCAAAGACAATTGTGCGTTCATTGCATGCGGTGTAGAGAATGTCTTCCGGCTAAGAGCATCAGCTACCATGTTAGCCTTTCTGGGATGATAGTAGATTGCCACATCATAACCTTTTAGGAACTCGACCCTTCTTCGCTGTCGCAGATTCAAATCTCGCTGTGTCATCAAATACTTCAAACTTTTGTAATCAGTATAAATATAACACTTTTCACCATACAAATGCTGCTGCCAAATTTTTAGAGCAAAAATTACAACCGCCATTTCTAGATCATGAGTTGGGTAGTTTCTTTCATGAGTTTTGAGTCGCCGTGATGCATAGGCTACAACAAGACCTTCTTGCATCAGTACGCAACCCAAACCGTAATGGGATGCATCACTATACGTTGTATATTCTTTCATGGCTCTGGTTGTATTAGAACTGGTGCCTTTGTTAAAACTTTCTTTAATTTTTCAAAACTCTCTTGACACTTCTCTCTCCACACAAATCGAACACCTTTCCGCAGCAGCTGTGTAAGTGGTAAAGCAATGATGGAGAAATTTTGCACAAAACGTCTATAATATCCTGCTAATCCCAAGAAACTATGAACTTCAAAAACACTTTTCGGTGTCTCCCATTCTAGAATAGCTTGTACTTTATTGGGATCAACTCGTATTCCCTCTGTCGATACTATATATCTGAGGAAGGTTACTTCTGATAGCCCAAATTCACATTTGGAAAACTTGGCATAAAGCTGCCTGTCTTCTAATGTCTGCAATACTATTCGGAGATGGCGGTCATGATCAGCTTCTGTCTTCGAATACACCAGAATATCATCGATGAAGACCACCATAAATTGATCCAAATAGGGTTGGAAAACCATATTCATCATATCCATAAATACGGCGGGTGCATTAGTAAGTGCAAATGGCATCACCAAAAACTCATAGTGTCCATAGCGGGTCCTAAATGTCGTCTTTGGTACATCTTCTTCTTTAACTTTTAGCTGATAGTAGCCCGATCGAAGATCAATCTTTGAAAACACTACTGCACCTCTAAGCTGATCAAATAAATCCTCAATCCTAGGTAATGGATACTTGTTCTTTATGGTTAACTTATTCAGTTGTCGGTAATCTATACACAACCATAAAGAACCATGTTTTTTCTTTACAAATAACACCGGTACCGGTGCACCCTATGGTGACACACTCGGTCGAATGTAGCCCTGGCCTAAAAGCTCTTGCAACTGCGCTTTCAGCTCCCTTAATTCAGTTGGCGCCATCCTGTATAGTGCCATTATACCAATTCTGTTCTAGGATAAACATCAATTCTGAACTGTACCTCTCTATCTGGAGGTAATCCTGGTAACTCATCCGAAAACACATCTAAAAATTCTAGAACAGTTGGGATATCCTCTATCTTCTTGGTTGAAGTTTGCGTATCCACCACATAATTTAGATACGCCTTACATCCATTACACAACAACCTCTGAGCAATCGCTGCAGGGATCACTAAACCCAAACAATTATTTTTTTCACCCACTAAGATCACCTCAAAACCATCGGGTCCTTAAAGTACCAATCTCTTATTTTACATTTAACATCTGCATCATATGCCAATAGCCAATCCATTCCAAGAATAACCTCAAATTCATGGAATGGTAGTTTCATTAAGTCTATCAGAAACTCAACCCATTGAATTACTAACGGATAATTCTTACATATCTTAGTCACCCCTACACTATGTCTGAGTGGATTACTGGCAATCATATTATTAATAATATTCTCCACAAGAATCTTCCTTTCTGTGATCAACTTAGCTAACATACGAGTGGGTAGAACCAGGATCTACTAAAGCAAGTACAAGTTTACCATAAAGTTGGAAAATACCTGCTATGATATATGGGTCATGTTTCTCTTCATCAATGCGGATATTATATACTCGAGCTGGGGTCCGAAATTCCCTATTGGATACAGCTTCAGAAACTCCCTGAGACAGCGTCCTAGGTTACCCATCACCTCGGCCTCGACCTCTAGGGAAAGCGGCTGCAGATCTTGCAAACTGAATAGGCTTTTCGTCTTGCTTCTCCAGGCAGTCTTTAATAAAATGCTCAGTGTTACGACACCTGTAGTAAGCTCTTGTAGTTGCTCGACAAACTCCCATGTGTCATTTTCTGTAAAACTCGCACTCTGGAACTAGAGGTCTGCTCGATCCAGCAGCCGATGACTGAGCATACTGAAACTTTTTTTCTAAAGGATTCTTAGCGGATCCGGATGTCACCTTACTTTGAGATTGATTACTTTTACCTCGTTTAGACTACTTCGAGGTAAAAGTCTCACTGGGCCTTTTTGAAGCTCTGGAAGTTTGAGCTTTGATACATTCTATATAGGCTCTTTCCATGGCCTTTGCCATGTTCACTGCATCCTGGTATACTGATAAGTTCATACCTAATAGGAACTCTTTGGGTCTCGGGTGAGGCCGTTCAATGAACCAATCACAACGGGATTTTTCAGTTGGCATTAGATCAACTGCATAGCGGCTCAGTTTATTGAATTCCAACTCGTACTCGTATACAGTACGAGTACCTTGCTTAAGATCCAGAAATTGTTGCAGCATCTCTCTCATAAACTGATCACCAATATACTTGGCCTTAAATGCTTCTTGGAAAAATGCCCACGTCACCTCTGCAGCTGGTACTGACGTAGTGGCATTAGACCACCAGATGCGGGCATGTTCCCATAGCAAAGATACAACTCCCTACAGTTTCTCAGCATTCATACAATCTAACTCTTCCAGCATCACCTTAACATCATATAACCATAAATCAGCATCAATCGAACCACCCTCTCTATAAAATTCAGGAGCACCCATCTTTTTGAGCTCCTCAGCAGTCGATGCTCTTACAGGTACAAGAGCCGGAACTAGAGCTGGTGCAGGCGCTGGAGGCTGAAGCCTTGCAACCATTGCTCTAGTGCCTGAACTAATGCCCCATATTCTTGAGCTGGAGCTCCCTGTTACACATGTGGCTCAGCCGGGGCAGGAGCTGGGGGTAGAACATGTTGTACCTCGTTACTAATGAAGGTTTCTTCTTTTTTTTCTTTCTTCCTTCTCCACGGCATAAGCAAGAAAGGATAGACAAAATTTTTGTTCAACTATTGACTTAATATCATCCTAATTAAACTTAATTTTGCCACTTGTCAAATTAAAATGAATATTAAATTCATTTTAATTCAGAGTACTAATTTGCCTTTTAACTAAATTCATATTTATAATTCTTCTTAAAAAATGCCACTCCATTACATTTGAACCAAATTAGTCCTTCCTTAACTAGCCACCTTATAAAATATCATAAAATTTTATTTTATGATATTTATTCGATTCAAATACCCGAGATTCACTTAATACGATTTTCAAACTTCTGAACTATCAAATTTAATCCGAAAATTTCATATTTTCTAATGTCCATATTATAATGTAAAATCTCCCATATTTATGGAGTCAAACTCAGGAATTTTGACTCGGTCTATGATACCAATAATTACCCAAAATCTTTATCGGATAAAATTCTCTTGAAAATTCTCTAGCAGTTATTCATACAAATAATTCCTGATTACTCTAACTCATTTTTATCGATAAAAACTCGGTTATATGCCACTTCCCATTGGTCATCCAACCTAGATTTTCCCTGGCCTGAGCACGCTTAACAATTTTGTTTGATCAAAATTCGATACCTTCTATTGCATTTTAATTTCTAAAATTGATATCAAAATTCTATTTTTATCACTATACCTTATTCTTTTCAAATTCAGACCAAACTTCATATAAACCCTTATCAGTTTATTCTCTAACACATGACATTTTCAAATCACCAAAACTACTTTTAGAATCTTCTAACTAAGGAATCCTAGATTTTGCATTAATGTCAATTTAGTCACAACGTTAGCCTTATGCTATAATCTTAGTACTAAATGACCTTAATTAACATAGCAAATTTTGGGGTATTACAAATGTGATCCTTCTTAGGGGCTTTGTTTAGCTTTCGATAGTCAATACAGATCCGTCATCCTATGACGGTTTTGGTGGGAAGGAGCTCATCATGTTCGCTCTTGATCATAGTCGTCCCTTATTTCTTCTGCACATATTGGACAAGACTAACTCACGCACTATCTGAGAAGGGGTAGATGATAACAGCATCGAGCCACTTGATGATTTCCTTTATAATCACATTCCTCATAATCAGATTGAGTCTCTATTGTGGTTCTAATGAGTTGTTGTGGCCATCTGCAAGCAAAATCTTATGCATACAAATAGTAAGCCCTTCACGTCAGCAATAGTCCAACCAATATCTTTCTTATGTTGAGTCAATACATTCAATAAACTATTCTCCTGGTCAGATGTCAAGCTGGAAGATATAATCACATGCAACATATTATTATCCCCTAAAAATGCATGCTTTAATTGTGTGGGAAGAGGTTTTAGGTCGAGTTCAAGCGGATGCTCTAGCGATGGTTTGGGTGATTTAAACTTCGAATAATCCAAAGGTTCAAAAGTCATACATGGCCTTACTAGTATATCATTGGATTGTTCAGTGTCCCCATCATCATCATCTTGTGCCTCTAGCATCACCTTGTCAAATTTTGATTGCATAGCAGCATCGAGTACATTGCTGTAGTAGATTTCTTGAAGGGTCTCTTTGACTAAGGCTTCTTCACTTTGCACAATCTAGCACTCTTCATAATTATCCGTGAACTTAAGAGTGTTGAAGTCATTAAGTGTAATCTTTTGGTCATTCATCTTCATAGTAAACTCGCTTTTCTCACAATCAATCACTATGTGCTCGGTAGCAAGAAATGGTCTCTCTAAAATGATATTAGCATTTTTATCGACCTCATAATCAAGAATGACAAAATCTGTTGGAAGACGAATCTATCAACCTTGACATGGATATCTTTGAACCTTCCCTCGGGTCGAACTTGAGATCGATCGGCTAATTAGAGGATAACCGAAATAGGTTTAGCTTTTCCCATGCCAAGTTTCTTAAACACTGATTTCTACATCAAGTTAACACTTGGACCGAGATCACACAATGCACAGCTAGTGTAGTTGCAGCCTATAGAACATAGGATAGTGAAACTACTAAGATCATTTATCTTGGGTGGCAAGTTACTCAGCACTGCTATGTATTAACCTGCAGCAGCAACAGTTTCAACCTCGCCCACCATTATCTTCTAGGTTACGATCTCCTTTAGAAACTTTGCATAGATCGACATCTGATCAATGGACTCTAGGAATGGGACATTGATATGCAACTATTTGAGCATCTTATGAAATTTCTAAAATTGAGCATCTTGTTTATGAGCTTTTAATCGTTTTGGAAATGGCGACAAAGGTTTAGGATCATCGCGTGGTGTTCTGGATATGGTGGCATCCTTTTCTTTGTCAGCCTCATCATTATTAGCAAGGTTTTTCTCAAGTAATGCATCTGTAGGTGTCAGGGCATCAGTTGACAGCTTACTTGGAGTAGAATCAACAAGGTGTCTTCCCCTAAACTTATCATCTTTATTCAACTGGGCACCACTATGTACTGTGATAACATTGTATTGCTCTGCACCAAAGGTCTTAGTGACTTCAATATCACTAGGTAAACTGCCTTAAGGTCTTGTCTATAAGGTTTGGGCAATCCACCCAACTTGTGTCTCCAATGACTGTAGCGAAGATGTGTGTATCTGCAGGATGGATTGTTGATTCTGCAGCATGGCAGCTTGTGTTGTAAGCATGTCCCCATGGTTCTTGAGATTTGCTAAATGATCCTGCAAAATAACCATCCGAGAGCATCCATAAATTTTTGATAGGAAGTATCAAAAGAACTAGAATTAGAGTTAGATACTCCCTAGTTCTACCTCTAGGTCTTTTGTTAAAATCTAGGAGGCTCTACCATAACATTCTGTTTAGCTCATGAATTACCAGTATTGCCTTTCTATCCAAAATTTGGATTATGTCGCCAACCGGGGTTGTGGGTGTTGGAGTAAGGATTATTGTTGTTTCGGTTGAAGTTCCCTAAATAACATCCAGATTCTTGTTATAGGGGGCATTCACTGGACTGGTGTTCCCCATCATAATGGTCACAAGTGTACTAGACCACTTTTGTGACTCGGGTGTTGGATGAAGGTTGCATGTTCTTGAGCATGTTTATGATGGCAGAGAGTTGAACAGCTACACTCTGGGAATCATCCAAGTGGAGTGTTCCAGATGATTTAGGTCCAAGACTCAATCTCACCGAGGGAAACCGATAACCATTATTGGCTATCTGATTAAGAATTTCAAAAGCCTCTTCGAGATCCTTGTTTAGCAATATGCCATTGCCCAAAGAGTCGATCATCATCCTCGTAGGAACATTAACGTCATTATAAAATGTTACCAGTTGTAGCCAATCGTGAAAACCATGAATGGAACACCTGTGCAGCATATCTTTGTATCTTTCCCAACATTCATACATGAATTCATCATCTATTTTTCAGAATGCTATAATATCGCTACGCAACTGATTATTCATGTTTGGTGGATTGTGCCTATGCAAAAAATTTTGGCACAATTCTTCCCCAGATCTAATAGATCCCGAGGGTATAGCTTTCAACCATGCTCGGGCTCGATCTCGCAAGGAATATTGAAACAATTTAAGCCTTAGCACATCTTCAAGCACTCCATGTTGTTTAAAACAGTCGCATACTTCTAGGAAGGCTTGAATATGCTCTCTACACTCTTCCTTTGCTGATCCACTAAATTGTCCAGTGGAATTAAGCATGTTGAACATGATAGGATCTAACTCAAATTTAGCTACTTGTATCGCAGGTATAACAATCGTTGAAGCTAAATCATCAAGGACATGTGCAAAGTTATCTTTGATGGGTCTCATTGGATGAGCACCATTTTGAACTTTCTGTTGTCCTTTCTGCACTCCATCGATAATAACATCTTCGGCAATTACTCCATCAACTGGAGGTAGACCATTGTTTACATTGTTAATTTTGTTGTGAATTGGATCCACCATTATTCTATTTTTGTGTTGTCTAGCATGCAAATATCTTTTGATCTACGGTTGGTATAGAATAAACGGCTCTTCTGGGTGTGTGCATCTGGTCATGTACTAATGAAATACCTAAAAAGAAAAGAAAAATAAAAACAAGAAAATAAAATATAGTACTAAAACTAAAAATTAAATGTAATCACTAAACTAATGTCATCAATTGCCAATCCCCAACAATGGTGCCAAAAAATTGACAGGCTCGTAACTATTCTGTAATTAGAGCAAGTATACTCATCGATCAAGTAATATAATAATAAGTAGAGTGTCGAACCCACATGAATTGGAGTAACAAACTCAAAGTAATTACACTAAAGAGTTAGTGAAATAGTAATTGTGTGGTGATGGATTTGTGAACTAGATGCAATAAAAGTAGAGGCAGCAATGACCAGAAGGCAAACAAAGGCTATAGCAGATATTCAGTTGACTATGAATGATGGGTTTATTGCCTAAGAATTATGCTTAATTACCATTCAAATGCTATAGAAGTTGGCGATACATGTCTGCGTAAACCAAATATATTCTTATCTATTCAACAAGGTTTTGTAATTAACTCTTAGACTCTTTCGATACCTAGAAGTTGATAACAAGAAGCTATGGCAATACATGTCTGCGTAAACCTTAACAACTTATTATTTATTCAATTTCCCCTTATTAGTCATTGAAATCCTAAACTTATGTCTAAGCCGGATTAGAACCTAAGTTAACAGCTTAAGCTCTACTGTTCACGTTTATCTAACTTAACTATCTTGATATTAAGTCACAAATCGATAATTAAAAGGCCTCTCTCGGTAGCTCTTACAATAATTATGTATGAAGAACAATGAACATAATAGATAAACAAAAATGCTATAATATTGAACAAATAATTAAAACATAAAATCTAGAAACACTAAACCCGAAAAAAGAGTATTTAGCTCATGTCTGAGCAAACATCATCATAATAAAAATAGTAAAAGTCATGGCAGTTTATAAAGCAAAAGAGAAAGAAGCTAAGCATCCTTGAATTCTCTTCCAAGCCCTCAAACTGTGTTGTAGCACTCCACACTCCTCAAGCCTTTCTCGATAGCTCTCGTTGTATGGAGACTCTTCTTGACCCTTGACTATGGTGGTTCTCCAATAGTTGAAGACAAAGGGTTGTTTTCTGCGATTAAGCTCCCTTTGTTTGTAGCCTAAGTTGTCTTTATATAGGCAACAAAGCTAGGGTTAGGGAATCCCAAATCACACAAAGCCTCTTTAATGAGGATCTTGTTTTCTCGCTTTATTCAATAAAGTCCATATCAGAGATGAGTCCACGTTTGGTTCAACTATCCAGAGTCAAGGTTCATCTCTATCTCTACTACACATCAAGGGACTAAAATATAGGTTCTCTACGTAGTCATCAACAATACCACATCATATTCGAAGATAGACTGAAAAGAAACATAAGTAGACAATGACTGTGTGATGTCACCCGCCTAGTTTCTCTGGCTAGTAACGGCGAGAAAGAAGTTCTACCGCCAATATCCTCAAAATGTGTCGAGGTTAATATCTAAGCGACAATAAAGAGCCTTCACCACTGGTAGTGGCACTATCCTCCACAAAAGCACTAAAAGTTTAAAAACAGGTTAAAAATATTTGACGACTTCTCTTGAGTATTTTAGGAAGGTATATAACATCATCCACACCACCAGAACAATGGTCTTCCTCCAAATATTATAGCATTCTTCGGACAAGAATTGTAAGTCTATGAAATTGTCAAAGGTACTTGACACGTTTACTTGAGTGTTTCGGGAAGGAGAATTATAGTCTCTGTAATCCTGAAGCATTCACCTTTCTTCAAATATTCACTATCCTTCACAAAGGAACTATAAGTTCGGACATTAATAAAGACATCTGACATGTAACCTTCATGTCTTCAGAGCAACCGGCTTCCTCAAACTATTCACTTATCCTCCGCAAAGTGTTATAAGTTCTAACGTACTATTAAAGACATCTAACATGTCGATTTAAGTGTCTCAGTGAGGAATACTATGTGCCACCTACTTCGAGATCTACAGGAAACGACATCATCCTCCACATATACTCCTGGACTATAAAATGGAATTAGCATTGTTGGAACTCTCCCAGATACTTTTCTACAAATGATTTCTCCGCAACAATTTTTCTACAAATGATCTCCACTGCAAAACTATAAGGTAGGGGCTGCCCATTGGTACATAAAGTGCCCCAAAAAATTGGTACCTCCTGGACAAGTACTTAAACTACTGTGGATGCTAACTTACATCTAGAATTCTTAAGCGATTGCCATATTTCTGTCTTGAATGGTTGAACCGTATAATAGATAAATGTATAGATAAATAAATGTCCACCCCAACTTTGATACCACAACCATTTGCGGAAATCCATAACATTCCATTCAGTACACATCCAATTATGTGGTAAAATGTTCACCTCCAAAGAGTAACCTTCTAAGCAATGAGCCTCGAAATTGGCTCACCTCCTATACATCTGGCTATCCTACATAAAACCAACCCCCAAATTAATAACACCTCCCGTAAATGCATTGAACGATAACGAGATGCCTTCATCCATTCAATACGATCGGCTTTATGGTTTTACAAGAGATATTGAGATGATTGTGTTTTCACACCAATTAGGGCACGTGGATGCTACGAACAAACATAAGCCTCTAATTTTTTCCCAATTTTTGTGGGTCATTGTGGATTTGTGAAGAACGGTGATGCATTTGTCCATTCAATGTCGACAGCAGTGTGTTTCTCTAAGGATATTGAGATGCTCGTGTTTTATGCTAATTAGGTGTAATACCCCTTTCCCGTATTCATAGTTGAATACGTGTCAGAGATATCACAAAACATTTGCAAAACCCTCTACATTTGTAACTCGGTAAAAATTTTGATTCTTCTAAAAATATTACAATATATTTAGTTTCTATTTACAAATGTAGTTAATCGCGTATATTTTAAACATAATATTTTAATCTTCAAATCGAGTTTAATTTTAGGCAGCGTCTTATTAATTAAAATTGACTTTATATAATTAATGAAACTGCCTAAAACTGTCTGACTTAAAATCCATCCAGATACCACATAAAATACAAATTCTATCAGAGCTGGCATATCAGTTTAATATACATGCCAACTAGTAAATATCAAACAGTGTCAAAAGATATCTTACTGATACTGATGTACCTGTTATTGATTGATGATGTCCGTTTATGCTCCTTACTCCAACCATTTCTTCTTACCTACGTGTAAAACAGTTACACGCTAAGTATTTACTTAGTGAGGCAATAATTCGAATTCAAGTGCAATTGTCATAATATCAATATTAATGATTAAAAATGCATATGATCACCTTACCATTATATGCTCGTTAACATAAATAAATATGTATATCAGAGTGATAAGATTAGATCTTACCAACACCGTTGCCATTCCATCTGTAAGCTTTCAATGCTTACCAATACATTTTTCCCATTTCTATCTGCAAACTTTCAAGCTTATCTTCCTATTTTTTTATTCTTTTTAATTTATTTAGCCCAAGGTATCAAATTAAGAGATTCTATGTACACGATTCATCCCCCCATACCCAACTTTCTTGAGTATGTGTATTATTTGCACTCTACCGAGAGTGCTTAGCACCGAAGTGATTTTGTATACTTACCGGAGTATACGATATATCCCTCATTGAGTTTTTTATGAAATTACACTGAAGTGTTTAGCACCTGTAGTAAGTCCGTATACTCAAACCATGCATGAGTATACTCCTCAATGAGTATTTATAATATTTGCACTTTACCTGAAGTGCTTAGAATATTTATACAGCTGTTTATGACCCTATGGATATCCAACTATACCATCGAACCTCTATATCATACATTGGGCTTTATTTCATCATTTAAGTCATCAATGGCAACATATATGAATATATATCAACATTTAACAGTTCATATCCGAAATAACATTCATATTATACCATCATCAATAACTAGTGATCAATGCATTTATTTTCAACCTTTGACATATTTAAAATATGTTAAATATATGATCAATGACATAAATATCATGACAATATATAAACCAGGTAGACTCATCGCAAGTCTTACCGGTGACATATGAAACATCCATGTATAATGTTATGTATGCATTGCACTCACCTGGGCCATTTATTAGTATACCTCACTAAGTCCTCTTTGACCCTTTCCTTCATTGTACCTCGAACCTCCCTTGATTCGAACTTAACTTCATAATTCAAATAAGTAAAATATTTGTTAGATCCCAATCTAACAATATCTTAGACATATTGTCCAAAAAAATCATTTGAATACAAAATCTCCAAACGTTTTCCTTTCTTCCTTGTATTGTTAAAAAATTCATTATGGTCCTTAGTGACCTCTTTGAACTTCCATTAACCCCTTTCAAGCTTACTAATCAACCTTAGATACAAAGTGTATCAATTCTCATTTTCTGGCAGTTTGCAGTACCTTCGAAGAAATCTTTCTATAAAATAATCTATATCTCAAAATTCGAATCCGTTCATTCTGAAAGAAACTAGATTCGATAATCTTTTCAACCATATAAATTAATATCCCAAATTCAACTTGTACGATTTATGGCGAATTTTCAAAGTCAGTTACAGTGCTGAAATTCGGAACAGACTAGTGTTCTGTTTTTTGACCTTTCGTCACTTAAAAATTCATATCTTTTGACTCGGAACTCGAAATCAGATTCCGTTTGTTGGACACGAAACTAGACGAACAAATATTTACATCAGTTTAAAATTCACTATCTAACCATTTTTTTTAGAATTTATGGTGAATTTTCAAAGTTACTGCCATAAACCAGTTTTTCTACACAGCTTCCATAAACAACTTCAACTTTTATACTAAATTCTCCTTCTCTTCTTTTCAATTTAGTGCAATTACTTGCTTTAACCCACCATCTTATAACCTTCTTCATCAAATAATTATTCACAATAATTCTCCTTAATTTTCCTTCTTTACCGAAATAGTCACTAAAATGCAAAGATAAGGATTCAAGCTTCTTAACTTTGCAAATTAGTCCTCAATTCAACATTACTACCTTAATTCCATCATTACAACTAAAAATCAGATTTAGCCCCCATACAAAAATTCAATTTTGATTTGGTCACTTAACTTTGACAAATTGTCAAAATGGTCACTAATTCGATTCAACATCAATTTAGCAATCTAACTTTATTTTCTTGTCTCTAACATCATTAATAACATAAATACACTCCAAATTCTAAAAATTCAGATTTGGTCCTTCAACTTTTCAATTTGCCGAAATGGTCCCCACACAATTTAACTTAGGGTTTTGCTTGCAAACAACAATTCAAGCTTACTAGATCATTATTTCAACATCACAAACCCTAAATTAAACTTGAATCCATAAACCCTAATCATCTTCATAAAAATCAAAACATGTAAAACTTAAATCCCAACTCAATATCATGATTTTAACATCATACTAGCTTAATTCTAACTTGAATTCAATCATGGAATCATAAAATCTCAAAAGCCCCAATTTGATCCATAACCCTAATTTCTTTCTCATGAAAATTCTCATCAACCAAGCATGTATTCCATGAATTATTGATATCAAAAGATAGAGCTTGAAGAGTACAACAACTTTGTAGTTGAAGAAATTACCTAAAAACCGAGTTTCAGGGCTTAAATCGAGCTTGGAAAATTTTCTTCTTCTTTCCCCTCTTTCTCCACATTCCAATTATTTTAAACATATATCTATTAAATGAATATTAAATTCATTTAATAGTGAAATTACAATTTTGCACTTTTTATCCAATGGTTGAGATTGATTTTATCATCAATCAAGGGCCAAGATTTAATCTTCCATTTCCTCTTTCCAAAATTTCCCTTATAACATTTTAAATATTTCAAAATTGCCAATGGTGCCAAATGACCAATTTGCCCTCCAACTAGTCTTTATTTACTAGTTTATTTCAAAATTGCCATTCCATTAAAATCTAACTAAATCTAGTTAGAATTCAACCAACCATAATAAAATATTCATAAAATAACATTTTATGACTTTTCCATATCTTTTGGATCAGTCTCCAAAATTTCCATATGATCCAATAAATCGATAAATAATCCAATATGGTAAATTTTATTCTGAACTTGACAATCAAAAACCATATTCTTTTAATGCAAATCTTGCATTCATAGCTCTTAAGACAACAAGTGTCTTTCGACTGAGAGCGTCGGCTACCACATTAACTTTTTCTAAACGATAATCAATGACCACATCATAATCTTTAAGAAGCTCGATCCAACTTCTTTGCCTCAAGTTCAACTCTTCTTTAGTAAGCATATACTTTAAACTTTTATAACCTATATAAATATAGCATCATTCACTATATAAATAATAACGCCATATCTGTAAAGTAAATATAGCCATTGCCAGCTCCAAATCCTAAGTAAGATAATTTCTCTAATATATCATAAGTTGTCTCAAGCACAGACCATTACTTTTCATTCTGGTTGTACTGGTGTTGCGCGTAATAAGTGCTACGCAAATGTGCAAGTATACACGTCGCAAGTTATAGTATAAAAGATATCATCTCCACCGGGATTGGTGCTACTTCAAGAATCTAGTCTCTTGCACTGTAAAAAGTAAAAACACAAATAAAAGATTATAGGAGTTTAACTAATGACTAATCTAGAAAGCAATAAAGTAAAAGAAAAGATGAATTCGAATGAGAGAGAGATAGGCCAGGTTATCGTGAGTTGAGGTGTGATAGCCGATTGGATTGTCTTGGTAAAAGAGTGCACGGGCAACTCAGTTGTCGTGGCAACTTGCAAAACGGGGTTGCCTTGGCAACTAATCGATGGTTGCCTGGGCAACTAGTTGGGCAACTACTTGGGCGTCTGGGCAGCAATCTTCAAGGTTCGGCAGAGCGTTCTTCAATGGTTTCTTCTTATCCCTAAGTCGAAACTCTAGCTACTTGTGCATGCCTTGATAATACATCCCTGCGTGAATCAAGGGTGAACAACAACCAATCCTGCGCTCCTCTTAGCCGTTAAAATCCTTAACTTATTCCTAAGCCGGATTAATCTTCACCATCATTAGATTGAATAAAGATCATATTCATTCGTTTCTTGAATCTAACTCTCCCGATATTAGATAAATAGATGAAATCACGAGATCCTCTCCTAATTCACTCGCAAACAAGAATAAGAACCAAGAATGAATAAACCTTGAAATAGAAAAGTGCAAACTCTTATTACCTAAACAAAAACCAATAGTTTCTCACAACCACAAAACACAATAACCATAGCCAAGTAGATTTAGTTCATGGCTAGGTTCCAAAGAAACACAAGATAAACAATCCCTAGTTTGAACCCAATCGAACAAGGAAGAAAAGATGAAGCTTGTCGAAAATCCCTTGCCCTAGATGCTTGTCGAAAATTCCCCTTGCTTTCTCCCTTGGACTTGTCGAATTTTCCCCTAATGCTCTCTCCATGGATGGTCGAAATCTCCTTGCTATTTATAGGGCTAGGCCAAAGTCCTTCTTTGAGGAGGAGTTTGAGTTGGAATTAAATTATCTTTAAAGAATCTAATTCTTTATTATAATTGTATTCCTACTAGAATTTCTCCTATCTTCTTGGAATTTAATTCTTCTTTAATCTCTGCATGGAAATCAAATTCCTTTGGGTTTGGGCTTTGCTCCACGTCATCTTGGGCTTGTATAGTCATTAATTTCGACATCCCTATTGCATTTTCTCTTTGTCGACAATTGCCATGGCAACTGGCTCGGCGTCTCCTTCATGCATTGCCCTGGCAACTAGCTCGGCATATCCTTCATGCATTGCCCTGGCAACTAGCTCGGCATTGCTTTGGCAAGTGATCCTGCACATACACACACAAAGCACACCAAAGCAGCATCTTTTCCACAAAACTACCAAGTTATGTAATCAAGCTCAACGATGGAAGGAAACATAGATTAATGCATGAATGGCTAACTATGCAACTAATATGAGCCTAAGTCTAACAATAATATGAGTAAAAAGGGTAAGAAAAATAGTACTTTTGAACACTTATCAAACCCCCAAACTCGAACTATTGCTTATCCTCAAGCAATGCAAACTCATAATTACCTGCCAAGACTTCAATTTTCACAAACTTAGCTTTGAACTTGATTTCAATTCTCTGAACCGGGGCACAAAGTATGATTGGCTTTTTATTTTTCAGAAAACTGAGGAGTTACTCGGAATCAAACTATAATGCTTGTGAGTGTGTGCGGAGTTGTGTGCAAGTTGATTTTTCAGATTCTATGCAAACAATAGGTTTTCAAATTACTTCATTGGGTTCTTTTTAACATGTTTTAACTAGAGCCAGTTTTGGGCACCTCTAGTGTTTTGTTTTTAGTTTTCTTAAGTTAATTTAATCGACTAGAGCCGGTTTCGGGCACCTCTAGCTATCAATTTTTTTAACACATACTAGAGCCAGTTTCGGGCACCTCTAGCGATCAATTTTTTAGCACATGCTAGAGCCAATTTCGGGCACCTCTAGCATTCATCCAATTTTTATTCTAATCCCCCAATTTGTTAATTATCAACCTAAGTTTACTAGAATTCCTTAAATCAATCAAAGCACAACAATGTTTCATCAAATTTAGCATCATAGTAAAATTCTAAGTTTTTCCATGGTTATCCTAGAATAAAAATTCTATCAATTAAGTGCATTGGCAAAGTCATCATCGGATATTCATCAAATCTAAGCAATTCTTGTTTCAATTAAAGGCATGGCAAGCAATTTATGTATCCTAAATGTAATGCTTAAGATGAATGTAACTAAACATGGTAACTACTAATAACAATCCCCCCCAAACTCGAGTGAGGCATTGTCCTCAATGCATGCATAAAATAACGAGAAAAATAAAAATAAAAATAAAAATGCATACGAGGACTTACTCCGAGAGTTCGTCATCGTAGATGATTAGTTTCCTTCTAGTCGGTGTCTTGATTCTCTTGCTTGAATGCGATGGTTGTTTTCTTGTTGCCGGTGGTGGAATCGATCCTCGTACGGGGTTGTCCTCATCGTCATCTTCATCAATGTCAATGGCTTTTCGCTTGGAGGATTCAATTGGTGCGGTCTTTGTTGGTTCAATGGAGGACTCGTCCGAATCTGAAAAATCAGAAAATGATTCCGTAGGAGTTGATTCGGGCATATGTGCTTTACCTTTGGCTTTTGCAGTGGTTGCCGGGATGTCTTTAGCTTTGGTTGCCATGGCATCTTCAGGGTTAATTGTCGTGGCGTCAGCTGTTGAGGTTGCCTTGGCGTCTGCTTCATTGGTTGCCATGGCAAGGATCTCGGCGGGGAAGATTGGGAACGGCACGCGATTGTCCGGGTACTTTTCTAGGATGACTTGGGTGATGGCATTGTTGTGCTCCTTCATGTACCGCATGAACATTAGTTGCCGATCTTTAATTTGCCTTAGGCGGCTTGCCAATGGGTGCAAAAGTGCTTCAAAGTGTCCCGGGGTTGGTGGCCGAGTTGCCCTAGCGTTAGGTGCTTGGGCATTAGGGATTGCCGTGGCTGTAGGAGTTGCCGTGGCAATTGGAGGCCTTGAAGAATCTCCCGGTGCCTCTCCCATTAGTTTTCTGATTAGTGCTTGATTCCAACCAGACTTGGGTAGGGCCTTTTCATCGGTGGACTCACTCGGGACATGCATCTCCTTGCAAAGGTTAGAAATTAAGCAAGGGAAGAAAAGAGAACCCTTATCTTTTGAGCTGCATACAAAAATCTCATCACAAATAATTTTTCCAATGTTAATGATACGATTATGCAAAATAGAATGTATGAGCAAAAGACGTGGTATATCAACGGTAGTATTGTGTGTGGAGGGCATTAAAGAAGTTTTAACAAACTTATTCCATAGTTTTGCCTCGGGTTTAAGCCGAAGGTGATTTACCGTGCCCTTGTATTTACCATCGTTCCAATGAGTTCCCGGTTGAGTGAGTTCTTGAAGCACCTTGTCGAGTTGCTTGGGATTGATTTGGTCAACGAAGGCTTGATGCTCGTCCTTCTGAATGTAAAGTCCGTAAAAGGTGTTGATGCTTTCGGGACTTATAAGTATGGCCTTGTCACGAACAAAACATAAGGATTATCCGGGTTAGGTGAGTGAGCATAGAATTCTCTTACCCATGAGATGTTACCCGGTTCCGGTTGATGGCAAAAGATTTGCCACTTTTGATGTGCAATCCTCTTGAAGATGAATGGTTCAAGGCCGAAATCTTGATGAGAGTTGGAGTATTCAAAGCCTTGTTCTTCATGAATTTTCTGGCTTTCAAACTTGGATCGAAATCTTTCTTGAACCACCGGTGTAGCAAACTTCTTGTATCTTGGTTCTTTGGAGGAACTTGGATGAACTAAAAGTTTAATCTTGGATGCCATGTATGATCTTGGTTGTGAGTAAAAACAAAGAAAAGAAAAGAAAAGAAACTAAAAAGTTGCAAGATAGGAAGTAGGAATAGGTTAAGGGTGTTTTGTAGAAGTTGTCGACAAGGGGGTTTTGGTTAGGATGAATTGGAGGCTTTATATAAGCCTTAGATTCAGCCCATTAGTTTCCTTGTTGAAGATGTTTTCCTACTTGGTTTGGAATTCCTTCTTTATCTTGAACTTCTTTTCCTACAATTCAAAGACAAATCAAATAAGGATTAAAATTAAAGATAAACTAATAAAGAAAATAAATAAAGATGTGTAATAGGATTCTTAAACTTGAATAAAAAAATCTATCCTAAAACTACTAATAATCGGAAAAATAAAAAAAAATCGAAAAATAAAATAAAATAATTAATTAATCAAAAAATAAAAATAATAAAAATAAAAATAAAAATATCAAAAGGGAGAGCATGCTCATGCATCTCCTAAGTTGACCACTTCCTTGTTACGTTCCACGTGGGCACCATTGTAGTGCTTCAATCTTTGTCCATTAACTTTGAATTCATGATTGTCAGAGATGGACTTGATTATCACGACGCCATGGGAGAATGGTTTGACGACTTCAAATGGTCCCGACCATCTTGATTCCAGCTTTCCCGGGAAAAGTTTTAGCCGAGAATTGAATAGGAGAACTAGTTGCCCTGGCGTAAATTGTCGTGGCAATAGTTTCTTGTCATGCCATCGCTTTGTTTTCTCCTTGTAGATTCGTGCATTGTTATAGGCGAGTGCACAGAATTCTTCTATCTCGTTGAGATCCATGAAACGCTTTTGTCTGGCACTTTCCCAATCCATATTCACGGTCTTGATTGCCCAATATGCCTTATGCTCGATTTCCACCGGTAGATGACATGTTTTGCCATAGACAAGTCGGAATGGGGACATACCTAAGGGAGTTTTGAATGCAGTGCGATATGCCCAAAGTGCGTCATCTAGTCTTAATGACCAATCCTTCCTTGAGGGATTTACAACTTTCTCGAGTATTCCCTTCAACTCCCGGTTGGAAATTTCTGCTTGCCCGTTGGTTTGTGGGTGATATGCCGTGGCGATCTTGTGTGATATGCCAAAGCGTTGTAACATCTTGGCAATTAGTCTGTTGTCAAAATGCTTTCCTTCTTCGCTGATAATTGCTCTCGGCATCCCAAACCGTGTAAATATGTTTTTCTGCAGGAATCGTTGCACGGTCTTGGAATCGTTGTTGGGAACTGCAGCTGCCTCTACCCATTTAGACACATAGTCGACGACAAGTAAGATATAGAGGTTGCCGAATGAAGATGGGAAAGGTCCCATAAAGTCGATCCCCCATACATCAAACAGTTCCACCTCGATGATGTTCTGGAGTGGCATCTCATGTCGTCTAGAGATATTGCCCGTCCTCTGGCAACGATCACATTGCTTGTAAAAGTCTTGGGCATCTTTGTACAATGTTGGCCAATACAAACCGGATTGCAAAACTTTGGCCGCGGTACGAGTTCCTCCAAAATGTCCTCCATAGGGTGAAGAATGGCATTGCCGGAGTACATTCTGTTGCTCTTCTTCGGGAACACATCGGCGTATAACCTGATCTGCACATTGTTTAAACAAAAGAGGCTCGTCCCAAAAGTAATGCTTAGCATCATGGCGGAACCGCTTCTTCCCTTGGTGAGTAATGCCATAAGGAAAAATACCACAAACAAGGAAGTTAACTAAATCCGCGTATCAGGGTATTGCCGAGGCATGTGCTATCGTGGCGACTGCTCCCAAAATTGTTGAGGCGTGCGCGTCAAAGGCTATTGCGGCATCGAGAGTTGTCGAGGTGTGTGCATCCATGGTTGCCGAGGCGTCGTGGGTTGCCGAGGCGTCTAGGGTTGCCGAGGCGTCGAGGGTTGCCGAGGCAACTAAAATTTGTTCATCCGGGAATGCATCACATATCTCTAGATCCGCGTCCTCCTCCCTATTGCGTTCCAAACGTGATAAGTGATCGGCCACTTGATTTTTTGTTCCTTTCCTGTCCTTAATTTCAATATCAAATTCTTGTAAAAGTAATATCCAACGAATCAAACGAGGTATAGCATCCTTTTTAGCAAATAAGTATTTGATTGCCGAATGGTCCGTATGAACAATTACCTTTGTACCAATTAAATAGGATCGAAACTTGTCAAATGCGAAAACTACAGCTAGTAACTCTTTCTCCGTTGTTGTGTAATTTACTTGAGCACTATTAAGAGTTTTACTAGCGTAGTATATCACATGGAAGGTCTTACCTGTGCGTTGGCCTAGGACTGCTCCTACCGCGAAATCACTTGCATCACACATGAGCTCAAAAGGTAGCGTCAATCTGGGTGGAACGACAATGGGTGCCGAGGCAAGCTTTTTCTTTAGGGTTTCAATGCTTGGGTGCAAGAATCATCAAAATCGAAGACTTTATCCTGTTCAAGCAGATTACACAAGGGTTTAGTGATTTTAGAAAAATTATGAATGAACCTCCCGTAAAAACCTCGCATGTCCGAGAAAAACTCAATTCCTTTAGTTTAAACTTGGTGGGCGTAATCTCTCGATCACGTCCACCTTGGCTTTGTCTACTTCAATTCCCTTGGATGAAATCTTGTGGCCGAGCACTATTCCTTCATCTACCATAAAATGGCATTTCTCCCAATTGAGGGCTAAATCCGTTTCTTCGCATCTTGCTAACACCCTCTCTAAATTGCCGAGACAGCCGTCGAAGTCATTACCAAAAATCGAAAAATCATCCATGAAGACCTCAAGGAAGTCTTCGACCATGTCTGAAAAGAGTGCCATTATGCATCTTTGGAAGGTTGCCGGGGCGTTACACAATCCGAACGGCATTCTTCGGAAGGCATAAATACCGTATGGGCATGTGAAGGTTGTCTTTTCTTGATCTTCTGGTGCTATGGCAATCTGATTGTAACCTGAATAACCATCAAGAAAACAATAAAAGGGTTTACCTGCAAGACGGTCAAGCATTTGATCAATAAAGGGTAATGGGAAGTGATCTTTCCTAGTAGCTTTGTTTAGCTTTCGATAGTCCATACAAACCCTCCAATCGGTCACAGTCCTGGTTGGGATAAGTTCATTATTTTTATTTCTTACCACTGTTATACCTCCCTTTTTTGGTACACATTGTACCAGACTTACCCAGTACTAACGGACATAGGGTATATAATGCCGGCGTCAAGCCACTTGATGATTTCTTTCATTACAACCCCTTTCATGGCATGAGTTAGTCTCCTCTGGGCCTCAATTGAAGGTTTGTGATCATCTTCCAACAAGATCTTGTGTATGCACACCGCCGGGCTAATTCCCTTCAAGTCGGCAATTGTCCACCCTATTGCCTTTTTGTGTAGCTTCAACATCTTGATCAGCTTCTTTTCCTGCTCAGGCTGTAACTTAGAAGAAATAATTACAAGCAATGTATTATCGGTCCCTAAGTATACATATTTTAGTTGCTCTGGCAATTGTTTCAACTCAAGAATTGGTGGTTGTTCAATAGAGGGTTTTTCGAGCTTACCTTCCTTACCTGAGTAGTCTAGTGGTTCAAAGTATGTACCTGGTCGATTGGCTAGCCAATTTGCCTCTTCTGGTTGTTCCTCATCGACCGGTTCTTCATACTCCTCATGTTCCTCTTGGTCGGCAATGTAGTTGCCGAGGCAACTAAATTCCTCATCGAAGTTAAACTCTGCCGTAGCATGAAGAAGTTGGCATTCTTCTGGATCATCGGCATGCCTTAGTGTTTGGAACACATTTAGTTTGACTTGTTGGTCATTCACCCTCATTGTGAGTTCTCCCTTTTCAACATCAATCAAGTTTCTCCCTGTTGCTAGGAATGGTCTCCCGGGAATGATGGGTGCATGCTCATTTGCTTCACAATCCAAAACAATAAAGTCAGCGGGAAAAATAAATTTATCAACTTTTACCAGTATGTCTTCGATTTTTCCCTCTGGATGCACATAGGATCTGTCGGCTAGCTGCAGCATGACTGTTGTAGGTCTTGCCTTCCCGATTCCTAGTTTCTGGAAAACCAATTTAGGCATCAAGTTTATGCTAGCCCCAAGGTCGCATAATGCTTTCCCGACATAGCGATTTCCAATGGAACATGGTATTGTGAAACTTCCAGGATCCTTCAACTTGGGTGGCATACGATTGTGCAACATTGCCATGCATCCCTCTGTCGCGGCAACTGTTTCAAACTCTCCTAGCCTTGTTCTTTTGGACACAATGTCTTTAAGAAACTTGGCATAGTTTGGCATTTGTTCAATTGCTTCCACCAATGGCAAGTTGATGTGGACTTGCTTTAGGATATCAAGAAACTTCTTGAATTGGTATTCTTGCTTTTGTCGCTTCAACCTTTGTGGGAATGGTGGTGGAAGTCGGATATCTTCGATCCTTTCATTGGTTTGAAACCTGATTGACGGCATTGCCGTGACATCCGGAGTTGCTTTGGCATTATCAACTGGGTTGCCGAGGCATGCTTATCGCAAGTTGCTGAGGCGTCTTTATCGTCGGTTGCCGAGGCATGCTTATTGCCGTTGCCGCGCAATTCCTGTTCAGCATTTGAGGCTTTGCCGCTAGGTTCGCCCCCGATCTTTTTGTGGAGTTTTGTTTGACGAGCGGGTTTGAACCTCTCTAAGTTGTTGGCCACTTCTAGTGGTGATTGCCTTACATTGCTCATGGCCAATTCCTCTTGCGACTTGAGTATCGCTAGGTAAACCTCCTTGTGGTCTAGTATTCAGATTTTGAGCAAACTGTCCGACTTGATTTTCCAATGATTTGATTGCCGCCTCTTGGTTTTGCAATCTCATCTCGGTCCTGTTAATAAAAGCATCAGTTCTTTTTATGAAATTACTATTCTCAGCCATATAAGATTCAGTTTTCATCATAAAAGCATTTTGAGAGTTTCCCAAAGAACTAGATGTTGTCGATTGTTGGTGCGGCATCCGCTTGCGCGGCATATATCTCACTGGAATCCCGATGCTTGTGCATTCTGATTGTTCTGGTTTAGAGCATTGTTGGGATTACTCCATGAAAAATTCGGGCTTTTTCCAAGCTGGATTGTATGTATTGGACATCACATTGTTGCTCCGATTGTAATTCCTCACATAGAAGCTGGATTCTGGATTCTGCATACATTCAGTAGAATTATGGTTATCACCACATAACTCACAAAAAGAATCCATTACCTTGACTTCATGTGTGTTGTTTGGTTTTTGCATGTTCTGGACCATCTTGGTTAAAGCGGCCAATTGTGCCGAAATTGAATCTGATGATCCTAGTTCATGTATTGTGGTTTGGCGTCTAACTCCTCATCTTCTAGTAGATGGGAATTGATAGTCATTCTTGGCCAGCCTGTTTAAAATTTGCATTGCTTCCTCCGGTGACTTATCTAGGAGTATGTCGTTTGCCGAGGCATCTAGCATCATCCTTGTTGGTGTATTCACGGCGTTGTAAAATATTGTTACTTGAGTCCACACCGGGAATCCGTGTAAAGGGCATTTGTGTAGAAGTTCTCTATATCGCTCCCAAGCCTCGTACATGGATTCATCATCTGCCTGCCGAAAAGAAGTAATGTCGTTACAAAGCTTATTAGTCAAATTTGTAGGATTAAATCTAGCAAGGAAATCACGACAAAGATCAGTCCAAGATGCTATGGATCCGGCAGGAATGCTATTCAACCATGCTTTCGCCTATCCTCGGTGAATAGGGAATAATCTTAATCGTAGGACATCGGGGTGACTCCGTGTATCTTGAACGAGTTGCAAATCTCGAGGAAAGATTTCAGATGTTGCCGCATCTTGATTCTTGAGCCGCCAAATTGACCAATTGTGTTGATCATATTAAACATTACCGGTTTCAACTCAAAGTGGTCGGCTTCAATTTCAGGTGCGACAACACCTGGGTTAAGTCCATCAAGATCTTCTTCAAGATAGTCTCGAATAGTTCTGTTTCGTGCAAGAATCACTCCTCCTCCTGCTCGAACATCTTGATTCATATTGCCGTCTTGATTTGCCATTGCTTCTCTTATCCTTCATCTAAGTCTTTGTAAGGTTCGTTCAATTTCTGGATCAAAGGGATATTCTCAGAAGTCGGTCTTGCCCTGTCATATACCAATGCAAAACCAAAGTTTGTTAGCCCTTTGAATTTTAAACAAGAAAAATAAAAAGAAAGTGCAAGAAAATAAAAACAAAGTCGCTATTGCCAATCCCCGGCAACGGCGCCAAAAACTTGTTGCGTGTAATAAGTGCTACGCAAATGTGCAAGTATACACGTCGCAAGTTATAGTATAAAAGATATCGTCTCCACAGGGATTGGTGCTACTTCAAGAATCTAGTCTCTTGCACTGTAAAAAGTAAAAACACAAATAAAAGATTATAGGAGTTTAACTAATGACTAATCTAGAAAGCAATAAAGTAAAAGAAAAGATGAATCCGAATGAGAGAGAGATAGGCCAGGTTATCGTGAGTTGAGGTGTGATAGCCGATTGGATTGTCTTGGTAAAAGAGTGCACGGGCAACTCAGTTGCCGTGGCAACTTGCACAACAGGGTTGCCTTGGCAACTAATCGATGGTTGCCTGGGCAACTAGTTGGGCAACTACTTGGGCGTCTGGGCAGCAATCTTCAAGGTTCGGCAGAGCGTTCTTCAATGGTTTCTTCTTATCCCTATGTCGAAACTCTAGCTACTTGTGCATGCCTTGATAATACATCTCTGCGTGAATCAAGGGTGAACAACAATCAATCTTGCGCTCCTCTTAGCCTTTAAAATCCTTAACTTATTCCTAAGTCGGATTAATCTTCACCATCATTAGATTGAATAAAGATCATATTCATTCGTTTCTTGAATCTAACTCTCCCGATATTAGATAAATAGATGAAATCACGAGATCCTCTCCCAATTCACTCGCAAATAAGAATAAGAACCAAGAATGAATAAACCTTGAAATAGAAAAGTGCAAACTCTTATTACCTAAACAAAAATCAATAGTTTCTCATAACCACAAAACACAATAACCATAGCCAAGTAGATTTAGTTCATGGCTAGGTTCCAAAGAAACACAAGATAAACAATCCCTAGCATGAACCCAATCGAACAAGGAAGAAATGATGAAGCTTGTCGAAAATCCCTTGCCCTAGATGCTTGTCGAAAATTCCCCTTGCTTTCTCCCTTGGACTTGTCGAATTTTCCCCTAATGCTCTCTCCATGGATGGTCGAAATCTCCTTGCTATTTATAGGGCTAGGCCAAAGTCCTTCTTTGAGGAGGAGTTTGAGTTGGAATTAAATTATCTTTAAAGAATATAATTCTTTATTATAATTGTATTCCTACTAGAACTTCTCCTATCTTCTTGGAATTTAATTCTTCTTTAATCTCTGCATGGAAATCAAATTCCTTTGGGTTTGGGCTTTGCTCCACGTCATCTTGGGCTTGTATAGTCATTAATTTCGACATCCCTATTGCATTTTCTCTTTGTCGACAATTGCCATGGCAACTGGCTCGGCGTCTCCTTCATGCATTGCCCTGGCAACTAGCTCGGCATATCCTTCATGCATTGCCCTGGCAACTAGCTCGGCATCATCACGAACTCATAGTATTCATACTGAGTCTGAAAAGCTGTCTTTAGAGTTTATTTTCCTTGATCTTTAGCTGATAATATTCCGATCGGAAGTCTATTTTGGAAAACATAGCTGTGCTTATTTTTAACTGATCAAAAGATCATCAGTCTTCAGAAGAAGATATTTATTCTTTTCGTCACCTTATTTAGCTGACGAAAATCTATACTTAATCACATAGATCAATCTTTCTTTTTCACAAATACGCTAGTGCACCCCAAGGTGGCACACTAGGCTTTATAAAACCTTGACCTAACATTCCTTGTAATTGTACCTTTAAATCCTGAAGTTCGGTCAAAGCCATTTTATACGGGGCCATTAATTTAGGATCAATGCCTGGTATCATCTTTACTTTGAATTTCACCTCTCAATCTAGGGTAATTCCGAGTAACCCATCTGGGAATACATTCGAATATTTTTGGATAGTCGGGTTATTTTCCAATTTAACTTCAACAACCCGAGTATCCACTACATTTGCTAAGAAAACTTAACAACCTAATAACAACAATTTCTTTAATAAAACAACTGAAATTACATTGGAAAAGGGATTTACCCTTTTATCAACTACTACTAGTTTTGTACCTCCCGTGTTTTTTTAATACTAATCGCTTTATGCGACAATTCATCATGACTTGATAGGAAGGTGACCAATTCATGCCCACCACCATCTTAAACTCCTCGAAAGATAATTCCATTAAATTTATTGGGAACTCTATTTCTTATATTTTTATCGAGCAATTTCAAATGTTTCCCTAGCTTTAACTTAACATCGAAGTAGCATTACAACTCCATCCAATTTCTTAGTATCCAAACAGTGGAATCCGTCCAGTGTAATCCTTAGGTTATTCAGTTATAAATCAACAATCATTGGACCTTAATATGCTTTTCCTTTCAATTCAGGTGTTCCCGAACTTTTTAATTCCTTAATCCGGCACAGGCACTCCTTGTTGTACCATTGCCCCTTTCTTGTTCCGATTTATCCGAAGGGTTATCATTAACCTTATTGTTACTACTCTTGATTCCTTCCAAAGCTTCCAATTTATCAGTTCATCATGCTTTCTTGACTCAAATATTTCTTATAATTCTTCCCAATTTACATTAGTAAGGAGCGACATCAATCAGATCATAAAATCATCAAATCAGTAATATTAATATCCTAGTGGCATATATACTCTTTTTAATATAAAACCATTTCTATTTAGGATGAGAATCGGCTAAACCTATAGCTCTGATACTAATAAATGTAATACCCTTTTCCCGTATTCATAGCTGAATACGAGTCAGAGATATCACAAAACATTTGTAAAACCCTCTACATTTGTAACTCGGTAAAATTTTTGATTCTTCTAAAACTATTACAATATATTTAGTTTCTATTTACAAATGCAGTTAATCACGTATAGTTTAAACATAATATTTTAATCTTCAAATCGAGTTTAATTTCAGGCATCAACTTATTAATTTAATTTGACTTTAAATAATTAATGAAACTGCCTAAAAACTACCTGACTTAAAATTCATCCAGATACCACATAAAATACAAATTCTATCAGAGCTGGCATATCATTTTAATATACATGCCAACTAGTAAATATCAAACAGTGTCAAAAGATATCTTACAAATACTGATGTACCCGTTATTGATTGATGATGTCCGTTTATGCTCCATACTCCAACCATTTCTTCTTTCCTACGTGTGAAACAGTTACACGCTAAGTATTTACTTAGTGAGGCAATAATTCGAATTCAAGTGCAATTGTCATAATATCAATATTAATGATTATCAATGCATATGATCACCTTACCATTATATGCTCATTAACATAAATAAATATGTATATCAAAGTGATAAGATTAGATCTTACCAATACCATTGTCATTCCATCTGTAAGCTTTCAATGCTTACCAATACCTTTTTCCCATTTCTATCTGCAAGCTTTCAAGCTTATCTTCCTATTTCTTTTTTATTCTTTTTAATTTATTTATCCCAAGGTATCGAATTAAGAGATTATATGTACACGAGCCATCCCCCATACCCAACCTTTCTTGAGTACGTGTATTATTTGCACTCTACCGGGAGTGCTTAGCACCGAAGTGCTTCTGTATACTTACTGGAGTATACAATATATCCCTCATTGAGTTTTTATGAAATTACTCCAAAGTGTTTAGCACCCGTAGTAAGTCCGTATACTCAAACCATGCATGAGTATACTCCTCAATGAGTATTTATAATATTTGCACTTTACCTGAAGTGCTTAGAATATTTATACAGCTGCTTATGACCCTATGGATATCCAACTATACCATCAAACCTCTATATCATACATTGGGCTTTATTTCATCATTTAAGTCATCAATGGCAACATATATCAATATATATTAACATTTAACAGTTCATAGCCGAAATAACATTCATATTATACCATCATCAATAACTAGTGATCAATGCATTTATTTTCAACCTTTGACATATTTAAAATATGTCAAATATATGATCAATGACATAAGTATCATGACAATATATAAACCAGGTAGACTCATCGCAAGTCTTACCGATGATGTATGAAACATCCATGTATAATGTTATGTATGCATTGCACTCACCTGGGCCATTTATTAGTATGCCTCACTAAGTCCTCTTTGGTCCTTTCCTTCATTGTACCTCGAACCTCCCTTGATCTGAACTTAACTTCATAATTCAAATAAGTAAAATATTTGTTAGATCCCAATCTAACAATATCTTAGACATATTGTCCAAAATAATCATTCAAATACAAAATCTCCAAACGTTTTCCTTTCTTCCTTGTATTGTTCAAAAATTCATCATGGTCCATAGTGACCACTTTGAACTTCCATTAACCCCTTTCAAGCTTACTAATCAACCTTAGATACAAAGTGTATCAATTCTCATTTTCTGACAATTTGCAGTACCTTCGAAGAAATCTTTCTATAAAATAATCTATAACTCAGAATTCGACTCCGTTTGTTCTGAAAGAAACTAGATTCGATAATCTTTTCAACCATATAAATTAATAGCCAAATTCAATTTGTATGATTTATGGCGAATTTTCAAAGTCAGTTACAGTGCTGAAATTCGGAACAGACTGGTGTTCTGTTTTCTAACCTTTCTTCACTTAAAAATTCATATATTTTGACTCGGAACTCGAAATCGGATTCTGTTTGTTGAAAACGAAACTAGACGAACAAATCTTTATATCGATATAAAATTCACTATCTAACCATTTTTGTAGAATTTATGGTGAATTTTCAAAGTTACTGCCATAAACCAGTTTTTCTACACAGCTTCCATAAACAACTTCAACTTTTATACTAACTTCTCCTTACTTCTCTACTTTTCAATTTAGTCCAATTACTTGCTTTATCCCACCATCTTATGACTTTCTTCATCAAATGATTATTCACAATAATTCTCCTTAATTTTCTTTCTTTACCGAAATAGTCACTAAAATGCAAAGATAAGGATTCAAGCTTCTTAACTTTGCAAATTAGTCATCAGTTCAACATTACTACCTTAATTCCATCATTACAACTAAAAATCATATTTAGCCCCCATACAAAACTTCAATTTCGATTTGGTCACTTAACTTTGACAAATTATCAAAATGGTCACTAATTCAATTCAACATCAATTTAGCATTCTAACTTTATTTTCTTGTCTCTAACATCATTAATAACATAAATACACTCCAAATTCTAAAAATTCAGATTTGGTCCTTCAACTTTTCAATTTGTCAAAATGGTCCCTACACAATTTAACTTAGGGTTTTGCTTCCAAACAACAATTCAAGCTTACTAGATCATTATTTCAACATCACAAACCCTAAATTAAACTTAAACCATAAACCCTAATCATCTTCATAAAAATGAAAACATGTAAAACTTAAATCCCAACTCAATATCATGATTTTAACATCATATTAGCTTAATTCTAACTTGAATTCAATCATGGAATCATAAAATCTCAAAAGCCCCAATTTGATCCATAACCTTAATTTCTTTCTCATGAAAATTATCATCAACCAAGCATGTATTCCATGAATTATTGATAGCAAAAGATAGAGCTTGAAGAGTACAACAACTTTGTAGTTGAAGAGATTACCTGAAAACTAAGTTTCGGGGCTTAAATCGAGCTTGGAATATTTTCTTCTTCTTTCCCCTCTTTCTCCACGTTTCAAGGCTGGAAAAGATGAACATCACCATTATTTTAAACATATATCTAATAAATGAATATTAAATTCATTTAATAGTGAAATTACAATTTTACCCTTTTTATCCAATGGTAGAGATTGATTTTATCATCAATCAAGGGCCAAGATTTAATATTCCATTTCCTCTTTCCAAAATTGCCTTTATAACTTTTTAAATATTTCAAAATTGCCATTGGTGCCAAATGACCAATTTGCCCTCTAACTAGTCTTTATTTACTAGTTTGTTTCCAAATTGCCATTCCATTTAAATCTAACTAAATCTAGTTGAATTCAACCAACCATAATAAAATATTCATAAAATAATATTTTATGACTTCTCCATATCTTTTGGATCAGTCTCCAAAATTTCCATTCGATCCAATATATCGATAAATAATCCTTTACTCAGAAATAAACTGTAGGATTCATTTTGAATCAAAATAAAAATATTTCCAACACTTGGAAATGAATTTTGTAACCTTTCTCTATCATATGGCAAAATTTCAAAATTTTCCAGTTCGATCCGGGTATCCGAATTCCACTTAAACTTTAACTGCAATTTTTGCAATAATCGAAATATCATATCGAACCAAAATCTTCACACTCGATCCACACCCTTAGGTGATCTATTTATTTATGAAATAAAAAACCTTAAATTTTAGGAAATTACAACTTTAGTCCCCAAACTTTTCCAAACTTTATACTTTAGCCATAAAATTTTTAGAATTTACATTTTGGTCACTAACATTTTAAACTTCAATTCCTATTCCAATTTTCCTTGAAATTCAACCAAACTTTAAGAATACCTTATTCAATTCACTATCTATCACATGATACCTTTAAACCTTAGAAATTTCCTTTCCAAAACCCATAATTAAAGAAATCCTAACTTTTGCATTTTTGTCATTTTAGTCACTAAGTTAGCTTTTAAGCTATTATCTTAGTACTAAATGACCCTTAATAAACTTAGTAAATTTTAGGGTATTACATTAGGGCATGAGAATACTACAAACACACGGTTGCCTTCGATGATGAGATACCTTCATGCTACTTATGAGTGATGCTACAAGAGCTAAGAGATTGTAACGACCTAAATTTTAGAATCCAAGGGTCAGTTTAAACCAAAGCATGGGCTTCGCATTTGGGCTTGGATGTTTGGGCCTCGAGAGCCTTGATTGGTTTCCCACTTGTTGTTGGGCTTTGGGCTAATAGGGATGGTAAGATAAGAAAGGGGCAAGAAAGTAAAATCTTAAATTTTGAAGAGGAATAGGATGGTTTTCATTTATGTTCTATAGAAAAGTTAGGAAAATGATCCCACCTTATTCCCAACCTTGTCCTATATCCATCTTCTTCATTCTTCCTTGTGACCCAAGAACATAGATCAAATCCTTTTTGTTTTGAGTAGAAATCCCAAAATAAAGGTTTGGATAGTGTTGTTCATCACCTAGTGATCTATCTTTCAAGAAAAGTATCGTGAGTTTTGGTGGTGGTTGAAAAATGGGTATTTGTGGGGGTGAAGAGGAAAAATGGGAATGGGGGTTGTTGGTTACATTTCTGGCTGTAGAATCTTTCATTCTTTATATCTTAAGTTTCTAGCAATGTGGTAACTCTTTTTTCAACATCTTTTTGTAGTGAAAGAGGTGAGAGAAGTTTTCAAAGCTCAAGAGAAGATGAGGGCTTGAGGAGCTTGGCTAGGGGCTTCTTTTCCAGCTTAGAATCAAGGTTAGTACACTATTAACTCCCCTGTATTCCTGGAAATCATGAAGTCAAATTGCTTATACTTTGTTTGATACTTTAGTTGGTTGAGATCTTGAAACCCCATTAATGGTGAAATCCGATTTTAGTGTTAGAATGATGTAAAAGTGAAAGAAAACCACTTAAACCACCCTTCATAACTTGTAGGATTGTTTTAAGGCTTAAACATAAAGGTTGATGGGCGTTGGGGCTGTTTTTCCAAGCTCCTAAAACTAGGTTCTAAGCTCACGTACCGATACCGGATAAACCGGTATTGGTACCCCCTTTGTTTTATTGGCTAACTCAAGCAGAATTTGAAGGCGCATATCGATACGCATAGGTGCGTATCGGTACCCTCTATTCCACCCCAATTATAGTAGCCAAAATGGGTACAGGTATGCTTGAGAGCATATCCTTACACTCCTCGTGTATCAGTATGGGGTTTGGCTAAACCCCTCTAGTAGGCAGTTCGAGTATCGATACGCGTAAGTGGGTATCGATACCCATTGAAGCGTATCGATACTCTTATTTGAGTATTGGTACTCGCTAGCCAATCTACTTAAAATTACATTTTGAGTTCGAGGGACCTATAATTTGAGGACTAAGGCCGAATAGGCTTCTAAAAAGGTAAAATAAATTGTAAAACAGAGAAATAAAGATTTAAACCTCACATACGAGCTTAATGAGTAAATAACTTATTAAAACCTTGGGGTGACTTGTTATGTTGTATTAATAAGGATCCTTAGTGGATCGAATGATGATTGTATGCCACGTAAAGGCATTATTATGGTTGAGTCACCTTGTTTGATGGGATATGGATACCCAATGAGATAGTGTTGCAACACCATGGTTAAAGATTTTTGAATGTATGAACCTGATGCTTAGTGAGATCGGGACTCATTCAAAGATGCTCGATGAGGGATTCTAAGTATGAGTGTATGAACCTGATGCTTAGTAGGATCGGGCCTCACTCAGAGTGTGTGTACCTGATGCTTAATCGAATCGGGCTTCACTCCAAGTTTGTTGGTATTATATGTATGGTTGCTATATGATATTCTTATGCTCTTATTGTTTGATACACATGTTTAGGCAGCTAGAGGTAGTGCCATAATGATATCATGTTTTTCCATGTATCACTCTTTAGCTACATGCTTTTATTTATGATTTGCATGAATCATGGTTGAGTGGAAATGTATCCACTAGGCTTTGTTAGCTCACCGTTCAGAATTGTTATTTCCGTTTACAAGTTAGTAGGTTGGCGTGTATCATTAGAGCACTGTCAAAGTAGGACTTCAGCATCGACTTGTGTCCGAGTACAGTACTTAGATTTATTTGGGCTATGTATTCGTAGGACCCTATGTTGTTTTGTAAATCGTGTTTTAGATTTAAGCTTATGTGTCGAATGCTTTTAAATTATATATTTTAAATGCAACTCCCCATGTAACGTTTTAATTATTACTTCTACTTGAACTATTTGAATTTAATGGATTTTATGAATGTATGTGGTTTGGGCTAAACTAGGTTAGAAATTTTATGGTTGTAGTTTGGGCTTGAGGCCCAAATATGGGTGTTACAGAGATGCCTCCACTCATTTCGTGCTCGTTTCTACAAAAGTCTTGAGGGGGCTCGACTCATTGGTGGTGGTTTCTCTAAGAGTGTTGAGATGCCTTAACCCTACTCACGACTGTTACTCCAAGGGTATGAGATGCCTCCACGCTACTTAGGACTAATGCTCCAAGAGCACTGAGATGCATCCGCTCAGTTTATCCATGTTTCTTCAAGAGTGTTGAGATGCCTCTACCCCACTTATGGTTGATTCTACAAGGGCATGAGACGATCTCCTTAAGACTAAACGTGAAAAATTCTCACTCTTTTTTTAAATATTTTGAGAAGTCTCTGCTCGACACACGACCGATTACTTTAAAGCATTAGGGTAACTCTCCCTCATTTGAAGTCTCAGTTGGTGGTCGGAGTGGAGAGTATATGTAGAGGAAGAAAAAGAGGGGTTGAAAGAGATAAAGAGGTCCCTCTTTCCATTTCCATGTCTATGTGTATATATAGGCCACTGACACCTTTACTATGCCAGGCTCAGGGTTATGATAGTTACTGATGGGTTGCCAAGAGTAGGTTTGGTTGATGGGACAATAGTCACCTCTGTTAGCGTGCTTGAGAATCAGTGACCTAGAGACTAGGGGTTCCAAAGGCATATGTCTATTTTTAAGAGTAATACCGGTTTAGGGTTAATATATATAATAGAGAATGGGGTATGATTTACTTATACAATGTAAAGTGAAGGTTCAGATTATATACTTATTTTTTTCTCCTTGAAATTCTCGTATATCACTTTACACTCATCCAATAATTTAAAATTAGTATAAAACTTTTTAAATTTTAAATTGCGTAAGTATTTTATGGTCATGTTTGGTTAACAACTATTTGAGTCAAAATTAGAGGTTTGATCAGTCAAATCTACTAATTTGAATGTTTGGTAAATAAATAATTTTAATAGCGGATTGGGGTGAAACCTCTCAAATTGAAAAAACTCCTAAATTGAGTTTTTTGGGTTAGAGGATTGGATATAAGAGTTGTAAAGACTCTTTTGTTCTTGAAAAATACCAAAAATTTCTCTAAATAACCTACATTTGAATAACTAATAAAATTAAAAGATAATTTCATAAATATAAAATTAATATATACATCTAAATTTAATAATTAATAAATTATATTAAAAATAATTTCTTAAATATGAAATATCTTATATATATTCTTCAAATATGCTTAGTAATATTATATTAAAAAATTAATTTTATAATCTAATTAATATTAATAGATACAAACTATTGATAACTAATAAAATTCAAACAAGTATTTAATATAATCATGTCTTTATATATCATTTTGTTTGTTCAAATAATCAAACATCTATCTATTCAAAAAAAATCAAACAACTACAAACTGTCGGTTAATTTTATCAAACACTTTTATATAATCAGTTAATGCAATCAGCTATCAATTAATACAATCCACTATCAGTTATCTGTTAATTGTCAAGCAGTGTCATATCTCTATTCTATAACAAGAATTGGATGTCTCTATTTTCTTATAAGTGATAGGTCTCATTGATCGCCGATCAACAATATTTTATATTAATTAAAAATTACAGTTACTACTAATTTATTTCTAGCCAAATTATGTAATTTTATAATTTATTTTTTGGTTAAAAACTCTAACCTACTAATGTTCATGAGATAGTAGTAAAGATGACAGGCGAGATTACATATGGATTACCTCAATTGTATATATGTTTTAATTTGTAGTTTCTTCAAAGGGATCATGATGTTAAAATTTTGACTACAAGGTATTTTCATTTTCTTGAAAGATAGAAAATATTGAAGAAAATATGTTTGATTGCAAAATTTAAAAATGAGCTTTAGAAAATGAAAACAAAAATGAGTGAAATTTTGAAAACATAAAAAAGATATTTCCACCATTTTCATTGAAAATGTTTTAGAAAAGTGGAAAACATGAAAATAAGGGTTTTTAAATTTTAACTATATTTAACCAAGGTTTGAATCATTATAATGTCAATTTTAGAACTTTTATTTATTTAAGCAGATTTTATTTTTATTATAATAATATTTTTAATAATTATTCTTTAATTTAATTATTTAATGAGTATTTATTTGTTTATTTTTATTTTACTTAAAGATCAAATTTGTCCACAACAAAAGATAAAAAATTAATTAATCCATTATTGAATTTTTGCACCCAATTTAGCTCTCATTAGCCGAAACACACTAAATTTAGTCATTCCGTAATGGTTGACCAAAATTTGACCATTAACTCATTGAAAACCTGTAAAATGATAACGTATGGCACAGTTTGAAAGTGTTATGACATTAAACCATAAAAAATCTAAAAAATATTTAAAAATTATAAAATTTTAAAATTTATAAAATATTTTCTAATTTGACTATTTATTGAATTTTTTATTTTAAAAAAACATAGTTTTGATTTTTTTAATTTGGTCTTTATTGATTTTTTTTTAATTTAAATCCCAAACCCCATTATTATCGTTACTGTAAGAACTACCATAGCTGTTGTAGATCTCATATCCCAGTTTTCCTCCAATCCATGCGAATCAAGTTTTCCATTGGAATTTCACTAATTTCCTAGGAAACAAACAATCCTTAACAAACAGACCACGTGTTTTAAGAAGAAAATGGATGTTAAAACTTGGAGATGTCAGATTTAACTCCAACTCATGCAAACACCACAGCGTTTCAACGGATCCAAGTGAAGACGGTAGTTGTGGAGGAGAACTGTAACAACTCGGGTTTTGGAACCCAAGCGTCAGGCTAAACCGAGGCATGGGTCTCGCGATTGGGTCATGTTGTTGGGCCAAAAACCTTGGTGGGCTTGGTTTTGGTTTTGGGCTTGAGTTATGGGGCTTTTGGGAGGGGCATCATGCTAAAAACACAAATGAAGGAATATGAGAATGGAGAAGTAATGGGGGCTGCAAATTTTGTAAGACATGAGGTCACAGTGTCTCCAAAAAGCTTATCCCATCATCTTCATCTTCTCTTCAATTGGGTTAGAAGAAAACTCCATCTTTGCTAGTTTTGAGTTGAAATGCCGGATTAGTGTAGAAGGAAAAGTTGTTAAGCATCCAAGGATCTACAATCCAAGGTAAGTTTTTTTGGGAATAGCAAAAGAAAGGGTTTTAGTGAGGGTTTTAGAGGAGGACGAGAATGGTGTTTTTAATTCCATTTATTGTTGTTGAACCGTCCTTTAAACTTTTTTTAACCTCTCATCAACATTGTAACTTGTTTGCAACATTTACTTGTAGTTCAAGAGGTTGGGGAGCATTCAAAGGCCCAAGGGAAGAAGAAAGCTTGAGGTGGGGGTTGAGGGTTCTCTTTAGCTTGTATTTCGAGGTTATTACACTTCTAACTTCTGTGTGTTCATGTGCACCATCATTTTGCTATGCTTGCTTGGATTATGATGTTTTGGATAAGTTAGAGCTTGATTAGTCATCCATGGAAAAACTTGTAATAGTTGATGTTTAAGGGTAAAAATGGTTAGAAACTCACCTAAGGACTCTTCATAATTGGTAGGAACATTTTGAGACTTAACCAGGGAGGTTAAAGGTGGGATTGGTGTAGTCTTGAGCCTCATGTTTCAAAATCAGGGCTCGAGTACCGGTACGGGATGGTTGCGTATCGGTACTCTTTTGTATCTTAAGGGATGAACTGTGAGAGGCATACCGGTACGCCTCCCTGTGTATCGGTACCCCTCATTAGATCAGAATTCTAGTAACGCTTTCGAGTACCGATACGCTAAGGGCGTATCGGTACCTATTGTTACATTGCCTGGAAAGGCTTTGCATACCGGTACGTTGTGGTAGGTGTATCAGTATGGATAAGAATCGATACGGGGTGAGACCAGTACCAATATAGAGTACTGGTACAGCACGGAATATATCGGTTCGGAGCGAGGGCCAATTCTTTCAAATTTAATTGGGGTATCAGTACTCATTGAGAAGTACCGATACTTAGAGGGAATATCGATACACACTGAGGAGTATCAATACTTACTGGAAAATCTACCCAAGATTTTATGTTTTGAGTTTGGGGGTTCTATAAATTGTGGCTGAGGTCCTAATAGGTCTCTTGTGATATAAAATGACTGGTAAAATCAAGAATGTGTGTTTCTTCTTGATTATATGGATTAAATGGCTAATTGAGTATTGAAATGAAAGTAAACTGCTTGGTAAGTGAGTTTTTAGGGATCCTTGATGGATCAATTGTGGTTGTGCCAGGTAAGGGCACTTGTTTGGTTATGAGTACTTATTTGATAGGTCTGGATACCCAGTGAGTGAGTGTTGAAACACATGAAGACCATCCGATGTGAGATTCTAGGTGATGAAATGAAGGCCATCCGATGTGAGATTCTGGGTGATGACTTTTGCTCGATGCGAGATTCCAAGCGAAGACTCGATGTGAGATTCTGAGTATATCGCTCGATGTGAGATTCCGAGCAGCTCAATGTGGGATTCCGAGCATGGGTGGGTTTCCCAGTATCGAGTGACATTGGTCCTCACTCATGGTTTGCTTATTATATGTTGATATTGTTGAGATGTTATTTGTTCTATATCATGTGTTTAGGCGGTTATGGTAGCGCCATTGCCTTTTCATATCTTGACATCATATTTCATAGCATGTTAGTAATTATGATTCACCTGAAGCACGATTGAGTGGTTGTGTATCCACTGAACTTTGTTAGCTCAGCATTCGAAATCGTTGTTTTCGTTCATAGGTTAATAGGTAGATTGAGCGTAGCGGAGCACCATCGAAGCAAGAATCCAATATTGGCCTTTTGGTAGAGTACAAGTACCTAAATGTAGTGGGCTATGTGATCATATGACGCTGTGTATTTGTAACTCTATTTGATTTAACTTGTATTGGTCAAATGTTTCATTACTGTATTTGGAGCTCCTTTAACTATTTTGAATATTTCAAGTACGTATGGATTTAAACGCCTTGGTATTTACGTTTATTTGGAGCTCCTTTAACTTTATTGGCCTTAAAAAGTAAAAATTTTATTGGAGTGGTGTTACATTTAGTGGTATCAGAGCCTAGGTTTAGTCGGTTCTAGGCAGTCTCTGGGGAGTCTAGTGTGGTAAATAGGTGTCTAACGAATACATGCCCATAAGTCAAAGTCATACTTGGATTAAGCTGGAATTTCGATGGTGTACTCATGATGTTTGATTGTGCAGAGCTCAACCATGCCAAGAAGAGCTAGGAACGTGGAAGAGAGTTTGGGTTCCTAGGGTGGAAGCTCTGATGAAGACTACGGGCTGGATATGGAAGAGTCCGACGGAGGGGCTAGACATGGAGCCAACTATTTCTCCCATTTGCACCGGGCCCTAGACATGATTGTTAGGGCGATTATGAGGCATTCATCTACCCATCGAGAAGCATCGGTTGAGAGGGTGCATAGGCAGGGTGCCACAGATTTTCTTGGATTAGGACAAGACAACCTGGTGAAGGCAAATCAATGGCTTCGAGACACCCGTTGGATTATGAGGCAGATGAGGTTGCGGTCTAAAGATAAGTTATCCTGTGTGCTACCTTTACTCAAGGGAAACACGAGAGAATGGTGGGAAACCGTAGAGCTGGAATGGCACCCTAGCAGACCTTCTTGGGATGACTTTATTGATGAGTTCAAGAAAAAGTATATGGGTGAGGCTTACGTTGACAGGTTGAGAGACCAGTTTACTCACCTCATGCAAGGGAACCGCATCGTCTTTAAGTATTAAAAATAGTTTCTGCAGCTGAGCAGGTATACGCCAAAACTTGTGGCTACCGAGAAAATGAGGTGCAAGAGGTTCATAAAAGGGTTAAGAAATGAGATACAAAAATATTTGATAGCTGCCCCACCCAAGGTATTTTCTGAGTTGACTGCTAGTGCAAAGTCTCTTGAGCAAGTGCAAGGTTTGACATATGGTTCTACTAGTGGACAAGGAGGTCCTAGTAGGAGGCTTCAAAATTTCTCTAATAGCTCACAATCTTACTCGAGAAGAGATAAGAACTGATGGAATCAGGGAAGAGGGGCTTCGAATTAGAGTACAAGGTTGGACCGCATATCAAAGTCTGCTAGCTGTAAGAGGCCTACATCATCTTCGTCTATGATGAGCCCAGATAGTTCTCACGGGAGTGCGGGCGCACTTTTTGTAATCAGTGTGGACGGCGCCGAAGAGAGTGTTGAGGTGTAAATCGAGCTTACTTTGAGTGTGGGTCCCAAGATCACCTTGTGAAAGATTACCCCACTGTAACCACAGTCGTTCTGGTTCAGGCACCGAGGGTTTCTTATCCAGCTCAGAGGGGCCGAGGTTTCTCTAGGGAAAGGTCAAGCCAGGCGACCTGCCACCAGAGTAAGGGCACGTTTCAGTACACGGTGAGAGCACCGGCGAGACAATATGCAGTGAGAGCTTAGAAGGATTACGAGCCCACCGATGTGATTGCATGTACCTTTTTCTTGTTCTCTATTCCTATTGTTGCATTAGTGGATTTAGGGTCTACTCACTCTTACATCCGTAGTAGGATATCTCAGCTTTGGGGCATACCGGCTGATGACCTAGATATAGGAGTTCGTGTGTCTAGTTTATTAGGGTTAGAGGTTTCGGTGGACAAGTTGTACCAAAGATGTCCTATAGAAGTTCAAGGTTCAATTTTCCTGGCAGATCTTATGGTTTTGCCGTTCCAAGAGTTTGACGCAATCCTAGGTATGGATTGGCTTGTCGAGCATGATGCTAGTTTGGGTTGTAGGACCAAGAGTTTGAAGCTTCGTGTGGCTGATAGATCTAGGTTAACGGTTAGAAGGGAGAGACATCCTTGCATCCCTAACATAGTCTCGGCTTTAGCAGCATAGAGGTTAATACAACAAGGTTGTGAGGCCTTTATGGCTTACATAATAGATACAAGAGTCGAGAGTCTGTCCATCGTGAGCCTCGAGATAGTTTATGAGTTCATGGATGTCTTCTCGGAGGAGCTACACGGATTACCACCAGATCGTGAGCTTGAGTTTCGAGTTAAGGTAATACCCGGCACGACGCCGATGTCCATTCTACCTTACCGGATGGCACCAAAAGAATTGAGAGAATTGAAGAAGAAAATTCAAGAATCGCTAGAGTGAGGTTTCATCCGACTAAGTGTCTCTCCTTGGGGTGCTCCGATCTTGTTTGTTAAAAAGAATGACGGGTCAATGAGAATGTACATTGACTACCAGCAGTTAAATAAGGTGACGGTGAAGAATCACTATTCTCTTCCTAGAATTGATGATTTGTTTGACTAGTTACGGGGTGCCCAGGTTTTTTCAAAGATCGATATGAGATCAGGATACTATCAGTTGAAAGTGGTGGAAGAAGATGTCTAGAATATCACTTTCAGGACACGGTACAGACACTATGAGTTCTTGGTGATGCCTTTTGGGCTCATTAATGCTCTAGCAGCATTTATGGATTTGATGAACAAGATCTTCCAGCCTTATTTGGATCAGTTTGTGGTGGTGTTCATCGATGACATTATGGTTTATTCACGATCGATCGATGAGCACGACTACCACCTGTGAGTAGTTCTTCAGACGTTGAGAGACATACGCCTCTATGCAAAGTTCAGTAAATGTGAGTTTTGGTTGTCTGAAGTGGCATTTTTGGGCCACATCGTGGCGGCAGATGAGATCCGCGTTGACCCTCAGAAGATTCAAGAAATAATAGAGTGGAAACCACATAAGAATGTCTCGGAAGTCCGTAGCTTCCTTAGACTGGCTGGATATTATCGACGGCTTGTCAAGGGTTTTTCAATCTTAGTTGCCCCGTTGACCAAGTTGCTTCAGAAGGGAGTGCCATTTGTATGGAATGAGAAGAGACAACAGTTTTTTAAACAGTTGAAGGCCTACCTTACTAAGGCTCTGGTTTTGACGCAACCCAACCCGGGAAAAGATTATGTTGTGTTTAGCGATGCGTCCTTGAATAGACTTGGCTGCGTTCTTATGCAAGAGGTTAAGGTGGTTGCCTACGCCTCGAGGAAACTTAAACCTCGTGAACAGAATTACCTTACCCATGATTTGAATTTGGCCGCGATGATCTTTGTGTTGAAGATTTGGAGGCACTATCTCTATGGGGAGAACTGTTAGATTTATACGGATCACAAGAGTTTAAAGTATCTTCTCACCCAGAAGGAATTGAATTTGAGGCAACGTCGTTGGATTGAGCTGCTAAAGGATTATGACTGCATCATTAAGTACCATCCGGGCAAGGCAAATATAGTAGTGAATGCCTTGAGTCGTAAGTCGATGTCCAATTTGAGAGCCATGTTTACCCACTTGAGAATGACCGAAGATGGAGGGCTTTTAGCTGAGCTCTGGGTTTAGCCCACGCTAGTGCAAGAGATAAGAAGGAGTCGGGCGCTGGATGAAGATTTAGTAGCCCAAATTAAAGCGGGTCAGATAGACGAGGCTTCGAATTTTGAAGTACGAAACGGTGGGTACTTGTACTTTAAGGGTAGGTTATTTGTTCTGGCTTTAGAAAATTTGATGGACCGCATCTTACATGAGGCACACTGTAGTCCTTTCACCGTACATTCAGAAAGTAACAAGATGTACCAAGATATTCGACCTTATTATTGGTGGCCGTGTATGAAGAGGGATGTTTCCGAGTTTGTGACAAGATGCTTAGCTTGCCAACAAGTGAATGCAGAACACCAAGTTCCATCGGGGTTGCTTCAGCCAATTCAAATTCCACAATGGAAGTAGGATTGTGTCTCCATAGATTTTGTTATGGGTTTGCCGATGACTCAAAGGAAGCATGATGCGATATGGGTACTAGTAGATCGTCTGACCAAGTCTGCACATTTCCTGCCTATGCGCATGGATTTTACCTTGAAACGGTTAGCTCAAATGTACATCAAAGAAATAGTGAGGTTGCATGGAGTGCCATCTTCGATCATATCGGATAGGGATCCGTGATTCACGGTAAGGTTGTGGAAAAAGATTTATAGTGCCTTAGACACCAAGCTGTATTTTAGTACAACTTTTCATCCTCAAATCGATAGCCAGTTTGAGCGGGTTATTCAGATCCTTGAGGACATGCTTTGGTATTGTGTCGTAGGTTTTGAAGGAAGTTGGGAGGAACAACTGTCACTGGTAGAGTTCGCATACAACAAAAGTTATCAATCAAGCATCAAGATGGCCCCTTTCAAAGCCTTGTATGGGCGTAGATGTAGGACACCCCTATGTTGGACCGAGCTTAATGAGAGGAGGATCGTGGGATCCGATTTGGTTAAACAAACCGAAGAGAAGGTTCGCATCATCAAGGAAAGATTCCAAGCGGCCTTTGATCGACAAAAGGCCTACGCGGATAAGAAGCGCAAGCATATTGAGTATGAAATTGGTGAAAAAGTATTCTTAAAGGTACACCTTGGAAAGGGATAATTCATTTTGGACGGAAGGGCAAGTTGAGTCTGCGGTATATTAGACCATATGAAATAATTAAGAGGGTCGGGACCATAGCATATCGGCTAGCCTTGCCTTCAGAGTTGGCACGTATCCACGATGTTTTCTATGTATCTATGCTGAGACGATATCGCTCCGATCCTTCGCATGTTTTATCGCTCGAGGAGGTGGAGGTCAACACGGATTTGACATACGGAGAAGAGCTAGTAAGAGTGCTGGATAGGGGAGTCAAAGAGCTTCGTAACAAGTGTATACCCCTAGTGAAGATGTTATGGAGAAACCATGGGATTGAAGAGGCAACTTGGGAGGTTGAGGCTTTCCACCAGGTAAATTTCGAGGACAAAATTTTCTTTAAAGAGGGGGAGTTGTAACGACCCGAGTTTTGGAACCCGAGCGTCAGGCTAAACCGAGGCATGGGCCTCGCGATTGGGTCATGTTGTTGGGCCAAAAACCTTGGTGGGCTTGGTTTTGGTTTTGGGCTTGAGTTTTAGGGCTTTTGAGAAGGGCATCATGGTAGAAACACAATTGAAGGAAAGATGAGAGTGGAGAAGTAATGGGGGCTGCAGATTTTGTAAGATATGAGGTCATAGTGTCTCCAAAAAGCTTCTCCCATCATCTTCATCTTCTTTTCAATTGGGTTAGAAGAAAACTGCATCTTTGCTAGTTTTGAGTTGAAATCTCGGATTGGTGTAGAAGGGAAAGTTTTTAAGCATCCAAGGATCTACAATCCAATATAAGCTTTTTTGGGAATGATGAAGGAAAGGGTTTTAGTGGGGGTTTATAGGAGGACGGGAATGGTGTTTTTAATTACATTTCTTGTTGTTGAACCATCCTTTAAGCTTTTTTTAACCTCTCATCAACATTGTAACTTGTTTGCAACATTTCCTTGTAGTTCAAGAGGTTGGGGAGCATTCAAAGGCCCAAGGGAAGAAGAAAGCTTGAGGTGGGGGTTGAGGGTTCTCTTTAGCTTGTATTTTGAGGTTAGTACACTTATAACTTCTATGTGTTCAGAGTATCATCATTTTGCTATGCTTGCTTGGATTATTATGTTTTGGATAAGTTAGAGTTTGATTAGTCATCCATGGCAAAACTTGTAATGGTTGATGTTTAAGGGTAAAAATGGTTAGAAACTCACCTAATGACTCTTCATAATTGGTAGAAACGTTTTGAGACTCAACCAGGAAGGTTAAGGGCGGGATTGGTGTAGTCCCGAGCCCCAAGTTTTGAAATCGAGGCTCGAGTACCGGTACGAGGTGGTTGTGTATTGGTACTCCTTCGTATCTTAGAGGACGAACTGTGAGAGGCATATCGGTACACCTCCTCGTGTATCAGTACCCATTCTAGTAACACTTTCGAGTACCGGTACGCTAAGGGCGTATCGGTACCTATTGTTGCATTGCTTGGAAAGGATTTGCGTACCGGTACGATGTGGTAGACGTATCGGTACGAGTAAGGATCGGTACGGGGTGACCCTAGTATCGATATGGAGTACCGGTACGACACGGAGCTTATCAGTATAGGGCGAGGGCCAATTCTTTCAAATTTAATTGGGGTATCGGTACTCATCGGGGAGTGTCGATACTTAGATGGGGTACCGATACTCACTGAGGAGTATCGATACTCGTTGGGCAATCTGCCCAAATTTTTACGTTTTGATTTTGGGGGTTATATAAATTGTGGCTGAGGTCCTAATGGGCCTCTTGTGATATGAAATGATTGGTAAAATCAAGAACGTGTGTTTCTTCTTGCTTATATGGATTAAATAGCTAATTGAGTTTTGAAATGAAAGTAAATTGCTTGGTAAGCGAGTTTTTAGGGATCCTTCGTGGATCAATTGTGGTTGTGCCAGGTAAGGGCACTTGTTTGGTTATGAGTCCTTGTTTGATGGGATTCGGATACTCAGTAAGTGAGTGTTGCAACACATGAAGACCATCCGATGTGAGATTTTGGGTGATGAAATGAAGCTCATCCGATGTGAGATTCTGAGTGATGACTTTTTCTCGATGCGAGATTTCGAGTATACTGCTCGATGTGAGATTTCGAGCAACTCGATGTGAGATTTCGAGCATGGGTGGGTTTTCTAGTGTCGGGTGACATTGGGCCTCACTCCTGGTTTGCTTATTATAGGTTGATATTGTTGAGATGTTGTTTGTTCTATATCATGTGTTTAGGCGGTTATGGTAGTGCCATTGCTTTTTCATATCTTGACATCATATTTCATAGCATGTTCTTAATTATGATTCACTTGAAGCACGTTCAAGTGGTTGTGTATCCACTGAGCTTTGTTAGCTCAGCATTCAGAATCGTTGTTTCCGTTCGCAAGTTAATAGGTAGTTCGAGCGTAGCGGATGCAGTCAATACTTTTTATTTTTAATTGTGTTTAGTCCACGACGGTACTAATTATAATATGGATTGTCGATTGTCGAATATTTTTCTATATTTTTTAAAATTTTTAGTAAAATTAACTTTATCTTTATGGTACATTTTTTTATGTTTTTGTGGCACGTTTATTTTTATATTTTGGTATATTTTTTCGATCGTTTGACCGTTTTTTATTTTATTTTTTGAGGATTAGATTTGACGACGCCACAACTGATCAAGATGTCGTTTATTTGTAATCTTGTTGATCTTCTCTATTTTGGACCCTCATATTGAATTTGTCACTGAGTTTGTGCTCCTAGATAGTTTCTCATGACGCTCAGCTCTAGTTTGCGATTTTCTGTAGTTTTTCAATAGCTTAATTCTCTTTTGTGGTTCGTTTGCCGATGCAGTCAGATTTGTTCGTATCTATATTTCGTTCGAGTCTTTTAGATAAATTTTTAACCTTTTTCATGTAGGGTCCTTATATGATCTGAAGTGTAATTTCTTGTGCAATATTATAAAAAAATATTCAAATTATGTATTTAATTACGATGATAATTATAAACTCTTATTATAATATTGAATATTTTTACTTTTAATAAGATTAGCGAATTTATTAAAAATTAATAATTTATTTGTTTATGTATGAACATCAAAATAATAAATGTATTTTTGGGACATCTAAACACGTTTCGTTTGAGAGCCGTGTGCCCAAAAATCCATGGTGGTCCAATTGGTGAAGAATGGAATAAAATAAAACTGACAAAAAGTTTGTGTTATCTTTGTGTGACTTTTTTATTTGTTGGTTTGTTCTATATACAAATATAAGCCTACGTTTTTATTAACTGATATGAATTTAGACGAGAAGTTAAAAGTTTTTTTTTCTACTTTAATGGTTGAATTTGATTTTCATTTTTTATATAGAACAGCTTTAAATTGGTAGTAATATAAACTAACAAAATAAAGAAGATTAGTCATTTAAATCATTTTAATAAGTATTATGAAAAAACAAAAAAGAGCGTGTACTTTCTTAAGCTTAAAATATATATTGGGGTGCCCCTAGCTTAAATTAAAGTATTTTTTTATTAAGTAAATATAGTTGCATTTTTAAGGTAAATATCAAGATTTGAATTCATACAGAATATGACAACATAAACATTCTTGACTACCCGATTAATTAGTGAATCTCAACTTAAATTAAAGTTTTAATAGAGTTAATGAACACTTGGTTAAGATTGTAGAATGTTTTAATTAGTAATAATAATGTTTTGTCCTAGTTTATAGTGAAGATTTTATTTTTGGTATTTCTATTAATTTTAGTCGGTTCAAAACTTCCTTCTCACTCATGTTTTTATATATATTATAGATAGATTAATTAAATAGAGTTATTAATTAATATAATGTCAGTAAAGATATAATTTTACAAGTAGTATTTAGATATTATTAAGTGTTTTTTAAATTATATTTAAAAATTTTAAAAGTAAATAATATTACACTCGATCACCTGAATGTTGCTCGTATGATTATCATTCACTAACAATGTATTGAATTATAATTTATAAAATATTTATAAATTTATTATTATTTGGTTTAATGTTTTTTTCACAAGTACAATTAAGATCATGACATGTGTCACATGTATATATATATATATTTAAAAATTTAAAATGGATACTTTTCAAATCACACTATCCATAATCAAACATAAATAAATTACTTAAGAAATCACTAGTCCTTTACTAATTTATGCAATTCCAAAAAGGTCCGTGCATCATTTTAAAATTTAAAATTTAAAATTTAGTTACATTCTTTAATTTACAACATTGAGTTCATGCATTATTTATTATTTGAAAATCTTACGGTCCATTTGGTTCTAGAGAATGGAGTCCATTTCATTTTTATTTTCTTAGAAAATGGAAAACAATGAAGAAAGCATGTTTTGTTGTAAAATTATAAAATGAAAACAAAAATAAGTAAAAATTTGAAAACATAAAAATATGTTTTCATTGAAAATATTTTGGGAAAGTGGAAAATATTGATGAACTCAAATCAATCAACCGAATACCGCCAAGAGGGTTGAAATTACTTCCCAAATGAATTGGCTAAAACCGAAAAAATAGTGGACAATATTGCACGATGATTTTAGAGTGGTTCGACTACTCAACCGAGTCTACATCCACTATCTTAGCACACCACTAAGAATTTTCCAATTCACTACCATGAATTCTTCCTTTTTATAGGCCAAAGGGGTAACCTTTACAACCCTATCTTTTCAATGGCTAAGGTAGAGACACTCTAGTTCTTCCCTAGGCTAAACTAGAATCTCTCCCTTTTACAAGGTAAATTTGTGTAAACAATAAAACGCCACAGGGTGGGGGTTACAAGATTGAAGCTCACAAAAATGTAAAGAATAAAAACAATCAAAACACTCTCTATACACTATATACAAGAGAAACTATAAAATAAAACTTGAAAGCTAATTTCTCTTGATCATGAAGCTTGGATATGTTCTCTAACCATCTTCAAGTGTCTCAAGTCTTCTTTTAAAGTGTGGAGTGAGCTACTAGCCGTTTATGGTCGTTACGGTGGTTTGGAGGCGTTGGTGACTTAATTTCTAGCAATAATGCAGTCTGAGAAAGTCAGTATCGGTAACCTACTTTAAATAGAAAGTGTCGTTGGGTATTTTTACATTGGGTATCAGTACACGATACATGCATATCGGTGCGAACCCTTGTGTATCGATACGATTGAAGCCGTATCGGTACCCAATTTAGCTACTAGAAAAACTAACCATTGGAGACAAAAGAGCGTATCAGTACACGGCTTATTCGTACCAGTACGAGCTCTTCTGGGTATCGGTACACTAAAGACTGCATCGGTACACAGAGCATATTTTTTACTTTTGGTTTATTTTGAAAGCATTTAAACAAGTCAAAAATCCTTTGAAAATCTTTCAAAAATGTTTTTCAAGTTAATGGACTTTTGAAATATTTTTGCAAATTAGTTTAAGACCAAAAATATTTTTCATATATCAAAATCAATATCTCAACAATCTCCCCTTTTTTGATATAACGAAACCACTTAAAAATTATTTCTGAAATTTCTCTCCCTTAGAAAAATAATTTTAAAAAAGATAATATTTTTGTAAAATATTTAAAGCTCCTCTTTTCTTTTTGAAATTAAAATTTTCAAACTTATCTCTCTCCCTTTTGTTATATCAAAAATAATTTTAAAAATAAGTTTGAAATCACATTAAAGCTTAAGATACCAAAATTTGAAAGTTTGAAACATATTGATAGAAAATACCAATTGTTGGTGCAAAATAACAATGGAGAAAAAACCAAAAAAAAATTCATGAAAAGAATAAAAAAATGGCTCCCCCTTAATCAAAGATTCCATTTAAAAGGTTTGGCTCAAATGCTTGACACTTAAAAGATATTGAATTTCAAGATAAGATCAATTTAAGAGCTTATGAAATTCAATGTATCCAAGACTTTTAAAACTTTATGCAAACATACGAATGAAACAATATGATTCATATGCATAAAGCATCATAAAATGCCATGCACTTATAAATATAAATAAGCAATGATGCATGAACATTTATCATCAAAATAGGCAACCAAATGATCTAAAATCAAATACATTAAGATTAGAGGTTACCCATCTTCTTCACTTGTGTGACTAAAGCATTTTCATGTCTTTGCTTTTCATGCCATTGCGCCAACACACCTACAAGAGACATTTACTTGATTTTTGGTATCCAAATTGCTTTGGATCCTTTGACATTAGTTTCAATGTCCCTTTCCCTTAAAAACTCATACTTGTCTAACCCTATAAGATTTCCTTTTCTTTATAGGACAAATATGCAAAGAATGACCATGATAATGGCAATGTGAGCATTTTGCCATTATGTGACAAGATGAATTATTTGAAATAATTTCATTTTTTTGTTAAGCTTTCAAGCTTAAATTTCAAATCAAGTTTTTTTTCTATAAAACTCCATTGCTCAATTTTGAAAATTCTAAATCCTTTTTTAAAATTTTATTTTGGTTTTCAAATTCCAATTTTGTTTGCAAAAGAAAATCATTTTCAATTTCAAGTTTTGAAATCGTTTTCTTAAATTTGGAATTCATGGTCTCAAATTCCAAAAATAATTCATCAAATGCATCTTGTAACTCATCAAAAGAATATGAATTTAATTCAGTTGAGTTAGAAGATATCTTGAGCTCTTCATGAGCCATAACACCATCCATCTTTGATGAGAGGAGGTTTTCACTTGATAGAACTCCATCGTTCTTCTCTTCTTTCCCATAGAATTTCTAAAGCTTCTCCCAAATTTTTTGGCACTTTTAAAAGGGGAGACCTTCTGGGAAATCTCTTCATTTATGGCACAAAGTAGAATGTGCATAGCCTTTGCATTGAGATTGTCATTCTTTATGTCTTTGACACTCATGTTCTTCTTCTTCTTAGGAGCTTTTAAACGTCCTTCAATAATCATCCAAATGTCCAGGTCGAAGCCTCGGATGAAATATTTTATGATATTGCTTCATTGGAAGTAACCTTCCTCTTTGAAGAAAGGTGGACACATGATAAAGCAACCTTCTTTGAATGAAATCATTGTAGAACCGCTTGTCATTTGAAATCTTAAATTGTTGAGCTTCGAGCAATCGGTCTTTACTCCCAGATGTTAGTCCGTTGATGGAGATGAGGCTCTGATACTAATTGATGAGCTTGAATCGATTAATCGAATACTGTCAAGAGGGTTGAAATTATTTCCCGAATGAATTGGCTAAAACCAAAAAAATAGTGAACAATATTGCATGATAATTTTATAGTGGTTTGACTACTCAAGCGAGTATACATCCACCACCTTAGCACACCACTAAGGATTTCACAATTCACTACTATGAATTCTTCCTTTTTACAGGCCAAAGGGGTAACATTTACAACCCATCTTTTTAATGGCTAAGATAGAACCATTCTAGTTTTTCCTTAGGCTAAACTAGAACCTCTCCCTTTTACAAGGTAAATTTGTGTAAACAATAAAACCTCACAAGGTAGGTGTTTACAGACCTCACAAGGTGGGTGTTTACAAGATTGAAGCTCACAAGAGTGTAAAAAATAAAAATAATTAAAACACTCTCTATACACTATATAAAAGAGAAATGAGAAAATAAAACTTGAAAGCTAATTTCTCTTGATCATAAAGCTCGAATATGTTCTCTAACCATCTTCAAGTGTCCTAAGTCTTCTTTTAAAGTTTGTAATGAGCTACTAGCCATTTATGGCGTTGGAGTGGTCTGGAGCCGTTGGGGACTTAATTTCCAGCAATAAATTAGTCTAGGCTTCAGGTATCAGTACACATGCTTTAAATAGAAAGAGGCGTTGGGTATTTTTACATTTGGTATCGGTACATGATACATGCGTATCAGTACAGACCTTTTTGTATCGGTACGGTTGAAGCCGTATCGGTACCCAATTTAGCTACTGGAAAAATTGACCATCGAGGACAAAAGAGCGTATCGGTATACGGCTTATCCGTACTGGTACGAGCTCTTCTGGGTATCGGTACACTAAAGACTGTATCGGTACACAAAGCCTGTTTTTTTACTTTTTGAGTTATTTTGAAAGCATTTAAACAAGTCAAAAACCCTTTGAAAACCTTTCAAACATATTTTTCAAGTTAATGAACTTTTGAAATATTTTTGCAAATTAGTTTAAGTCCAAAAACATTTTTTATTTTAAGTTATATCAAAATCAATATCTCAACAAATATAAAAACAAGAGTTTTTAATATTAACTTTTTTTAACCCGGGTTCGAATGCTTCTAATGCCATTTTTTAAAACTTTGGTTTATTTACTCATACTTTATTTATTTATTATTATAATAATATTTTCTAACTATATTTTATTTTAGATATTAATAATTATTTTTTTTATTTCTATTTTGAAAAGCTATATATCAAACACATTTTCACTATTTTTATTTTTGAAAATAAGTTTTTATCTCTATTAACCAAGCATCTTTTTTTAATTTTTAGAAAACTGAAAATGAAAATTATTTTATGAAAATGAAAATAGAAAACAAACATAAAAAATATTTTCTAAAACCAAACGGACCCTTAGTCTCTTTACTAACTTCTATTCAAATCCATTGTTAAATACCTATAAGCTATAAAAAAAAGACAAGAACTTTTTTAAACCTATACGTTTGCAATTTTTAGAAATTTGGTTACTATAAAATTGTAAACCTAGATGATTGAAGAACTTTATTGTTCAATAAATGATAATTTTTTGTTTATATTTAAAAATAAAGGGCCAAATTGACAAAAATTGTAAATGTATGATACTCAAATTTTATTTTTCCTTTTCGGCTTAATAGTCAAAAAGGTGCCCAACCTATACATTTTTAAAAATTTTCCGTTAACTAACTATAACATGACACGTGGTATGTTTTATTTATTTATTTATTTAATTTTTGAATTACTTTAAAACTTTCTTAAAAAACCCAAAGTTTTAATTTCTTTCAAACAAACCCCCAAATCATATATCCCTCACCGTCCGACATCCCCCACACGCCGACGGTTCATCGTTCACCACCCAAGCGTCGGGTACCTCACTGTTCAACATCCCCCACCCTCTACCCGTTGGTTTGAAGCCCAATCGATCTCTTTTTTCTTCATTTTTAGATGTTTGTCGACGGAGCAATCAACGGTCTATTCGTCAGTTTTCGACGACGGGATCATGGGGCTTTCAGTCGTGGAGGGGTGACGAAGGCAAGGGTGGCCGGTGGTGGTTGAATCGGTGGTGGTAGGGGAGGAATTTCGGGATCTAGGGTTTGGGTTTGGGGGGTTTTAGAAAAACTAAAGATTATGGGTTTTTTTATAAAATTAAAGATTTTTTTATTTTTAGAAAAATAAAAATTTAAAAAATACCAGAATATGCCACTGTCGTATTTTTATTGGATAGCGGAAAATTTTTAACGGCCGTCACAAAAAAACCAATTTGAGTTACGGAATGAAACTTTAGGCACTAAACTAGAAAAAATGGTATAGATTGGGCACCTTTTTGACTATTAAGCCTTCCTTTTTTTATATAGATTTCATGTCAAGAATTAATGGTAAATTGAAAAGAAATTAAGGTAAAGGCCAAAGTTTTTAAATTAAAAATAGTACATAAACTTAATGTTGTAAAACAAAATACTAATACTAAATTTTAATCTTTGAAATATTATAAGGAACTGATATATTTAAACCCAATTTCAGTGGTCACTTAGTATATATATATATATATACCAATATTATTCTAGTTATTATTAACATTTTTTAGTTTTTATCTTATTTATAATTCATTATATTTCATGAAAGAGATGGTAATTTCTTTAATGAGAACATTTGTTAAAATTATTTTATTTCTTTTATTGTATTATGTTTGATTTCACGAACTTTTATTTATTTTATCGATAACGATACTATTCGAATTAGAACTCAACCAAAAAGTTAAAAAGCATTTTATAACCCAATTGAAGAAGTCTAGGGCATGCTTTGTTTATGAGAGAGTTGGTAGCATTGATTGTCCAATGAAGAAAGTCAATACTTCTAAATAAGGAACATTATTTGTTCATTTAATTAAAAAATACATGAATTAGATTCTTTATTTTCTAAAAGGAAAATCGGTAAAATTCAAATTTGTCAACATAACAATATATTCGTAATTAGAATGAATATTAGCCAAATAAGTCGTTGGCTTTACTAATTAATTAGATGTTATCGTTCTATTCGAGTAAAAGATAACATCTGTATTCTATTTCAAATCTAAATAAACTCACACACAACTGCAGATTAAATTGTTCGAACTAGAATTATCTAGGTAAAACACGTCAATCTTTATTATTATGACCATTTATTGAGTTTTAATTCTCATATTTTTTAATGTCAGATAATTGTAAGGAATTCGTAAATATAAATCTTATATAATTATTTTCTACAAATCAAATAATCCAAAATATAAGTTCAAAGAAATTATTTGATATACAAATCGTATAAAAATTATTTTATACAATCATATTTTAATGTCATTTTTTATATTTGGAATTTAAGTTTAGAGATTAAAATTTAAGATTCAAATGAATAAGAACATATAAATTTTATTTTAAACAGTTTTTGTATATAATAATTACCTAAAATTTAAGGCATAAAAAATTAAATTACAAAACATTATTAAATAATCATATTTATTTTTTATGGAATTTGTTAACTTGCTTAAGAATAAAATAATGCCAAAGCAAAGCAAAACAACAACTCTGCCATAAAAAATCAAATAAAAGAATGTCTTTAGAAAATAAAGCACCTTTCATTAACTTAAAAAATTAGCAACTTCAGGCTTCACATTCAAGTTTAATATTTTTCTATAATATTCAGTATATAATTTATTAATCGATTAATTTAGATTGAATAATCAATATTTTTAATATTAAATTAAATTTATTAAATCAAGATACGAACCTTTGGTTTTACTTGAGGGGTCTAATATTTTATCTTATTAGACCAATAGGTAGTTGGTAGTTTACTACTCCATCTGTCCCACTAAATTTCTCCACTACTGATTTTTTTTTGTCAAATTTTTTTAACTTTGACTATTTATTACTTTAAATTTATTATTGATAAAAATATAATTTTTTTAAAACTTTAATCAAGTAATTTAAAAATATATATTTTATAAATTTTAATTAATTAAAATATTTAAAATAATTATAATCAAGATTTTAAAATTTTAACTTTTAATATATTAAAATTGTATAAATCAAGTGAGACAGAGGGAGTACTAATTTTTAATGGACAAACTTCGATACACAGGCCGTGTAAACTTTAGTTTACACGCGCCTTTTAGTTTTAGGGGTTAGGGTTTTAGTTTAGGGTTTAAGGTTTAGGTTGTAGGATTTAAGGTTAGTGCTTAGAATTTAGAGTTTATGGTTTAGAGTGTGGTGTTTAGTTTTTTAGAGTTAGGGTTAAGAATTTAGTTTTTTATAATATAAATACACAGACTTGTGTAATTTTACACTGCTTGTGTATCAAAGTTTTACTCATTTTTAATACCCCTAAGAAAATAAAAATTGTAATCATTCAGTAAATAATGGGCATTTTGGTAAAGCACTAAAATATACAGACATTATACAAAGGGACCCACCAAGTTATAGGGGGGAAATTTTAAAAAAAAATCTTGCTTTAGCCTAACCGTAAAGTTAGCGTCATGTAATAGATTTCCATCAACTTCTTACTATTGCAATTTGCACTCATTTATCATCCCCTCTCTCTTCCTCTTCCTCTTCCCGGAAACAAGCCACAAAGGGAAGACATAAAACATAATGTTATGTTTCAGATCAAACCCTTATGCACCGTTTCTACTTTTCCTTTTCTCTTTGTTTCTTTTAGGACATGAAACAGTTTCTAATGCCTCAGATGTCCAGACTCTGCATATTCCAGGTACTGATCTTTCATTCTCCATAGAAAGTTTTGATTTTTATTTCTGGGATTTTGTTGGTTTAGCTGTTCTTTTGTTCAACAGGGGATTATAGGAGTTTTGTGTTTGGGGAGAGAGAGCACAGTGAAGTGTTGCCATGGCGGAAGATGGAAAGGAGGAGTCTTGCAGAGGGAAGTAAAGGAGACAACTCTTCTTTGATTTTGGCACAAAAGAGGACTTACAGGAGAGACCCTCTTAATGATTTTAACAAGTACACTGGTGGCTGGAACATCAGCAATCAACACTATTGGGCTGTAATTTCTTAATTTTTCACTATTTTTGCTGATTTTCTTGTTTGTGTTTTATGATTTTTTCTTACAAGTCTCGTACTTTTTTTTATGTCTTGTAATTGGTTTAGAATTTAGATTACTTTTGATGTTTTGAGTCTAACCTGTTATTCCCTTGGGGGGGGTTTCGGTTTTCCCCATCTTTGATTTTTAACTCTGTTTTCTTAGTTTGATAATCTAATCTCAATTGACTACTTTGTTTTCGAGTTGTCATATGTTCTTAACTTATAGGCTCTAATCTCTGTTAATGCAGTCTGTTGGCTTTACGGCGGCTCCTTTCTTTGTCGTTGCCGCGGTCTGGTTTGTGATATTCGCACTATGTTTGTTCGTCATATGTATCCGTCATTGCTGTTGTCAACTGAATTCTTACGGCTACTCTCGGACGGCGTATGCGCTATCCCTTATTTTCCTCATACTCTTCACCATTGCAGCAATGTAACTCGACTCCGTCTCTCATTCTAAATTTCTAAAAGATGTGTATGTTCTAAATAACTATATAATGACTAACTCGAACTGTAATGTCGCATTGCAGCGTCGGGTGTGCTGTGCTGTATACTGGTCAGGGAAAATTCCACGGCAGTACAATAGACACACTGGATTATGCTGTTAGTAAGGCAGACCTTACTGCCGAGAACCTCAGGAATGTGTCAGATTATCTTTCTGCAGCTAAGAAAATTAGCGTGGATGCAACTATTTTGCCAGCAGATGTCCAAAGAAGCATCGATGATATCCAAAAGAAGATAAACTCTTCGGCTTCAACTCTTTCCCGTCAAACGGCCGATAATAAAGAAAAAATTCAACATGGCTTAAACAGAATGTAAGTTGAAGCTTTTGTGATGAAATTCGAATAATCTTGGAGCTGATCATCAAATTGATCTCATCATAAATGCTGCAGGAGATTGGCTCTTATCATTCTTGCTGCTGTGATGCTCTTTCTGGCATTTCTTGGATTCCGTAAGTTACATTCTTGTTCTGATCACTGCTCTGAGATTCTAAGTGATTCGATTATCTCAATATCATCTGAACTTAATGCTATTATTTTGATAACTGGCTGCAGTATTTTCGATTCTTGGATTGCAGTGCCTGGTTTACATGTAAGTGAAGTATCATTAATGTCTTTAGATCAATTGCTTTATGGTAAAGGGTATAACTTTGGAAAGAACCTATGTTACTATGAATGCAGGCTAGTGATCGTCGGCTGGATCCTTGTTACCGGTACATTTATTTTATGTGGAGTATTTCACCTTCTCCACAAGTATGTTCCGCTCAACTTCCCTCGTTCCCTATAAGAACTCGTATCATTTCTCTGGTTTTTGGCTGAACTTGCTTCTGTGTTAGTAGTTTTCTTTGGTGTATCAACTTATTTTAGCCCTATTGTTGGTAAAGCTTTTCTTATTTAAGTTTATGATGCCACATTCAAATTTCTAGAACTAAATGTTCAGGATCAAATTTCCTTTCGATATTGTCGTATGCTTAGACTTCCTTTCTATACGTGTTTACTTGATTATTTGCTCTTTCAATATGATATGCACTCTAAATTAAAAATTGTTTCCCCTGATGCAGTGTTGCAGGAGATGCGTGTGTTGCGATGGATCAATGGGTCCAGAATCCCACTGCTCATACAGCATTGGATGACATTCTGCCATGCGTGGACAATGCAACGGCCCAAGAGACCTTGTTACGAACCAAGAACGTCACCCATCAACTTGTTAATGTCGTGAACGGCGTCATCACTAATGTTTTCAACCTGAATTTCCCACCACAATTGGCACCTTTATATTACAATCAATCTGGTCCATTGTTGCCAGCTCTCTGCAATCCATTTTATTCTAATCTCACAAATCGACAGTGTGCGGTTGGTGAAGTGAGTTTGCACAATTCCTCGGAGGTAATAAGGATAGCTTTTCTATGCATAAAGTTCGCATCGAATGGCTTCTGGTTTCTGCCTATCCCAAACTCATGATTGCCTGTATGTGTCGAACAGGTTTGGAAGAACTATATCTGTCAGGTTTCATCCTCTGGGATTTGTTCTACACCTGGGCGGTTGACCCCTCAATTTTACACTCAGATGTCGGCAGCGGTGAATGTCAGTTATGGTCTGTATCGCTATGGTCCGTTCCTGGTTAACTTGCAAGACTGCACTTTCGTGCGCGACGCATTCACGGATATCAGTCATGAACATTGTCCGGGTCTGCGTCGCTATAGTCAATGGATCTACATCGGATTAGTGATGGTGTCGGCTGCTGTGATGCTGTCATTGATCTTCTGGGTTATCTATGCAAGAGAGAGAAGGCACCGTGTTTACACCAAACAGTACGATGCTGGATCCGAAGGCCAATACAAGGGCCGGTAGGACTCCAACCCTAATGAATATGTTCTTAATTTGCTCGAGTATAATACATTACAGAATTTTGTACATTATGTTTGTTATCAATAGGCTCGAATCTTGTGCAATGCAGTATATAGCCATGCACAACACCAGATTAATTAGTGTTTGAAGGGGCGACTTTCGTGTCCTTGTTCATTTTCTCTAAGCTACGTCTCCCTTTTATGGTGTACCCTGAGCTGCTTAATTTTATCTCAGTAAGTATGATGATCGTACAATAAAAGAGAAAATACGCGAGGGCAACAAGTAGACCGATGCCATGGCTAAGCTATACAAAGAGGCTGAATTTCAATGCCATGTTTTTCATTTTCTCCGGATGAAGTGCTAGCCATCTTACACACATGGACGGAGAGGCAAATTTGCAAATTTTATTTAAAAGGTGAAAAGGTAAATTCACAATTAATCTATTTTTTACATATACATTAAACAAAGGTAAAAAAAAGGGTTCGTGGGGGTGGGGGAAGAGCCCCCAATGATGCTGTGGATACGTTACACAATAATTGTATTAGTTGGATGAGTCTTTGATTTTTACGTGATTATAAGGTAGTATCGGTTTATATATATTTTTAATTATTTAAATACACACGCATCTTATAAACAAAGCGATTGAACCTTATCTATTAAGATGAACATCATTTGCTTTTCTACTATGACTACTTGTTGGGTTCGATAATTTATATTCTATATTAATTTTCACATAAATCATAAATTTTTAGTTTAATCGTATTACATCATCCAGTTTATATTATTAATAAACTAAATTATGGGTAAATTATATAGGTAGTTCCTGAACTTTCCAGACGTTTTCACTTTGGTCATCAAATTTTTTAAAACTTGCATTACGATTATACAATTTTTAATTCATTTTAATTATTTCTAAATTGATAGTTGCAATAAAGGCCGAGTTTTTAACGAATCATCATTCTTAAAAAAACTTGAAGTTTGTTACCTATAGAATTTATATTTTTATAAATTTTATATTTAATTTATTGACGGGCTAATTTTGATCGAGTACTATAAATATTTATTGTGAAAGTGATTCTCTAAACTCAATTTATTCCACTCATAACATCATAATTTAAAAGAATCCATTAAAAGAATCCAAAATTATTTTTGCCTTAAGAATAAAAGTGAAATGTTCAAGGCACAATCCTTTGATTCGATCAAATTGGGCAGCTTGAGAGGGCATGATTACAACTGAAGGAAAGGAACCCGTAACCGCCCTCGTTAGAGTTCCAGCTCAAATGTCAATGCCACTTAAGGATGGTCATAGGTTAGGTTTTTGTTTGATCCGTACTCAATCCAAAAATTTAGTACCTCCATTCAAATCTGACCCGACCAGACATTTTATGACAGTTCATCCGACCCAAATCTGAACCTGAATTCTAGAGTAAAATTCGAATCCAACCTGATCCGACCCAACATAAATAAAAAAGTTATCAATTTTTATTATTATTCGACAAAATAGAGAACTAATTGAAAAAATACAAATAGAGATGAAACATTATAATAATTATTCCATTTTTATTAGACAAAATAGGGAGATAATTGAAATATATATATAAAGAGAAGGGCATTGTAGTAATTATACCTAAATATTAGAATAAAATTAAACTATTATTTCGGGTCGGGTTGGGTAGAATATTTTTCACCTTAAATCCAAACCCGACCCGGCCTTATCCTCAAAAAATCTGACCCGAACCTAACTCGAACTTAAAATTTTCTTTTAAAAACTCGACCCTATAAAACTGGGTCAGATCAGAACCCATCGAGTATGGGTCAAATGGCCATCCCTTACCACTGGTAGAAATTTCCTTTTTCTTTTTTAATTTAAGGGTCATTTTAGAATATCTAAATTACAATTAAAAGTCTAATCTTTTAAATAAAATTTTATTTCTTAAGAATGAAAATACAAAAAGACTGTTTGTAGTGCTTTTGTTTATAGTATTTGGAGTAAAAAGAACATGGGCAATTTTGAAATACTACTCAGGATACCATATATATTATTTACACTGTACATGAGATAGTTCAAATTCGTTTACAAAAAAAGACAGATAAAAATGATATGTTTATCGATGAATCTTATTTGCATGTTTTCTTATTTTTTTACTTTACCAGTTTTATTTTTTATCTGTTTTTTTGCAGTTTTTTCGTCTGCTTTTATGGCAGTAATTTTGTCTGTTTTTATGGTAGTGTTCGTCTGTCTTGTAATAGTGTTAGTCTGTCTGTGTGACATTATTATCTGCTTTATCAGTTTAACGTTCGTATGACGAATATCACTCGAGCGTTGTTAGCAGCGAAGATCGATGGTCAATAAAGTTTGATTCTCATTTGTGCTGTTGCCTTTTGCCAAGACCAAGCAGCGAAAGAACTTGCTTTCTTCTTAGAGCACTCTGGTCAAAGTAGTAGTATTGCTGGATTTTATCAGAAAATTGTTTAATCTTTTGTAAGTGATAAGCCTTGTTCTTTATGGACTTTACACCTTTAGGGCTTTATTGTTCTATTTAATGTATAAAAATTTCAATGTTAGTGGTGTGATTCTTTTGTAACCTTGTCACTTTGAATACAATCCAGTTTTCAAAAAAAATAATATGTTTATTGTATATTTATACTCAAAATGAGATATTTAGTCACCCTATAAAACTATTCTTGTATATGTTTTCTTGTAACAACAATTGCTGCTTCTTTGGATAATATAACAAAAATTTATCTAAAAAAACATAGAAAGAACTTTGCCCACCCTTTAAAAATTTGATTCGATTTAACTCTTAATATTGTTGGGACCAATGTAACAACTAGAAAAAAAATAATTTCTCCAGTTAGGGCCAAACCCTTCATATGCGTGGCCACATGATCATTACTATGTTTTTCTTTAAAAAAAGTGTAATAGAATGAGTAACAATATCACTTTTGTCTTTCTGAGACTTTTCCTTTCTTTTTCGATGTTAAATTAATGTTCTATCCTTCTAAAGTGTGAAACGTACACTTACGGAGGCATAGGTTGGGCCCCCTATTTTTTATTAAAAAATATAGTAAGTTTTTTATTTTTAACTTTTTGGACCTTAACTTCTAATTTATTTATATTGTACTTCTCATTTTTATAGTTAACTATACTATATCCCATTAAATTTGATTTCTGACTCCGTCACTCCATACACTTAACTGTCATAATACATATATACAAATGTCAATCGAAGATCATGTTGTTAATTAAATACACACATACATACAAGATTTCATATTTTCTAAGCATAATACATCTCTCTCCTTTATGGTGTGCCCTTAACTGCTTAATTTCATCTTGTGTTATAAATACGAATAGGTAATGATAAATATAATGATCTTACAAAAAAAAAAAAAGATTTTAAGTTTTGGTCTTGGGATAATTTATAATTTATCAATCTATTTCAATTTTCACATAAATCATAAATTTATAATTTAATCAAACTACATCACTTAAATTTTGTTATTAATAAATTAATTCTTGGATAAACTATACGGGTAATCCATGAACTTTTAAAACGCTTTCGCTTTAGTCTCTAAATTATAAATTTTATATTACAGTGATTAAACTTTTAATTCATTTCAATTACGATCACTTTAGTTAGTTGTCGTCAAAAAGCTACTGGTGCTAAAAAAAACATAATTCTTCATTGACAACCACCAGAAAAATCAAGTTTCTAATGAATCTACATTTTTTTAGAAAAACTTGAAGTTTGTTATATGTAGAATCTACATTTTTTATAATTGTGGTATTTAGTTTATTGACCGATTAATTCAAATTGGGTATTGTAAATGTTTGTAAAAGTAACACCCTCAACCCAGATTGCTTCATTCCAACATCGAAACTTAAACTTTATTTAAAATAACCACCATCCCATTTACTAGATCAACTGATAATTATAAAATCTTACAGTTTTAATCATGCTCGGGTATACATAGTACAATTCCATTAAAAATCCATTTTTTGTTGCCTTGAAAATTAAAGCGAGATTTCGACAGGAAAAAAATAAAAATTGTTGATGTCCAAAATATCAAAAGTGAAATGTTCAAGGCATAATCCTGTTATTCGATCAAATTCAATTACCAGAAAAGAGCCTTCATCTGTCATACTGTTAAACTTATATTAAGTTGATTTTGATATAACAAATAGTTTTAAAATAATAAATCCTTTCAAAATAAATTTTAAATAACTAATATGAATTACTCACTATGCATTCAAACAAAGTTATTTTTGTCTTAAACTTAATCAAATGTTTAAAATGTTTTAAAAACACATTCGATGAGTTTTTTCTAAGTGAAATAGGCCAAAATGCCTTAGCGTACCGATACGGTAAAATATGTACCTGTACGCCCTTTACAAACAATACATCGAATGTAAAACCAGTACCGGTACGGCAACAAGCGTACCGATACGTGGTTTAAACTTCAAAACATCGAATGCAAGTTGAATACTGGTATGCCTCTATCGTACCGATACTCCTTAAGGCAAAAATTATAATTTTTCAAACACGTATCGGTACAGCTCTATACATACCGATACTCTAATGCCTTATGAAATTCCAGTGAGCAATTCAATTATCGGTATGAGCTTTGCTTACCGGTACCCCTGTACCCATACCGATACTCGACTTCGAATATCGATACGCCCTGCTTTCTAATGGTTATTTCTAAATTGGGCAGGTACCGATATGCTAGTACGTGTACCGATACTCAAGGCTTCAGAACATCATTTAATGCGGTGAAAACACCCACCGATGGCTTTATTTATTTTCCCAACAATCTCAACTGCCAAAATTGGTGGAGATGGTATATAAACAAGTTCCTAAAGCTACTACAATAACAAGAAAGCTATTCAAAGTTATTCAAGCAAATATTCAACTTCTTTTGAGCTTTAGAGTCGTATCTTTGTAACCCACTTGAGTGTTCATTCTTGCAATCTTTTTATTCAAGTTTTGGGTTTGTGAGTGATCTAGAATTATGCAAACATCTATCATTGTAAGGATTTTCAAGTTTGCATATTGTATCTTTCTCTTGTGAGTGTCCTTAAGATTTGGGTAGAAAATCTTAAGGGAATTTGTAAGGTTAGCCCTTTGTCCTCAAAAGGAAGAATTCTTAGTGAATGGTTGAAAATCCTTAGTGTTGTGCTAAGGTAGTGGATGTAGAGCTTGTTTAGAAGCTTGAACCACTATAAATTATTGTGTCTCAATTTTCATATTTTTCCTTTATCTCCACCAAAATTTTTAATTGCCAATTCACCCCTTTGGCCAAACACATTGATTGATCATCCCAACAATTGGTATCAGAGTGAAGCTCAATTGAAGGTTTAACCACCGTTGAGATGGTCTTAAAGGTTTTCAATCAATCAACAAGCAAAGCCATGACCTCTACTTCTGGTAACAACCTCTACGAGTCTCAATCTATTACCAAACCGCCTTATTTCAACGGGGATAACTATCCTTATTGGAAGAATCGTATGAGGCTCTTCATCAAATCCAACAACTACCTCCTTTGGGATGTAGTAGAAGATGGACCGACCATTTCGATAAAGAGAGAAGAAGATCATCTCATTCCCAAGTCCAAGCAAGAGTACATCGATGAAGATCAGAGGAAACTGCAACTAAATGACAAAGCTTTGCACATCATTTTTTTGTGCTCTTGGACCTGATGAATACTAAAAAATGTCTTCTTGCACAAGTGCAAATGAGGTATGTGATAAGCTCGAAACGACATACAAAGGTACAAATGATGTTAAGGAGAACAAGATTGGACTCCTCAACTTGAGCTATGAGAATTTTAAGATGGAACCGGATGAGGACATCACCAAGATGTTTGATAGATTCTCCATCATTTTCAACAGACTTAAAGTCTTGGAAAAATTTTCGGAAGACAAGCTTGTCTGGAAGCTCATCTATTCTCTTCCCGAGTCATGCAATAAAAAGAGAATCACTATCATTGAAGCAAAGAATCTCAAGACTTTAAAGCTCGATACTTTCATGGGGTCTATTCTCACTCATGAGATAATAAAGAAAAGAAGAAAAAAAAGTAGAGAAGAAGGAAGTGGAGAGGAAGAATATAGGAATTGCTCTCAAGGCTATACAATAAGAGAGTGATTCAAGTGATGAAGAAGATGAAGAAATAGCCATGCTTGCAAAGTGTGTCACTAGCTTCATGAAATCAAAATGTGGAAGAAGATTTCTACGGAAGAAGGGTTTCAAGAACATGGCCAAAGAAGAAGAGAAGGATTCCATTTTCTACTATGAATGCAAAAAACTAGAACACATTAAGATCAATTATCCCCACTAAAGAAGAAAAGCTTCGAGAAGAAGAAGAAGCATAAAGCTCATGTAGCCACTTAGAGTGATGAAGAATCTTCAAGTGATGAGGAATAAGAAGTTACAAATCTTTGCCTCATAGCATTCGAAGAGGATCCTAAGATAACCTCTAACTCATCTAGTGAGCTTACATTTGATGAATTATATATTGTGTATAATGAGTTGCAAGAGGTGTATGATGAATTAGTTTTAGAATTTAAAGAATCAATTAGGAAAAACAAAAAGATTGTTTTAAATTTGAAAAATGAAAATGATTCTTTAACTAAAACTAATTCGGAATTAGAAACTAAAGTTAAGGATATCCATGAAAAATTAAAAGAACTTGAAAAGAAAAATCTTGACATGCATAATTTACTTTTTAGAGTTAAGAAGGATCACCAAAAGGAGGTTGGTGACCTCAAAACATCTTTAAACAAAGTTAGTGTTAAAAATAACTTTAAAGGTGAAAGCTCAAAACCTAACTTTGTTAAAAGAAAATTCTATGGTAACAAACATGGAGGGTTCCCAAGGCCCTATTATGGTAAGAGAGTTAGAAGTATATGGATCCTTAAAGATGTTGTTGCTTCTAATGATCATAATGAAATTGTTTCTAGGATTCCCAAGGAAACCAAGATTTTGGGAACTAATGTTCATGGACCCAAAAAGATTTAGGTACCAAAAATCAAAAATTAATTCTATGTTTGTTGGGGGAGCATTGCTACAAGGCTAATTCTACAAGTGCAAATTCATGGTACCTTGATAGTGGATGCTCAAGACACATGACTAGAGACGAGTCAATTTATAGAGCTAAAACCAAAAGGTTGAGGAGTAGTGACATTTGGTGACAACTCTGAAGGCCACATTGAAGGAATTGATTCTATCGGTAATCACTCTTCTATTCTTATTGAAAATGTTTTGTATATCAATGATCTAAAACATAATTTATTAAGCATAAGTCATTTGTGCGATAAAGGTTACACTGTCATTTTTGAATCTAATGGTTGCAAAATTGTTGACATTGCATCTAATATGATTATGCTTATAGGTCATAGATTAGGAAACATATGTATAGTGAATTTAGATGACATTCATTCATCAAACATGTGCTTAGCTGCAAAAGATGAGCATGATTCATGGTTATGGCATAGAAAACTAGGTCATGCAAGCATGAGTGTTCTACAAAAATTGGTTTCCAACAATCTAGTTAGAAGTTTGCCTAAGCTAAAATTTGATCTAGAAAAGATATATAATTGTTTCAGACCAAACTTTTGGGACTGACACATTGGCGCAAGCATCAGCCAAAGAGGTTGTATGCGGTGTAACGGGCTTGCCAAGACCGTCAGACTTGGCCCGACACTTGGAGAATGCTAGAAAGCCCACAAGACCACCAAACTTAGTCAAATCCAGGGAAGATTTAGGAGGGTAATTTGGTCAAAGCATTATCTATTTATTTGAAATATATTATTTAGATAATGTTTGTGATAATTAGAGATTTGAAAAAGAGATAGAGTTAATCTCGATCGCCGATTTAATTTAAACTGTGCCGTTGGATGTAGGGGGCTTCAACTATAAATAGAGGCATACCCCCACCTCATTGTATCATCTCATTCCACCCATTCTCTCTTGAGTAATAAAAGTATTTACTCTAAATTCTCTGAGTGTTCTGATCGTTCTTGTTTGTTCTTGAGCGTTCTTTCGAAGTTCTTCTTCGCTCATCTCGTTTGATCCATTTTCGCATAGAACACATAGTGCTAAGGAAGTTTGATCTTCCAAGAGGGTTGGGAATGTGTACTTAGGCATTTGTTTCGAGCCATATTGCCTAAGGCCTTGCGGTTCCCTTGGTGGCTAGACTTGCCACGTTGGTGTTTAAGCTTTTGCATCCAACAAAGCTTTGAGGGCTTGTTCGAGCCTTTGGCGAGTAGAAGTTATCACAAGGTTGGTTGAAGGCTTACTTAAGCACAAAACTGACCGAGTGGCGTCACGGGGTGCTTAAGACTGCACGTTTCGTGTGAGTGAAACTCTAGGGACGTGACAAGTGGTATCAGAGCGAGTCGAGGGGACTTGCATTCGAGCCAGCTTGCAGTTGCAGTCAAACGTGGTGAGGATTTGCATTCGAACTAGTTCGTTGCAAAGAAGTGACCGAGATGGTACTAAAGAAGAAGACATTGACAATGAAAGAGGTAAGAGATACTTGATAAGTGTTCAAAAGTACTATTTTTATTACCCTTTTTACTCATATTATTGTTAGACTTAAGCTCATATTAGTTGCATAATTAGTCATTCATGCATTAATTCATGTTTCTTTCCACCGTTGAGCTTGATTACATAACTTGGTGGTTTTTGTGGAAAAAGATGCTGCTTTGGTGTGTTTTTGTGTGTGTGCAGAATCACTTGCCTAAACAAAGAACTAATTCCCAGGGCAATGCATGAAGGAGATGCTGAGCTAGTTGCTAGGGCAATGCATGAAGGAGACGCCGAGCCAGTTCCAGGGTAATTGTCGATAAAGAATAATGTGATATGGTAGTCGAAATTGATGACTAGACAAGCCCAAGATGACGTGGAGCAAAGCTAAATCCCAAAAGAGTTTGATTTCCATGAAGCGTTTAAAGAAGAATTAAATTCCAAGAAGATAGGAGAAGTTCTAGAAGGAATATAATTATAATAAAAAAATTATATTCTTTAAAGATAATTTAATTCCAACTTAACTTCCTCCTCAAAGAAGGACTTTGACCTAGCCCTATAAATAGATCACCAAGCCGTCAACTCCAAGGGAGCAAGAGGAGGGAAAATTTCGACAACCCCATAGGGCAAGAAGGAAGAGATTTCGACAAGAGAGCAAGAGGAGAGAATTTTCGACAAGCTTCTAGGGCAAGGGGATTTTGACAAGCTTCAATTCTTCATCTTTTTCTTTCTTGTTCAATTAGGTTCATGCTAGGGATTATTTATCTTGTGTTTCTTTGGAACCTAGCCATGAACTAAATCTATTTGGCTATGGTTATTGTGTTTTGTGGTTGTGAGAAACTATTGGATTTTGTTTAGGTAATAAGAGTTTGCACTTTTCTATTCAAGGTTTATTAATTCCTGGTTCTTATTCTTGTTTACGAGTGAATTGAGAGAGGATCTCGTAACTTCATCTATTTATCTAATATCGGGAGAGTTAGATTCAAGAAACGAATGAATATGATCTTTATTCAATCTATTGATGGTAAAGATTAATCCGGCTTAGGAATAAGTTAAGGATTTCAACGGCTAAGAGGAGCGCAAGATTGGTTGTTGTTCACCCTTGATTCACGTAGGGATGTATTATCAAGGCATGCACAAGTAGCTAGAGTTTCGACTTAGGGATAATAAGAAACCATTGAAGAACGCTTTACCGAACCTTGAAGGTTGCTGCCCAGACGCCCAAGTAGTTGCCCAACTAGTCGCCCAGGCAACCTCGTTGTGCAAGTTGCCACGACAACTGAGTTGCCCGTGCACTCTTTTACCAAGATGATCCAATCGACTATCACACCTCAACTCACGATAACCTGGCCTATCTCTCTCATTTGATCTTATTTATCCTTTTACTTATTTGCTTTCTAGATTAGTTATTAGTTAAAACTCCTATAATCCTTTATTTGTGTTTTTACTTTTTTTTTTCAGTGCAAGAGACTAGATTCTTGAAGTGGCACCAATCCCTGTGGAGACGATATCTTTTATACTATAACTTGCAACGTGTATACTTGCACAATTACGTAGCACTTATTACGCGCAACAATGCTCTTGATGAATTCGACCAGAGAATTGGTTTTCATAGATCTCAGGTAGAGGACTTGTTCGAGAAGGTGGATTCTCTCAAAGGGGAAATCACCAAGGAGTTCCAAGATTGTCTGGTCTCGATGTATGAATAGCTAGACCAGCAAGACAATTCCTTTCAAGGTACAATAGAGGCATTGAAGGCGGAATCAAAGTCGTTGGTGAAGAGGGTTGTTAGACTTGAAGAATCCAGGGAGGAGGCCAAGGAGACCCAAGGTGTTGTAGAGTCCCGTCTTGACCAAGTGGAGTCTATGGTGGACCGGTTCAAGGATGAGACACGAAAAATTCCTAACGAGTTGGAGACAATCTGAGAGAGTGATGCTCGTGAAGCTGAGATAGGGGATTTGCAGAAAGAGGTGGATGAGCTTAAGAGTGAGCTGCTCAGTTGCAAGACCGCAATGAGTGAATGAGGTGTGCTCAAGACCTTCTTAGAGGGACTTAGACCGGGGGAAAAGATCGCAGTAGAGCAAAGAGATGCCCAGAGACTTTCGGAGGCTATCACAATTGTTAAACCTCTGACCGAGCCTACGGGAAGTAAGCAAGCTAGTGCTGAGTCAGCCAAGCCCAGATTGAGAGGAAATAGGAATGGTAAGGCTAAGTCCGTGCCAGAAAAGAAGGCGAGCAAGAAGTTGAAGTGCTGCTTCTGTGAAGGTCCCCATCTGATAAGGGGATATCTCGAGAAGAATCATCTTGCTGCCATCATCAAGAAGGAAGATGAGCCAGAAGAAGAAGTAGTCAGACTTGGCACAATTGCAAGTGTCAATAAGCCAAGGAAGATCCATGGTGCGACTATGGGTGTCAAATAAGTCAAGTCAAGGATGAGACCCAGTGAGATAGTAGGCGAGAAAGCTGAGGGTAAGAAAGCAATTGGAGTGCTACCAGTGTAAGGGGCCTCACAAGTTGCTGGAATGCCCGTTGAATTTTTCCAAGGCATGGATAGACCGAAGGCAAAGTGAGTTTTCCATGTCCGAGAAGGCTATGAAAGAGCATGCCAAGGATGTTCAAGTAAAGAACATTTATTTAGAGACTGCATTTGTAATAAGGTCGAAGGGGGCCAAGCAAAAAAGGGACATAGCAACCAAGGAGACACCACCGGTCGACAAGGTGGGAAAGAAGCGAAGGGCTTCGAGGAAGAAGCGCCAACGCAAGAAGGGGCACCAGACTTCAAAGAAGCAGGGCCGATGCAAGAAGAGTGCACCAAACTTCAAGTCAGAAGGGCGGATGCAACAATGAGCAACGAACTTCGTGGAAGAAGGGCCGATGCAAAATAGTGCAAAGAACTGTCACGGGCGTGGTTCAATGCAAAGGGGCCAGACTTCAAGAAGAAAGAAGGGCTGACCTATTTAGAGTAAATGCAATAACCGAGAGGAATGTACATCTCAAACACAACAACAGTGTTTTTGAGTTTGATTTGCCGTCTTTGTTGACTATAGGTCGAGTGAGACCTAACCGGTGCGGGGGAGACAAAGCTTGGAAGAGACCTTTCACAGTTATGAGGAGCCAAATTGATTGGCTAACGAATCTGAGAGTTCATCCCGTGTTTAACGTGGTGACACCCAAGACTTTACCGCAGGACCATGAGTGTCCGAGTGCAGGTAAATCAAGACTGGTGGGAGAAGGGTCCCATGCTAGAGATGTAACCGGTGGCATTTTAGCACGTGATGTTCAATGGCGATTTGAGCCAAGGTAAGCATTTCATATGGGGTAATTGCACGAAGTTGAGCCACCGATGAGCAATCAAGTTGACCCTGCCCAAGATCATTCGAGTGGAGCGACGAGGGCACTGTTAAGTCTAGTGGGGGAGAGTGTCACAAACCAAACTTTTGGGACCGAGGCATTGGCGCAAGCATCAGTCAAAGAGGTTGTATGCGGTGTAACGGGCTTGCCAAGACCGTCAGACTTGGCCCGACACTTGGAGAATGCTAGAAAACCCGCAAGACCACCAGACTTAGTCAAATCCATAGAAGATTTAGGAGGGTAATTTGGTCAAAGCATTATCTATTTATTTGAAATATATTATTTAGATAATGTTTGTGATAATTAGAGATTTGAAAAGAGATAAAGTTAATATCAACTATCGATGTAATTTAAACTGAGCCGTTGATATAGGGGGCTTCAACTATAAATAGAGGCTTACCCCCACCTCATTGTATCATCTCATTCCATCCATTCTCTCTTGAGTAATAGAAGTATTTACTCTAGATTCTTTGAGTGTTCTTATCGTTTTTGTTTGTTCTTGAGCGTTCTTTCGAAGTTCTTCTTCACTCATCTCATTTGATCCGTTTCCGCATAAAATGCATAGCGTTTCTCGGTGCTAAGGGAGTTTGATCCTCCAAGAGGTTTGGGAAGGTGTACTTAGGCGTTTGTTTCGAGCCATATTGCTTAAGGCCTCACGGTTCCCTTGGTGGCTAGACTTGCCACGTTGGTGTTCAAGCTTCCGCATCTGACGAAGCCTTGAGGGATTGTCTGAGCCTTTGGCAAGCATGAGTTCTCGCAAGGCTGGTTGAAGGCTTACTTAGGCACAAAACTGACCGAGTGGCGTCACGGGGTGCTTAAGGCCGCACGTTCCGAGCGAGTGAAACTCTAGGGGCGTGACAAGTGGTATCAGAGTGAGGCGAGGGGACTTGCGTTCGAGCCAGCTTGCAGTTGCAGTCAAGCGTGGCGAGGATTTGCATTCGAACTAGTTCGTTGCAAAGAAGTGACCGAGATGGCACCAAAGAAGAATACATTGACAATGAACGAGGTAAGAGATGCTCTTGATGAATTCAACAAGAGAACTGGTTTTCTTAGATCTTAGGTAGAGGACTTGTTCGAGAAGGTAGATTCTCTCAAATGAGAAATCACCAAGGATTTCCAAGATTGTCTAGTCTCGTTGTATAAAAAGCTAGACCAGCAAGAAATTTCCCTTCAAGGTATAATAGAGGCATTGAAGGTAGAATCAAAGTCGTTGGTGAAGAGGGTCGTTAGACTTGAAGAATTCAGGGAGGAGGCCAAGAAAACCCAAGGTGTTGTAGAGTCCCGTCTTGACCAAATGGAGTCCATGGTAGACCGGTTCAAAGATGAGACATGGAAAATTCCCAATGAGTTAGAGACAGTTCGAGAGAGTGATGCTCGTGAAGCTGAGATGAGGGCTTTCCGAAAAGAGGTGGATGAGCTCAAGAGTGAGCTGCTCAATTGTAAGACCGTAAGGAGTGAATGAGGTGTGCTCAAGACTTTCTTAGAGGGACTTAGACCGGGGGTAAAGCTCGCAGTAGAGCAATGAGATGCTTAAGACTTTCGGAGGCTATCACAGTTGTTAAACCTCTGACCGAGCCTGCAAGAAGCAAGAAAGCTAGTGTCGAGTCATCTAAGCCCAGATTAAGAGGAAATGGGAATGGTGAGCTAAGTCTGTGCTAGAAAAAATACGAGCAAGAAGTTGAAGTGCTATTTCTGTGATGGTCCCCATCTGATAAGGGGATGTCCCGAGAAGAATCACCTTGCTGCCATCATCAAGAAAGAAGATGAGCCAGAAGGAAAAGTAGTCAGACTTGGAGCAATTGCAAGTGTCAATAAGCCAAGGGAGATCCATGGTGCGACTATGAGTGTCAAAGCAGTCAAGCCAAGGACTAGACCTGGTGAGATAGTAGGCGAGAATGCTGTCAAGCTGAGGGTGAGTAAGCAATTAGAGTGCTACCAGTGTAAGGGGCCTCACAAGTTGCCGGAATGCCCGTTGAATTTTGCCAAGGCATTGATAGACCGAAGGCAAAGTGAGTTTGCCATGTCCGAGAAGGCTACAAAAAAGCTTTCCGAGGATGTTCAAGTAAAGAACATTTTTTCAGAGACTACATTTGTAATAAGGTCGAAGGGGGCCAAGCCAAAAAGGGACATAGCAACTAAGAAGACACCACCCGTGGGCAAGGTGGGAAAGAAGCGAAGGGCTTCGAGGAAGAAGCACAAACGCAAGAAGGGGCACCGGACTTCAAAGAAGAAGGGCCGATGTAAGAAGAATGCACCAAAATTCAAGTCAGAAGGGTGGATGCAACAAGGAGTAATGGACTTCGTGGAAGAAGGGCCGATGCAAAACAGTGCAAAGAACTGTCACGGGGGTGGTTCAATGTAAATAGGCCAGACTTCAAGGAGAAAGAAGGGCTGACCCATTTTAGAGTAAATGCAACGACCGAGAGGAAGGTACATCTCAAACACAACTCCAGTGTTTTTAAGTTTGATTTGCCGTCTTTAATGAGTATAGGTCGAGTGAGACATAACCAGTGCGAGGGAGACAAAGCTTGGAAGGGACCTTTTAGACTTATAAGGAGCCAAACTGATAGGCTGATGAGTCTGGGAGTTCATCCGGTGTTCAACGTGGTGACACCTAAGACTTTGTCGCAGGATCATGAGTGTCCGAGTGCAGGTAAATCAAGACTGGTGGGAGAAGGCTCCAATACTGGAGATATACCCGGTGGCGTTTTAGCACGCGATGTTCAAGGCCAGTTTGAGCCAAGGCAAACAGTTCATATGAGGGAATTGCACGAAGCTGAGGCATCGACGAGTAATCAAGTTGACCCTGCCCAAGATCGTTCGAGTGAAGCGACGAGGGTGCCGTTAAGTCTAGTGGGGGAGAGTGTCACTGACCAAACTTTTGGGACCGAGGCATTGGCGCAAGCATCAGCCAAAGAGGTTGTATGCGGTGTAACGGACTTGCCAAGACCGTCAGACTTGGTCCGACACTTGGAGAATGCTAGAAAGCCCACAAGACCAGCAGACTTAGTCAAATCCATAAAATATTTAGGAGGGTAATTTGGTCAAAGCATTATCTATTTATTTGAAATATATTATTTAGATAATGTTTGTGATAATTAAATATTTAAAAAAGAGATAGAGTTAATCTCGACCGTCGATGTAATTTAAACTGAGCCGTTGGATGTAGGGGGATTCAACTATAAATAGAGGCTTACCCCCACCTCATTATATCATCTCATTCCATCCATTCTCTCTTGAGTAATAGAATAATTTACTCTAAATTCTCTGAGTGTTCTTATCGTTCTTGTTTATTCTTAAGCGTTCTTTCGAAGTTCTTTTTTGCTCATCTTGTTTGATCCATTTTTGCATAGAACACATCGCGTTTCTCGGTGCTAAGGAAGTTTGATCTTCCAAGAGGGTTGGGAAGGTGTACTTAGGCGTTTGTTTTGAGCCATATTGCCTAAGGCCTCGCGGTTCCCTTGGTGGCTATACTTGCCATGTTGGTGTTCAAGCTTCCGCGTTCGATGAAGCCTTGAGGGCTTGTCCGAGCCTTTGGCGAGCAAGAGTTCTTGCAAGGCTAGTTGAAGGCTTACTTAGGCACAAAACTGACCGAATGGCATCACGGGGTGATTAAGGCCGCACGTTCCAGGCGAGTGAAACTCTAGGGGCGTGACATAATGCATGTGCTAAGGGCAAACATAAAAGATCAAGCTTTAAACCTATTAATGATGTATCTACTAGTAGGATTTTACAATTAATCCACATAGATTTATTTGGACCTATTAGGAATATGAGCTTGGGTGGAAAACAATGTGCTTTTGTACTTGTTGATGATTACTCTAGAAACACTTGGGTTCTATTTTTAAGTACTAAAGATGAAGCTTTAGAAAAATTCAACACATTTTCAAAACTTAACCAAAATGATGTTGGTCACTCTATTTCACATGTTAGGAGTGATCATGGAACCAAATTTTAAAATCTTGGTTTTGAAAAGTTTTGTAATTCTAGTGGCATTTCTCATAATTTTTTCGCTCCTCAAACTCCTCAAGAAAATGGGGTAGTTGAGAGGAAAAATTGAACTTTAAAAGAAATGGCAAGGACTATGCTTTGTGAAAATAATTTGCCAAAATACTTTTGGGCGGAAGCCACTAACACCGCTTGCTATATTATCAACCATGTAATAATTAGGCCATTTTTAAAGAAAACTCCTTATGAAATTTTCAAAAATAAAAAGCCTAACATTAGCTATTTTCATCCTTTTGGATGCAAATTTTTTGTTTTAAATAATGGCAAAGATAATTTAGGCAAGTTTGATGCAAAAAATGATGAAATTATTTTTCTTGGGCATTCTTTAAACTCTAAATCTTATCGGGTATTTAACAAAAGAACTTTAGTCATTGAAGAGTCTATTCATGTTGTTTTCGATGATAACCTCATTCCGAGGAAGGATTCTTGTGATGGTGATGATAGTGTAGGACTTTTTGATGCCAATGATGGTGGAGGACAATCATCAAAGGTAGATGAAGTTCAATCAAAAGACGAACCACAATATCCACCTCTAGAAGCCTTGAAGGACATGACCCTAGAGGAAAAAGAGGTTACCTACTCAAGGGAGTTCAACTATGTCAAAGGAGGTGAGATTTTGGGTGATCCATCCAAAAGGGTAACCACTCGATCTTCTCTTAGAAATACATGTAATTATGTTACATTTATCTCATGCATATAGCCTAAAAATATCAAAGAAGCATTAAATGATGATTATTGGATATTGGCTATGCAAGAAGAGTTAAATCAATTTGAGAGAAGTAAAGTATAGACATTAGTTGATAGGCTTAGTGATAAATCCACTATAGGTACAAGATGTGCTTTTAGAAATAAACTAGATGGGAGTGGTAACATAGTAAGAAACAAAGCTAGACTTATTGCTCAAGGTTACACTCAAGAAGAGGGAATTGATTTTGATGAAACTTATGCACCCATAGCTAGAATGTAAGCTATTAGGATGTTGTTAGCATTTGCATGTTATCATGAATTCAAGCTTTTTCAAATGGATGTCAAAAGTGCTTTTCTAAATGGTTTTATTAATGAAAAAGTTTATGTAGAATAACCTCCCGGTTTTAAAGATCCAAAATTTCCAAACCATGTTTTTAAACTTTCAAAAGCTTTGTATGGTTTAAAACAAGCTCCTAGAGCTTGGTATGAAAGGCTTTCTTCGGTTCTTATTGAAAAAGGTTTTAACAAATGGAAGGTTGATACTACACTTTTTATAAAAGTTAATGGCAAAGATATCTTAGTAGTGCAAATTTATGTTGATGATAGAATTTTTGGTTATACTAATGAGCTTCTTTGTCAAGAATTTTCTAAGCTTATGCAAGGTGAATTTGAAATGAGCATGATGGGGGAGCTTTTATTTTTCTTGGGGCTCCAAATCAAACAAATGAAGGATGTCATCTTCATCAATCAAGCTAAGTATCTTTAAGAGATGCTCAAGAATTTTGGGCTAGAAAATATGAAACCTCAAGCCACTCCTATGAGCACATCAACAAAGATTGACAAGGATGAAGGAGGTAAATGTGTCGATCTTAAATTGTATAGATCAGTGATAGGATCCTTGCTTTATCTTACCTCAAGTAGACTGGATATAATATTTAGTGTTTGCTTGTGTGCTAGATTTCAAGCTTTTCCTAAGGAATCACATTTACATGCCATTAAGAGAATCTTTAGATACCTTAGGGACACACCTAGTTTAGGTCTTTGGTATCCTAGAGATTCATCCCTTACTTTACATGCTTATTTATATGCGGATTTGGAAACTTAGGAATCATATCATGTCTTAAAATAAGATGTAGTTCTAGAATTTGTAGACACTTTGCACCAAGTAGTGGACATCTTTACCAAATCTTTAGATAATGAGCGCTTTTGGAAATTTAGGAGAGAAATAGGTCTAACCAACCTACCTTAATCCTTTGTGTGTTTCTTTTTCAAAATTTGCATGCTTGAATTTGTTGAATTTCATGTTTCTTGTGAACCTCTTAATGCTTATGATGTTTTAGTTAGGGGAGATTTTGCATGGTAAAACCTTAGTTTGTCTTTCAATATATATGCTCATACATCATGTATCTATAATAGAGGTCTTCTTTTGTTCCCATAACCTTCTTTCCAGCCAAATTTAACTATTTGGTGCAGAGGGTATCGATATTGGGTATCAAGTATCTGTGCGCGGTCTCTATAACTGGTATCGATATAGAGTATCGATGCTTCGGTATCGATACGCGTGATACTGTACCAGTACAACAAACACGGAGAAGTAGTACCGGTACGCGGTTTAATTTACCAGCACACGAATGGCGAAAACTATCCTCAGGGCTATTTAAAATCAGATTTTCCCCCAAAATCCTTATTCTTTCAACCCTAGCCGAAACACAACTCAAAATCTCTCTCAAATCTCTTAGTTTTCCCTCGAAATCTCCAAAAAAATTTTAAGTTTCTCGTGATTCTTTAACAACCCAACAAGATTCAATCAAGTTTGTGCACTTTCATCAAAGTTCTCACCCATTCCAATAATTTTTAAGGTATTTTCGTTATTTTTTTAGATTATATATTCTATTTTAATATGGAACTTAGATTTAAGTTTGTTTGAAAATAGTGTTTTTATATGATTTTTTGTGATTTAAATATTTGTTTTATGTTCACACATATATATAGATTTTTTGGGTTTTAAAATTTAAAAAAAATATTTAATTTTCTTTTTACCTTAACTTATTTGTTGGATTAATTGGATTGAATTATTAATTTGTGCATACATTGTGGCTTGATTTGATCTTTGCAGGATTTTCTTGCTCTTTCAAATCTAATTTTTTATGTCCCCTAAAACTAAACATCCTAGGCCCAGTCCTTCCAATCCAAATCCAAACCCTTTGAATTTTTCCTCTATTTTTAACTCATGTTTTAATGAACCAGGTCATCCAAATCAATTAGAACATTTTTGAATATTTGAAAACCTTAAAATTTGACGGGAAAGAGTTGTTGAATATGATTTTATGGTCTCTGAATCTTTTAAGTTTCCTTATCTTGAACGTCTTAGGGAATGGAAATTTCTGATTTTTCTTCATTTACTCGGTGTCGTGTATAAAACACTAGTTAGAATATTCTATTCTAATGCTAGGGTTATCCTTAATGAAGCTCATGATGAAGTTGTTGCTATAGAGTCGTATGTTATGGGTAAATCTTTTATGTTAGATTCCTCTATTATTGCTACTCATCTAGGACTATATGAGATGGGTGTAGATGATGAAACCATTCCTATTCCTCTTGTTCGTCCCATAGGTACTTGCGAGTCTGTTCTTAATGCTCATGATAGGTTCTTTCATCTCTTAGTTACATGGTTCTTTCGTCCTTCCGGGGAAAGTGGTCTACCGTTCGAGGGGTCGATGCCTTTTGGTTGCATTGCTTCTAAATAATATTCGCACTAACCTCGCGCAAATCATATTTGCTGAATTGGTTTCCATTTTCCAACACCTTCATACATCCCAAGTCAAATCTTTTATGTACGATTGTGTCTTGCGCCACATCTTCTCAAAAGAAAACATAGACATATTATTTGATATTGCTTTCCCCCTCACCGATCCCATCAATGCCAAATTCCTTCGAAAGAGTGGATTTCGTTTTATTAACGGTAAGTGGGTTAGACAAGAACATGGGCTCGATGATAATGGAAATGCGCAAGCTCCAACTCAGATTCTGGCTCCGATTGCGCCTCCACAAGCTCCTATGCCTTTCAATGATGCGTTGCGTTCCTATTTTGATGGCAATTTCGATGAGATGCAGTCCTATATTAACGAGAAGTTCAACGAGATACAATCTTTGGTTACATCTCAATGAATGACTCTTTCACTCATCTTGGGGCTCCTGTGACTAGCATCGAGACTGACTTGGCATCTTTTCATTATGAGTTGAGGACGCATACTTTTGGAGACACTACCGCAGAGGAGGATGAGGATGATGAGGATTCCATTTAGTACTTTTATTATTTCATATTGCATGTATCCTAGACTTCATATTTGGATTTGATGCTATATGTTTTATGATTGTTTTTCATATTGCTTTATGTTTCCGCATAACTATGGCTATTATGCTTGGATATTTGAACTTATGTTTATGCTTTGGACATTTATGCTTTGGAGTATTGCTTTGGTTATGATTGTTTATATTCTCCTATTGTTTATATAGTGTTTTTGATCTAACAAAAAAGGGGAGAAAATTCGGGAGAAAATTTTAACTAGTCTTTTATTCAAATACAAAGGGGGAGACTTTTAAAATTTATTTTAAGATTTTGTTATATCAAAAAGAGAGAGATTGTTAAACTTATATTAAATTTATTTTGATATAACAAATAGTTTTAAAATAATAAATCCTTTCAAAATAAATTTTAAATAACTAACACTCCCTCTGTCCACTCAATATGTCCCTTTTGTGTTTTAAAATTGTCTCACTTAAAATGTATCATTGAAAAAATCAAAAACTTTTAAAAGGTATATTTCCTTTTATACCCCTTCTTTATTTTTCCAACAAAACAAAATTTGACTTTTTAAGGGTAAAATTGTCGTTTTAATTATTTTACATCATATTTCTTACACAAACTTTTTCTTCCTAAAACTACGTGAAAAGTCAACAATGGACACTTTTGGTGGGACGGAGGGAGTATGAATTACTCACTATGCAGTCGAACAAAGTTATTTTTGTCTTAAACTTAATCAAATGTTTGAAATGTTTTAAAAACACATTCGATGATTTTTTTCCAAGAGAAATGGGCCAAAATACCTTAGCGTACCGATACGGAACAATAAGTACCGATACGCCCTTTACAACCAATACATCGAATGTAAAACCAGTACCAGTACGACAACAAGCATACCGATGAATGCAATTTGAGTACTGGTACGCCTCACTCGTACCAATACTCGAACCTTTTATTCAAACTTCGAATGCAAGTTGAGTACCGGTACGCCTCTATCGTACCGATACTCCTTAAGGCAAAAATCAGATTTTTCAAACGCGTACCGGTACAGCTCTATGCGTACCAATACTCTAATGCCTTATGAAATTCAGTGAGAAATTCATGTACCAGTACGGCTTTGCGTACTGGTACCCTTGTAGCCATACCGATACTTAACTTCGAGTACCGGTATGCCCTACTTTCTAACGGCTATTTCTATATTGGGCAGTTACCGATAAGTTGATACATGTATCGATACTCAAGGCTTCAGAACATCATTTAATGCAGAAAAAACACCCACAAACGGCTTTATTTATTTTCCCAACAATCTCAACGGCCAAAATTGATGGAGAAGGTATATAAACAAGTTTCCAAAGCTACTACAATAACAAGAAAGCTATTCAAATCTATTCAAGCAAATATTCAACTTCTTTTGAGCTTTAGAGTCGTATCTTTGTAACATACTTGTGTGTTCATTCTTGTAATCTTTTTATTCAAGTTTTGGGTTTGTGGGTGATCTAGAATTGTGCAAACATCAATTATTGTAAGGATTTTCAAGTTTGCATACTGTATCTTTCTCTTATGAGTGTCCTTAAGATTTGGGTAAAAAATCTTAAGAGAATTTGTAAGGTTAGCTCTTTTTCCTCAAAAGGAAGAATTCTTAGTGAATTGTTGAAAATCCTTAGTGTGGTGCTAAGGTAGTGGATGTAAAGCTTATTTAGAAGCTTGAACCACTATAAATTCTTGTGTCTCAATTTTCATATTTTTCCTTTAGCTCCACCAAATTTTTTAATTTCCAATTCACCCTTCTCTCTTGGCCAAACACATTGATTGATCATCCCAACACATACAGTTCATTACTCTATGGGCTATCAATATCTAAATGAGAATTAGGCAGCTTGAGAGGGCATGGTTACAACTGAAAGAAAGGAACCCAAAACCGCCCTTGTTAGAGTTTGACCTCAAATGTCAATGTTTAGGAGTATTTTTTAAAGGGTTAAAAATATGAACAGATACTATTAAAAAATTACAACTAAAAATATTATTCTTTTTTGGTAAAGAAGTATGATTTCATTGATAAAGAATCATACACGGGGACGTATTAACTAGTGCCTTATTAAAAACCTCCCTAATCCTAGATGGAGAAAATGAGTACACTGGATAATACCAAAATACACAACAAGACCAACCCGGATAAACAAGAAGAAACAACAGTCAACTATAAATTAGAACTATCACCCCGCAGAAGCAGAAGAATCCACTTAGGTGGATTATCAAAGAAAATAGTCCTAGGACTATCTGAAAGTGCACTCTTGGACAAAACATCAGCTACTTTGTTACCGTCACGAAGAACATGCCTAACCTGGACCACCCGTCCAAGACGATGGAGCTCATACAAATGCCAAATCAAGAAGTGTGTACCCTGATAGTCATTACGTAAGACATGGAGAGCTTCTATACTATGCAACTCAAGAATAACCTGATGAAAACCTACTTCCCAAGCATACAAAAGACCATGATACGTGCCTCACAATCCATCATCAAGCACTGAGCAAATACCAATCATTCTAGCAAAACCAAAGCGCCATTGACCTAGGCTGGCTCGAGCGACACCACCGTAAACCGCGTAACCATCCTCCCCTCGCTTAGCCCCACCGGTGTTGATTTTAAACCATAGGTCCTCTGGGGAGACCAATGGGATGGACCTTGAGGTATTCCAAGGCTAATAGGGATAACCGACAGAGTTTCCTCCATTGCACGAGTGGTCAAAGCCACTAGATTTCAACTACGATCAAGAACATTCCCCAACCCAGTCGCAGGGTTATTGAACACCTTAGCATTGCGTTCTAACCAAAAATTTTATAGTACAGACCCAAACATCAAATCCCAATGAATCACGTCCCGAGTAAAAAAACTCTGACCCGGACAAATTGGACACAATCCAATCGGTTAAGCCAAGCAATAAAAAAGACGATAGTTTCTGCGGTTGGATAAGCTCACTCCAAACTTGTCAAGCGGGAATACAACGGTGAAGAATATGATCAATGTCTTCCGAAGTTGCACCACAAGTAGTACAACCACTACCCGAGGCGAAGTAACGTCGAACCTGCTCAGTATTAGTCATGACTATTGCAACACACGAGTCAAAAAAACGTCTTGATGCGACGAATACCTTTATGTTTGTGAAGCACTGACCAAACAGGACTTGGAGGAGCACTCAACAAGCCACTGCATAGTTTATAAGTCGACTTGACCGAGAATGCCAAATCACGGGAACCATGCCATCCAATGGAGTCCGGCACAGTCAATGAGTGAGGACTTTTGACCGCAGTAATCCTCAACAAAACATCGTGAGGTATAAGGAGTTCAAAGAGATTCCAGAGCCAGTCTCCTACATTATTAGCCATACATGCCACCGGTACCCAACCAAGACTAGATGCAGCAGTCAGAGTTACATGGTTTATAACTGTACCAATTTTATGAAGCCATGAATCATGCCAGAAATCAACATTCATACCGGAACCAGTCATCCACACCAGATTATTTCGGACATCGTCCCAAACTCTACTCAACCTCTTCCAAAGTCAAGAACAACTTGTATTACAGAGGGATAACGGAACACCATCATAACATTTATACTTGGCTCGAAGAAACTGGACCCAAAGAGCACTATTCTTCACAAGTACATGGAAAGAAAACTTCATTAAGAACGCATCATTCATAGTAGAGATTTTGTGAAAACCCATACCACCATGAGCGATCGATTGACATACCACATCCCATTTAACCAAATGAATTCTTTTATTTTCTAAACTAATTCCCCAAATGAATCTCTATATAAGCTTTTACAATTCCAAACACGTCTTTTTTGGCAAAATTGTCGTCTGAAGGGTATAAGTAGGAGTCACGGTAATCATAAACTTGGTAAGAATAATTCGGCCAGCCAATGAAAGACAACTCACCTTCTAACCATTGAGCTTACGTTGAACCATCTGAATCAAATAGTGATAAGAAGCTACAGTAACCCGACGGTGTAAAATTGGGACTCCAAGATATTTACGAAGATCATCCACCTCAGAGTACCCAAACCCTCACTAATTGCATTCCTAGTTTCGGTAAGCATATTTTTAGAAAATAAGATTTACGTCTTAGAAATACTCACTCTATGACCAAACAATTGACAAAACTCCTTCAGTATAGAACAAACCACCTCCAACTGATCAACGAATGCTTCAACAAAAAGAATCATGTCATCAGCAAAGAATAAGTGAAAAATTGCAGGACCACTAGATGAAGTCTTGAACGGTTTCTAATTGCCTTATACAATCGCTACATGAATAGCTTGAGCAAGATGCTCCATACAAAGAACAAAAAAAGATAGCGGCAAAGGATCCCCTTGCCTAACCCCCTTGGATAGAGTAAAAGACTGAGTCAATGACCTATTCCACAACACCTGAGCTGAGACCGTAGACACACACTGCATAAGCAAGTGATGGAGAGAATTCGGAATGCCTAAATCTTCTAGAGTATCATCTATGAATCCCACTCAAGACGACCATAAGCTTTCTCTAGATCAATTTTTATAGCCATTGATAACCTTGTAAAAAGTATACATTTCATGCCTTTTTACTTTGTTTATCGGTTGGTTTCAAGCTCATTTCATTGCATATAGATGCATTTAGCTCATATAATTACATTTGGTGGTGTTTGCTTGGTTGTTTTTACATATTTGAGAAATTGGTGCTGCTTGAGAGAAAGGGTTGTTTTGGTGTGGTGATGTGCATGTGAGTTAAGGAGCGTTGCTTGAAAAGAAAAATATGATGCAGCATTTTGGACAACATTTTTGGGTGCAGAAAAAGACAAAGAAAGAAGATATTTCACAGCCCCCACACGTGATTCCACTAGCCAGCTGTGCCACACTTGTGAAGGGAATATTCCCTAGGGTACACAAGGAATTAAGGGCACAAAACCCTAGGAGCCCCCACTATATAAAAAATAGGACACCCACATTAAAGAGAGAGCTGAAAAAATATTCGTGAGCTAAGAAAGAGAGAAGCAAAAAGGCGTATGCCCTCCTCTTTTTCATCTTGGTATCCTCCATTGTTGAAGCTCCAAGGGACGATCTTGCTGGCCTTTAAGAGAAGCAGCAAGCTTAGGGTGGTACACGATAGTCCAAGGCGGCTTGGGAGTTTCTTTTACTCTTAGTTGTTCTTCACATTTTCATACTTTGCTGAAATGGGTTGTTTTAAACGAATGAATTTGGATGTTATTTGCCCAGCCATGAACTAACTTTAAGTGGCTTGGGTTTATTGTCGATGATTATGTCTTTTGTTTGAATGAATGTTTTAGCATTTTCCAGTTTCATTGATGCTTTGTTCATTGTTTTATTGTCTTGGGTTTTGTAAGAGCCTTCGAGAGTTAGCCATTACCCTTGTTAGATGCTTAATGGTCAAGAGAGTTAAGCTTAGATCTACGTGGACAATAGGGTTTGATGCTGAGAGGCAGAACCCTAACTCACCTTAGAGATAAGGATAGAGTTTCAACGACTAAAAAGAGTAGAACTTCAGGGTTAGTAGCTTGCTAAGGTTCACACTGAGAGGTATTGCCGTAGCAGTTTGGCTGCCAGTTTCTTGCTAGAGATAGTTTAGAAATGCCTATATAAGCTCTGTCGAGTGTCTTATAAACTGGAAATAGTTAGCCATTTATGAGAACTAGGCATGGGATTCCTTGATAAACCCAGCCTGTCATCCCATTGAGAGTTTTCGCACGTGTGAGGATGTTTGAAGTCTTATCGTATTGCTCTATTTTTTATTATAGTTTTTGCTACAACATTTCTTTTAAATGCTCGCATAAATTCATCCATTTAATATTCAGTTCCTATTTTGTGTGCTTGAACTTGATTTGAAATACCTCCAATCCCTGTGGGACATCTCACTCTTCACTTTATTACTTGTTCGATGTGTATACTTGCACTGTTTGCGTATCATTATTAGTACATTTACACACGTAAAAAGTTTTTGGCGCCGTTGCCGGGGATTGGCAATTAGTTATTTAGAGTTTAGTTTTGCACCATTTTATTTATTCTCTTTAGTATAACTTTATTCTCTATTTTTATTTGCTTGCTTGTAGGTGTTGTACTGTTGCATGACCTGAGGAATACTCGAAGAACAATTATCACATTTCGTTCCTGAAATCGAACATCTTTTTTTGTCAAAGAAGACGTATACAAAGAGCTCTAAGAGCTATGGACAGAGTTCCCAATCAAGGAGGTCAACCGAATGAGAATCTTAATGCTGAGGCAAATCAAGGAATCATAGTTCATCCACGTGCTTTAGGTACCATTTAAATCCTATTTTGGATGATCTCAACCCTAGGATTGTATCTCTCGAGATTCAACCCTAGAATCATAGTTCATCCACGTGCTACCAATTTCCTACTTCAAGACTTGGAACTGGGAGAAAAACTCATGGTATGCATGAGCTAGACGCCAATGAATCTGTTTCAGCTCAATTGTCGTCTATTACAAATATGTTAAAGAATCTCCAATGTCCTAATGAAGTAAAAGAGGTGAAGGTAGCTATTTCTTGTGTTCGTTGTGATGGGAATCATCACATGAGCGAGTGCCCCGATAACCACAAGTCTACCAACTATGTGGGAAACTATAATAGGAACAACCACAACCCCTATTTAAATATGTATAATCCAGGATGGCGTCAGCATCCTAATATTTCTTGGGTAAATCAGGGACATAACACCAGCAGCTCAGATCGTCAACAGAATATGACTGAGCCCCCAGGTTTCCAGCAAAATATGCCATGGCATAATAGCAACAAGGGATCAACTTCTTCATCGAACAAAAACTCTTTGGAAGCTACTTTCCAAGACTTTATGACTACTACTAAGGCTTTATTTCAAGACCATACGAAATCTATCAAGAGTCAAGGAGCACTGCTACAAACCCATAGCTCGTCTTTGCGAGCTTTAGAAACTCAAGTAGGCCAAATCACACAAGCTTTACATGTCCGGCCTCAGGGCAGTTTACCTAGTGATACTAAAGTCACTAAACCTCATGGAAATGAGTAGTGTAGTGCACCCACTTTAAGGAGTGGTACTCAACTCAACAAAGAAGACAAGTTTGGGGGAAGAAAGCAGATGATTCTAACCCCAAAACTACACAAGAAGAACCTGAGTTACAAGAGGACTCATCTCTTGAGAAGGACAGGAATGAGGGCCCAACAAGTGAACCTATTGGGAAAGACCAAATATTGCTACAACAAAAGATACTCTGCCACCAGTTAAGTAAGAAGTTAGACCCCCACCACCCTTCCCTCAAAGATTGAAGAAGCAAAAGGAAGATCTTCAGTTTCAGAAATTTATAGACATACTTGACAAGTTGTATATCAATGTTCTATTTTTGGATGCCATTGATCAAATGCCCACTTATGCAAAGTTTCTCAAGGATATTGTCACAAAAGAGAGGAAGGTCGAGAGGTACGAGAAAATTGTTATAGCAAAAGAGTGCTACTCTGTGTCGAGTAAATTACCACCAAAACAAAAGGATTCAAGCAGCTATATCATCCTATGCTCGATAGGAGATAACTATGTGGGAAAGGCCTTATACGATCTTGGATCTAGTGTGAATCTACTGCCCAAATCAGTCTTTATGAAGCTTGGTATGGGAAATTTAAGGCCTACTACTGCTATTTTGCAATTGGCTGACCGATCCAATGTTTGTCCAGAAGGAAGGATCGAAGATGTTGTGGTAAAGGTGGACACATTTGTTTTTCCAGTTGACTTTCTCATTCTCGATTGTGAAGCTGATGAGAATGCGCCCATTATTTTGGGGTGACCATTCGTAGCCACATGTCAAATTCTAATCGATTGTGAAAATGATAAATTCACCATGAGGGTGGCAAATCAGAGGGTGACCATAAATGTCTTTAATACCCTAAAATATGTGGATGAATAAGAAGAATGTCAATGCCTCTAATACATGGATTCTACAAAAAAAGAAGCTGTAGAATTTTGCTGTAGCAACTTTTTAAAGGTTGAAGATTACATAATACTCAATGAAGATGAGAATGAGGAGTTCCCAATGGAGGTACAACAATTTAGCTTGCTCATAGCTAGCACAGGTACGCGTTTCGATCCTTTAGATTTTGTTGAATTTATCCCCCCGAAACCATCACTTGAGCATGCACCCATCTTAGAATTAAAGCCCTTACCATCACACCTTAAATATGATTATTTGGGTGACAATGAAACATTTTCTGTGATAATTTCCTCTAGTTTTAAACCTGAGCAAGAATGTAGCTTAATAAATGTGTTAGCTCAACATAAAAAAGCTTTAGGTTGGACCATGGCTGATTTGAAGGGTATAAGCCCTACTATTTGTGTGCACAAAATTCTACTTGATGAATGTCACAACAATTCTATTGAACCCAAAAGAAGGCTTAATCCAGTCATGAAGACGGTGGTGATGAAGGAAATAATCAAGTGGCTTGATGCTGGAATTATTTACCTAATTTCCAAAAGCTCATGGGTCAACCCAGTACAATGTGTACCGAAGAAGGGAGGCATGATCGTGATACGCAACAAGGACAATGAACTCTTACCAACAAGGATCGTCACAGGTTGGAGGATTTGTATAGACTATCGAAAGCTCATTAAGGCAACCAAGAAGGACCATTTTCCCATCACTTTCAACAATCAAATGCTAGATCGATTGGCGGGCAAATCTTTTTATTGTTTCCTCAATGGATACTCAGGGTACAAACAAGTTGATATAGCACCAGAGGATCAAGAGAAGACAACTTTCACATTCCCCTATGGTACCTATGTCTTTCGAAGGATGCCCTTTGGACTTTGCAATGCTCTAGCTATTTTTCAAATATGGATGCTAGCCATTTTCTCGGACATGGTTGAAGAGTTTTTGGAGATCTCCATGGATGATTTCTCAGTCTCTGGAGATGACTTCGAGTCATGTTTGGGTAATTTAGAAAAGGTGCTCAAGCGATGTGAAGAATCAGACTTAGTGCTCATTTGGGAGAAATGCCATTTTATGGTGGCCGAATGGACTATTTTGGGCCACAAGATCTCACAGAAGGGAATATAAGTGGACAAGGCAAAGGTCGAAGTGGTCGACAAGCTACCTCCTCCCACACAGTGAAAGGCATTCAGAGTTTCTTAGGACATGTTGGCTTTTACAGGAGGTTCATAAAAGACTTCTCCAAAATCTCCAAGCCATAGTGTACTTTGCTACAACAAAACTAGCCCTTCATCTTTGATGAGAATTGCCACATAGAGTTCAAGGAACTTAAAGACAAGCTTATCTCAACACCCATTATTGTACCCCCAGACTGGACCTTACCATTCGAGCTTATGTGTGATGCAAGTGACTATGCGGTGGGAGCAGCACTTGGACAATGCCGAGGTAATATCTTTCATGTCATCTATTATGCTAGTCACACTTTAAATGATGCAAAAATAAATTATACAACTACTGAAAAAGAATTAATGGTTGTTGTGTTTGCATTTGATAAGTTTAGAGCATACTTGATAGGCACTAAGGTCATTGTACATACTGATCATTTAGCCATTAAGTGCTTAGTGACAAAAAAAGATGCTAAACCTAGACTTATTAGGTGGATACTTCTTTTGCAAGAATTTGACCTAAAGGTTAGGGAAAGAAAGGGAACCGAAAATCAAATTATTGATCATCTTTCTAGGCTAGAAAACAAGGTTCAATATAATGATGAACTAGAAATCAAGGAGGACTTTACCGATGAGAAAATATTATTTGCTACGGCAATCCCGTGGTATACTGATATTGTTAACTTTCTTGTTAGTGGTATTTTGCCTCCTGATTTGAATAGCCAGGTAAGAAAGAAATTCAGACATGATATGAGGTTCTACTTTTGGGATGAACCTTATTTATTCAAGCAATGTGCCGACCAAATAATTTGAAGATGTGTTCCCAAAGAAGAGCAAAAGGAAATCCTTTTTCCATTGCCATTCATCCTCATGTGGAGGCCACTTTGGAGGAGCTAGGACTGCCGCAAAGGTCCTACAATCCGGTTTCTACTGGCATACGCTCTTCAAGGATGCACATGAATTCGCCAAGGCTTGTGACAGATGCCAACGGATGAGGAATATATCTCGAAGGCATGAAATGCCATTGCAAAACATCCTGGGGGTGGAACTCTTTGATGTATGGGGAATTGACTTCATGAGACCCTTCCCCTCATCATTTGGAGATCTTTATATCTTGTTAGCTGTGGATTATGTGTAAAAATAGGTTGAAGCAGTGGCTACACTGAAGAAAGACTCCAAGACAGTTCTGAAGTTCCTCACAAGAATATTTTCACAAGATTTGGAGCCCTCAGAGCTATCATAAGTGAAAAAGGCACCCACTTTGGCAACAAGCTTATTTCCAAAGTACTATAAAGATATGGGGTGCGACACAAAATTGCCACGGCATATCACCCCTAGACCAATGGCCAAGCTATAGTCTCCAATCGCGAGATAAAACAAATATTAAAGAAGGTGGTCAATCCCAAAAGGAAAGACTGGTCCCCCAAAGCTTGATGAAGCCTTTAGGCTTATCGCACAACATTCAAAACTCCCTTGGGAATGTCCCCATTCAAGCTTGTCTATGGTAAGGCATGCCACCTTCCCGTTGAGCTAGAACACAAAGATTATTGGGCCATTAAAAAGATTAATTTGGACGCCTAGCTAGCTAGAGAAAGGAGGCTATTGGAGCTGAATGAGATGGAGGAATTTAGAGCCCAAGCCTATGAGAATGCACTTCTGTACAAGGAGAAAACAAAGAAGTGGCACGACAAGCATCTTTTTCCATGACATTTTTCAGAGGGTCAACAAGTTCTCCTCTACAACTCTAGGCTCAAACTCTTTCCAGGCAAACTCAAGTCACGATGGTCAGGCCCTTTCCAAGTGCACAAGGTTTATCCGCATGGTGTTGTGGACATTAAAAACTTGACGATGACACCATCTTCAAGGTCAATGGCCAAAAATTGAAGGTCTATACTGGAGCTCCAATCTTGCGTGACAAATCCTCCTTGCTTCTTCAAGATGCATGAAAGTTTGAAATCTCCTATCCTTCTATTTTGCTACAACATTTTCATATTTCCTATGTTTATAAATAATCACATTTATCTTCTATTTCTTTGTCTAGTAGTTCTTTATTTTATGCTCTATTTTTCTTTTGCCTTAATCAGCCCATGTCAGATTTCTTCCCAGGGTTGCAGGTGTCACGCGAGGGCCTGGTTTAAGGAAGAGGCAGATTTCCAATTAGGGTTAGGGTTTTGTCTTTACGTTATTTAAGGAAGATGAAAAATCAAAAACTTTTCTAAAGTGTTTGGGCAGCTTTAAAAAGAACAAAAAAGGGGAATTTTATGTCCCTTTCTTTTTCAAAACCCTACCCCATCATAACCTTTTCAGATTCTCTCTCCCACTTTTTACTTTACATTAACTCCCCATCACATCCTCTCTTTTTCCCACGCCTATAACCGTCACCTCCACTTCCTCTCCCCTTAATTTTGTCAGTTTTCTTTTCTTTAAACCACCTCCTCATCTTTCATAATTCCAACGCTTCACTTCATCTTCTTCCAAGAACCATTCTTGTTTTTCAGCTCCTTCGAACCACACTCCACCCAAAAACCCTAATCGCCCCAACAACTTTTGTCGCATCCTCCAGCCATGGTCCGATGTAAGAATGTCACCAGTGCTTCAAGTAGTGCACAACGTTAACCGACCATTGAAATCTAAAAATTTCAAGACGAAGCAGCCAAGACTCGCTTCCAGAAAAATTAAGGAAAGAAAAGTTTTTCCTAAACAAGGATTTTTTCCTGTTCGAGGGGGAAGAGGGATTTGATGCCGAAGTGATGGGGGTCATCAACAAACACGGTTGGGAAGTGTTTGTCAAGCATCCGAGCAACATTGTTGTCCCACTGGTGAAAGCGTTTTATGCCCATCTCACAAGCCCCGCACAATCTGGAGTGTATGTGAGAGGGGACCAAATCAAGTTCACCGTGGCAACAATAAACAAATTAAATTGGCTGAAACATGTGGTGTACCATCACACCCCTTTTGTTGAAGCGGCTGATGCCCAAACAATCAAGGAGGTTTTGGATGATTTGTGCTTTAGAGGAACGAAATTGGACCACAACAGCAAAACAGTAGAGAGGGGGCGTCTGAAGCCCCAAGCAAAGCTGTGGAACCATTACCTCAAGACCAGGTTAATGCCCACCTCCCACCACATGACCGTGGCCCTTAACAGACTATTTCTCTTGTACTCCATCCTTAATGCGTGGCCAATAGACGTAGGAAAGATACTTGTTGACGAGGTGTACGCATGTGTAAAAAGGAAATCGAGCCCTATGATCTTCCCCAACTTGATTACGGCCCTCTGTCGAAAGAAAAAATGTGTATGAGGATGAAGAAGATGAGATTCACAAGGGCAAGCAAGGATTAACCCGGAACCTGTTTCTTGGGCTTAAAGGATTTGATGAAGATGCTCCGGTAGAGACCCGTTGAGGGGCGAGCGAAGACAGTTGCTGCAGCGAGGATTGCCTCTTTGGTAGCCTCTACGCGTCGTATGAAGGAAGAGATGGAGATGATGCATGGCAACATGCATACTTTATTCAAGTATGCTAAAGAGAGGGATGTTGTGATGAATTCCTATTTTCGGAAGATGTTGCCGCACCTAACAAATGAATTCCCACCCTTCCCTGAAGCACTATTAACTACGCCGCAGACAGCAACACCACCTGAGAGAGCCCCTACCATACGCTTAACTTCTGCAGAATTAGAACCAACTTCACAAGAGCCAGCCCCTACAAATGCTACAACAAGCCCTGGCCAGACGAAGAAGAGTAAAGGCAAAGCCCGAATGGAAGCCCCACCACCTGAAATCCCATTTGAAGAACCTATCACTATTGAGAGTGACGATGAAGAGATGCAAGATACCACTGCTGCCCCCGCACTTGCTCTAACTCCAAATGATACAACATGAACAAGGCGTCGTCTCAAGCAATCTATCGGCCGTATTTAGAACACTCCTACTGAAGAGAATGATGATTGGGATAACGAGCACGACCAAGACGAGTATGCTGAACAAGCACAACCAATAGAGGATGAGGAACCCATCACCGCACTGAGAAAGAAGCGTTTCAAGCTTAAGGCCACCAAAATGGCACCACCGAATTAGAACCATAGTGAGGTACCTCCATAGCATTGCATTTAGTTTAGTTTTAGTTATTTTATGCATTGAGGACAATGCCTTCGGCAAGTTTGGGGGAGGTAGTGTTCATAGTTAGTCATTTGCATTTGTAGTTATGAAAAGGTTTTTGCTATGGCATTTTGTTTAGCTTAAAGACAGATTTTATGAATAAATTAAGGATGTCCGATGATGAGCATTTAATTTTTATGGTTGTGGATTATTTGAATGTACATGACTATTGAGATTGGTAGAACTGACCTTAGAACTTGATGCTGTATGATTGAACTCCTACACGATTGCATGTTTTCTATGCTTAAGGGTGTTAGAAACGTTTTATGAAAGAACTCTTGCATGCCTTAGTATGAATGATCATAATGAACTTGAATGATAAATGAAAGCATTAAAGGCTTTATTAGACTCCCCTGTGCTTACTGATTGCGTTGAACTGTGAATAAATACTTCGGCATATTTGTAGAGGGACACTCCGCTTTGCATTGTTTGCCTGAGAAAGAAAGAGATAAGCAAAAAGGCACTTGCACAATTGCGAAGCACTCAATACGCGCTACAAATTTTTGGCATCGTTGCCGGGGATTGTCAATAGCAACTTTGTTTTTATTTTCTTGCACTTTTATTTTTCTTGTTTAAGATTCAAAGGGCTAACAAACTTTGGTTTTGCATTGGTATATGACCAGGGCGAGACTGATTACACCAGAATATCCATTTGATCCAAAAATCGAACGAACCTTGCAAAGACTTAGACAAAGGTTAAGAGTAGCAATGGCTAATCAAGACGGCAATATGAATCAGGATGTTCCAGCAGGAGGAGGAGTGATTCTTGCACGAAACAGAACTATTCGAGACTATCTTGAAGAAGATCTTGAAAGACTTAATCCAGGAGTTGTCACACCTGAAATTGAAGCCGACCACTTTGAGTTGAAATCGGTGATGTTCAATATGATCAACACAATTGGTCAATTTGGTGGCTCAGCAACTGAAGATGCACGACAACATCTTAAATATTTCCTCGAGATTTGCAATTCATTCAAAATACAAGGAGTCACCCCCAATGTTTTACGACTAAGATTATTCCCCTATTCACTGAAGGATAGGGCGAAAGCATGGTTGAATAGTACTCCTGCCGGATCAATAGGATCTTGGATCGATCTTTATCGTGATTTCCTTGCTCGATTTAATCCTACAAATTTGACTGATAAGCTTCATAACGAAATTACTTCTTTCCGACAGGCAGATGATGAATCCATGTATGAGGCTTGGGAGCGATATAGAGAACTTCTACACAAATGTCCCCTACACGGATTCCCAGTGTGGACACAAGTAACAATGTTTTACAATGCTGTGAATACACCAACAAGGATGATGCTAGATGCCTCGGCAAACGGCATACTCCTAGATAAGTTACCGGAGGAACCAATGCAAATTCTAAACAGGCTTGCCAAGAATGATTATCAGTTCCTAACTGCTAGACGAGGAGGAGTTAGACGCCAAGCCACAATACATGAACTAGGATCATCAGATTCAATTTCGGCACAATTGGCCACTCTAACCAAGATGGTCCAGAACATGCAGAAACCAAACAACACACAGGAGGTCAAGGTAATGGATTCCTTTTGTGAGTTATGTGGTGGTAACCATGATTTTTCTGAATGTATGCAAAATCCGGAATCCAGCTTTTATATGGGGAATTACAACCGAAACAACAATGTGATGTCCAACACATATAATCCAGCTTGGAAGAAGCACCCAAATTTTTCATGGAGTAATCCCAACAATACTCTAAACTAGAACAATCAAAATGCACAAGCATCGGGATTGCAGCAGAATATGCCACGGCAACAGTTACCGCAACAACAACCGACAACATCTAGTTCTTTAGAATATTCTCTCAATGCTTTTATGTTGAAAACTGAATCTTATATGGCTGAGAATAGTAACTTCATAAAAAGAACTGATGCTTTTATTAACAGGACCGAGATGAGATTGCAAAACCAAGAGGCAACAATCAAATCTTTGGAAAATCAAGTCGGACAATTTGCTCAAAACCTGAATACTAGACCGCAAGGAGGTTTACCTAGCGATACTGAAGTCGCAAGAGGAACTGGCCATGAGCAATGTAAGGCGATCACCACTAGAAGTGGCCAACAACTTAAAGAGGCTCAAGCTCGCTCATCAAACAAAACTCCACAAAAAGAACAAGACGAACTCAGCGGCAAAGCCTCAGATGCTGAACCAGGAATTGTCGTGGCAACCAGTGATAAGGATGCCACGGCAACCAACGATAGGCACACCACGACAACCCCAGTTGACGATGCCTCGGCAACTCAAGTTACCCTGACAATGCCGTCAATCAGGTTGAAGCGACAAAAGCAAGAATATCAATTCAAGAAGTTTCTTGATATCCTAAAGCAAGTCCACATCAACTGCCATTGGTTGAAGCAATTGAACAAATGCTGAACTATGCCAAGTTTCTTAAAGTCATTGTGTCCAAGAGAACAAGGCAAGGAGAGTTTGAAATAGTTGCCACAACAGAGGGATGCATGGCCATGTTGCACAATTGCATGCCACCCAAGTTGAAGGATCCCGGAAGTTTCACAATACCTTGCTCCATCGGAAACCACTATGTTGGGAAAGCATTATGTGACCATGGAGTAAGCATAAACTTGATGCCTAAATCAGTTTTCCAAAAACTAGGAATCGGGAAGGCAAGACCTACAACAGTTATGCTATAGCTAGTCGACAGATCCTATGTGCATCCAGAGCGAAAAATCGAAGACATACTGGTAAAAGTTGATAAATTTATTTTTCCCGCTGACTTTATTATTTTGGATTGTGAAGCAGATGACATGTACCTATTATTCTTGGGAAACCCTTCCTAGCAACAGGGAGAACCTTGATCGATGTTGAAAAGGGAGAACTCACAATGAGGGTGAATGACCAGCAAGTTAAACTAAGTGTGTTCCAAACACTAAGGCATATCGATGATCCGGAAGAATGCCAACTTCTTCATGCCACGACAGAGTTTAACTTTGACGAGGAATTTAGTTGTCGATTGATGATTGATGAGGAACAACAAGAAGAGGCAAATTGGTTAGTTGACTCGGTAACTACATTGCCGATCAAGAGGAACCTGAGGAGTATGAAGAACCGATCGATGAGCAACAACAAGAAAAGGCAAATTGGTTTGTCAATCGACCAGGTACATACTTTGAACCACTAGATTACTCAGGTAAGGAAGGTAAACTCGAAAAGCCCTCCATTGAACAACCACTGATTCTTGAGTTGAAACAGTTGCCAGGGCAACTAAAATATGCTTACTTGGGAACCGATAATACATTGCCTGTAATTATTTCCTCTAAGTTATAGTATGAGCAAGAAAAGAAGTTGATCAAAATGTTGATGCTACACAAGAAGGCAATAGGGTGGATAATTGCCGACTTGAAGAGAATTAGCCCGACAGTGTGCATGCACGAGATTTTTTTAGAAGATGATCACAAACCTTTGATTGAGGCCCAGAGGAGACTGAATCATGCCATGAAAGGGATTGTAATGGAAGAAATCATGAAGTGGCTTGACGTCGGCATCATATACCCTATCTCTGATAGTACATGGGTAAGTCTGGTACAATGTGTACCGAAAAAGGGAGCTATAACGGTGGTAAGTAATGAAAACAATAAACTCGTTCCAACCAGGACTGTGACTGGTTAGAGGGTTTGTATGGATTATCGAAAGCTAAACAAAGTCACTAGGAAAGATCACTCCACATTAACCTTTATTGATCAAATGCTTGACCGTCTTGCAGGTAAACCCTTTTATTGTTTTCTTGATGGTTATTCAGGTTACAATCAAATTGCCATAGCACCAGAAGATCAAGAAAAGACAACCTTCACAAGCCCATACGGTACTTATGCTTTCCGCAGGATACCGTTCAGATTGTGTAATGCCCCGGCAACCTTCTAAAGATGCATGATGGCACTCTTTTCAGAAATGGTCAAAGACTTCCTTGAGATCTTCATGGATGATTTTTCCGTTTTTGGTAATGACTTCGACACTTGCGTTGGCAATTTAGAGAATGTGTTGGCTAGATGTGAAGAAACTGATTTAGTCCTTAATTGGGAGAAGTGTCATTTTATGGTAGATGAAGGAATAGTGCTCGGCCACAAGATTTCATCCAAGGGAATTGAAGTAGACAAAGCCAAGGTGGACGTGATCGAGAGATTACCCCCACCAAGTTCGGTTAAAGGAATATGAAGCTTTCTTGGACATGCAGGTCTTTACAAGAGGTTCATTCATAATTTTTCTAAGATTACTAAACCCTTGTGCAATTTGCTTGAACAGGATAAAGCCTTCAATTTTGAGGATTCTTGCACCTAAGCATTTGAAACCCTAAAGGAAAAGCTTGCCTCGGCACCTATTGTCGTTTCACCAGATTAGACGCTACCTTTTGAGCTCATGTGTGATGCAAGTGATTTCGCGGTAGGAGCAGTCCTAGGCCAACGCACAGGTAAGACCTTTCATGTGATATACTACGCTAGTAAAACTCTTAATAGTGCTTAAGTGAATTACACAGTAACGGAGAAAGAGTTACTAGCCGTAGTTTTCGCATTTGACAAGTTTCGATCCTATTTGATTGGTACAAAGGCAATTGTTCATACGGACCATACGACAATTAAGTATCTATTTGCTAAAAATGATGCCAAACCTCGTTTGATTCGTTGGATATTGCTTTTACAAGAGTTTGACATTGAAATTAAGGACATGAAATGAACAGAAAATCAAGTGGTTGATCATTTATCACGCTTAAAATGCAATATGGAGGAGGACGCGGATTTAGAGATATGCGATGCATTCCCAGATGAGCAACTGTTAGTTGCCTTGGCAACCATAGATGCGCATGCCTCGGCAACCCTTGATGCGCACGCCTCGGCAACTCCAGATGCGCACACCTCGGCAACTACTAATGCGCACGCCTCGGCAACCACTGATCCGCATACCTCGGCAACCCTTTACGCACATGCCGCGGCAACTCTAGACACGCACGCCTTGGTAACTCTGTAAGCAGTTGCCACGAAAACACATGCCTCGACAATACCCTGGTACATGGATTTAGTTAAATTCCTTGTTTGTGGTATTTTACCTTATGGCCTTACTCACCAAGGGAAGAAGCGGTTCTGCCATGATGCTAAGCATTACTTTTGGGACGAGCCTCTTCTATTTAAACAATATACATATCAGGTTATACGCCGATGTGTCCCTGAAGAGGAGCAGCAGAATGTACTCCGGCAATGCCATTTTTCACCCTATGGAGGACATTTTGGAGGAACACGTACCGCAGCCAAAGTTTTGCAATCCGTTTTGTATTGGCCAACACTGTACAAAGATGCTCAAGAGTCTTACAAGCAATGTGATCGTTGCTGGAGGATGAGCAATATCTCTAGACGACATGAGATACCGCTCCAAAACATCATCGAGGTAGAATTGTTCGATGTATGGGGTATGGGACCTTAACCATCTTTATTCGAAAACCTTTACATTCTACTTGTCGTCGACTACGTGTCTAAATGGGTTGAGGCAGCTGCAGTTCCCACCAATGATTCCAAGATCGTGCAATGATTCTTGCAGAAAAATATATTTACACGGTTTGGGATACCGAGAGCAATTATCAGTGATGAAGGCGAGCACTTTGACAACAGACTTATTGCCAAGATGTTGCAACGCTTCGGCGTGTCACACAAAATTGCAACGATATATCACCCACAAACCAATGGGCAAGCAGAAATTTCCAACCGAGAATTGAAGGGTATACTCGAGAAAGTTGTAAATCCCTCTAGGAAAGATTGGTCAGTAAGACTAGATGATGCACTTTAGGCATATCGCACTGCATTCAAAACACCCTTAGGTATGCCTCCCTTCCGACTTGTCTGTGGCAAAACATGCCATCTACTGGTGGAAATCGAACACAAGGCATATTGGGCAATCAAGACCGTGAATATGGATTGGGAAAGTGCTTGGCAAAAGCATTTGTTGGACCTCAACGAGATGGAAGAATTCTGTGCACTCGCCTATAACAATGCACAAATCTACAAGGAGAAAACAAAGCAATGGCATGACAAGAAACTAGTGCCGCGACAATTCATGCCAGGGAACTAGTTCTCTTATTCAATCTCGGTTAAAACTTTTCCCGAGAAAAACTGAAATCAAGATGGTCGGGACCATTCGAAGTTGTCAAGCTGTTCTCCCATGGTGTCGTGATAATGAAGTCCATCATTGACGAACATGAATTCAAAGTTAACGGACAAAGATTGGAGCACTACAACGGTGCCCATGTGGAACGTAACAAAGAAGTGGTCACCTTAGGAGATGCATGAATATGCTCTCCTTTCGATATTTTCTTTTTATTTTTATTTTTTTCGAACTACTTAATTTTTTTATTTTTTTATTTATTTTTGGTTATTTTTTTAGGATAGATTTATTTATTTTCTTTAAGATTAAGACTACATCTTTCTTTCATATTTATCTAATTGTTTTTAAATTTTAAGTTTAAGAATTTCTTAGCACATTTTTATTTATTTTCTTTTATTAGTTTATCTTTAATTTTAATCCTTATTTTATTTGTTTTTGAATTGTAGGAAAAGAGTTCAAGATAAAGAGGAATTTGATTCAAAAAGGAAACTTCTTCAACAAGGAAATTAATGGGCTAAATCTAAGGCTTATATTAAGCCTCCAACTTGCCCTAAATAAACCCTACATAGCTGGCCAAACACTTCCCCTTCCCCAAATCCCCTAGCCGTCACCTTCCCCCAATCAAAACCCTTGTTTTCTTTCTTTCAAAATTACTCCCACCCACCATATTTACTACCTATCTTTTCTATTTAAACCATCACCCTTAAATTCCAAGAAACCTATTCCTAATTTTCACCTTGCAACTCTTTAGTTTCTTTTGCTTTATTTTCTTTGTTTCTACCAAACTCACAACCAAGATCATCCATGGCATCCAAAATCGAATATTTGGTTCATCCAAGTTCCTCCAAAAAACCAAGATACAAGAAGTTTGCTACACCGGTGGTTGAAGAAAGATTTCACTCCAAGTTTGAAAGCCAAAATATTTGTGAATAACAAGGCTTCAAATACTCCAACTCTCATCAAGATTTCGGCCTTGAACCATTCATCTTCGAAAGGATTGCACATCAAAAGTGGCAAATCTTTTGCCATCAATCGGAACCGGGTAACATCTCATGGGTACGAGAATTCTATGCTCACTCACCTAACCTAGATAATCCTTATATTTTTGTTCGTGACAAGGCTATACTCATAAGCCCCAAAAACATCAACACCTTTTACGGGCTCTAGATTGAGAAGGACGAGCATCAAGCCTTTGTTGATCAACTTACGCCCAAGCAACTCGACAAGGTGCTTCAAGAAACTCACTCCACTGGGAACTCATTGGAACGACGGTAAATACAAGAGCATGGTAAATCACCTTCAGCTTAAACCCGAGGCAAAATTATGGAATAAGTTTGGTAAAACTTCTTTAATGCCCACAACACACAATACCACCGTTGATACACCTCGTCTTTTGCTCATACATTCTATCTTTCATAATCACATCATTAACATTGGAAAAATTATTTGTGATGAGATTTTTGTATGTATCACAAAGACAAGGGTTCTCTTTTCTTCCCTTGCTTAATTTCCAATCTTTGCAAGGAGATGCATGTCCCAAGTAAGTCCACTGATGAAAAAGCCCTACCAAAGTCCGGTTGGAATCGAGCACATCCCCAACGCCTTCAATTGCCGCCGCAACTCCTGCCGCCTCGGCAACTCTTAATGCCCAAGCAACTGATGCCCGGGCAACTCGAACAGCAACCCTGGGACAACTTAAAGCACTCTTACAACCGTTGGCGAGCCAGCTTAGGCAAATTGAAGAACGACAACTAAAGTTCATTTCGTACATGAAGGATCACAACAATTCCATCACCCATGTCATCCTAAAAAAGTATCCGGATAGCCGCGTGTCGTTCCCTATCTTTCATACCGAAATCCTTGCCACAAAAACCAATAAAGCAGTTGCCACAGCAACCGCAACAGATGATGCCGCGGCAACCTACACTACGCCTGCCCAAGCAGTTGCCACGGCAACCAACGCTGAAGATGTCGCGGCAACCAAAGCTAAAGACGCCTCGGTAACCACTGCAAAAGCCAAAGGTAAAGCACTTATGCCCGAATCAACTCGTACTGAATCATTGTCTGATTTTTCAGATTCGGACGAGTCGTCCATTGCACCAACAAAGACCGCACCAATCGAATCTTCCAAGCCCAAACGAAAAGCCAATGACATTGATGAAGAGGACAATGAGGACAACCCCGTACGAGAATCAATTCCACCATCGGCAAAAAGGAAGCAACCACCGCGTTCAAGCAAAAGAATCAAGAAACTGACCAAAAGGAAACTAATCATCCACGACGATGAACTCTCGGAGTAATTCCTCATTTGCATTTTACTTTTCTTTATTGTTATTGTTATTTTTGTTTTTTATTTTTATTCTTCTTTGTTGCATGCCTTGAGGATAATGCCTCACTCGAGTTTGGGGGGATTGTTATTAGTTAGTTACCATGTTTAGTTGCATTCAACTTAAGTATTGCATTTAGGATACATAAATTGCTCGCCATGCCTTTAGTTTGAACAAGAATTGCCTAGATTTGATGAATATCCGATGATGACTTTGCCAATGTACTTAATTGGTATAACTTTTTATTCTAGGAAAAACGTGGAAACACTTAGAATCTTACTATGATGCTAAACTTGATGAAACACTGTTGTGGCTTGATTGATTTAAGGAATTCTAGAGAACTTAGATTGATAGTTAAAAAATTGGGGGATTAGAATAAAAATTGGATGAATGCTAGAGGTGCCCGAAATTGGCTCTAGTATGTGATAAAAAAATTGATCGTTAAAGGTGCCCGAAATTGGCTCTAGTCGAATAAATTAATTTAACTTAAGAAAACTAAAAACAAAACACTAGAGGTGCCCGAAACCGGCACTAGTTAAAGCATGTTAAAAGAACCCAATGAAGTAATTTGAAAACCTCTTGTTTGCGTAGAATCCGAAAAATCAACTTGCACACAACTCCGCACACACTCACAAGCATTATAGTTTGATTCTGAGTATCTCCTAAGTTTTCTGAAAAATGAAAAGCCAATCATACTTTGTGCCACGGTTCTGAGAATTGAAATCAAGTTCAAAGCTAAATTTGTGAAAATTGAAGTTTTGGTGGGTAATTATTAGTTTGCATTGCTTGAGGACAAGCAATAGTTCAAGTTTGGGGGTGTGTTAAGTGTCTAAAAGTACTATTTTATTCACCTTTTTATTCATATTATTGCTAGACTTAGGCTCATATTAGTTGCTTTATTAGCCATTCATGCATGTTTGCATTGTTTCTTTGGTAGACAAGCTTGATTTCATATTTTACTTAATTTTAGGGAAAAAGATACTCCTTTGGTGTGTTTTTGTGTGTGTGCATAATCACTTGCCTAAACAAGGCTGGAACCAGTTGCCAGGGCAGTGCATGAAGGAGATGCCGACGCAGTTGCCAGGGCAATGCATGTAGGAGATGCCGAACAATTTGTCAGCTCAATTATCGATAAGGGATAAGATGATATGGCAGTCAAAATCGATGACTAGATAAAGCCAAGATGATGTGGAGCAAAGTTAAATCCCAAAGGAGTTTGATTTCCATGAAGAGGTTAAAGAGAAATTAAATCCCAAGAAGATAGGAGAAGATCTAGAAAGAATTTAAATATAATAAAGAATTATATTCTTTAAAAGTATTTAACTCCAACTTAACTTCCTCCTCAAAAAAAGACTTTGACCTAGCCCTATAAATTGAGAACCAAGCCATCAACTTCAATGGGATAGCAAGGAGAGATTTTGATAAGAGAGAGAGCAAAAGAGAGAGATTTCGACAAATGCTTCAACCATTCTTCATCTTTTTCTTCTTTGTTCGATTAGGTTTATGTTAGGAATTCTTTGTTTTGTGTTTCTTTGGAACATAGTCATGAACTAAATCTATTTGGCTAAGGTTATTGTGTTTTGTGGTTGTGAGAAACAATTGGATTTTGTTTAGGTAATAAGAGTTTGCACTTCCAATTTAAGGTTTACTCATTCCTGGTTTTTATTCTTGTTTGTGAGTGAATTGGGAGAGGATCTCATAACTTCATCTATTTATCTAATATCGAGAGAGTTAGATTCAAGAAAAGAATGAGTATGGTCTTTATTCAATCTATTGATGGTAAAGATTAATCCATTTTAGGAATAAGTTAAGGATTTCAACGGCTAAGAGGAGTGCAAGATTGGTTGTTGTTTACCCTTGATTCATGCAGGGATGTATTATCAAGGCATGTACAATTAGCTAGAGTTTCGACTTAGGTATAAGAAGAAACCATTGAAGAATGCTCCGCCGAACCTTGAAGTTGCTGTCGAGCCACCCAAACATTTGCCCAGCAAATTGCCCAGGCAACCATCGATTAGTTGCCAAGGCAACCCCGCTGCGCAAGTTGCCACAACAACTAAGTTTCCCTTACACTCTTTTACCAAGACGATCCAATCGGCTATCACACCTCAACTCACGATAACCTGGCCTATTCTCTTTCTTTTGATTACATCTTCTTTTACTTTATTTGCTTTCTAGTTTAGTTGTTAGTTAAACTCCTACAATCTTCTATTTGTGTTCTTTTACTTTTTACAGTGCAAGAGATTAGATTCTTGAAGTGGCACCAATCCCTATAGAGACGATATCTTTTATACTATAACTTACGACGTGTAAGAAAATAAAAACTTTTTGTGCGTATTGAGTGTTCCGCAATTGTGCAAGTGTACACGTTGCAAGTTATAGTATAAAAGATATCGTCTCCACAGGGATTGGTGCCACTTCAAGAATCTAATCTCTTGCACTGTAAAAAGTAAAAGAACACAAATAGAAGATTGTAGGAGTTTAACTAACATCTAAACTAGAAAGCAAACAAAGTAAAAGAAGATGTAATCAAAAGAGAGAGAATAGGCCAGGTTATCGTGAGTTGAGGTGTGATAGCCGATTGGGTCGTCTTGGTAAAAGAGTGCAAGGGCAACTCAGTTGCATTGGCAACTAATCGATGGTTGCCTGGGCAACTATTTGGGCGGCTGGGTAGCAACTTCAAGGTTCGACGGAGCATTCTTCAATGGTTTCTTCTTATCCCTAAGTCGAAACTCTAGCTAATTGTGCATGCCTTGATAATACATCCCTGCGTGAATCAAGGGTGAACAACAACTAATCTTGCGCTCCTCTTAGCCGTTGAAATCTTTAACTTATTCATAAGCTGGATTAATCTTCACCATCAATAGATGGAATAAAGACCATACTCATTCGTTTCTTGAATCTAACTCTCCCGATATTAGATAAATAGATGAAGTTACGAGATCCTCTCCCAATTCACTCGCAAACAAGAATAAAAACCAAGAATGAGTAAACCTTAAATTGGAAGTGCAAACTCTTATTACCTAAACAAAATCCATTTGTTTCTCACAACCACAAAACACAATAACCTTAGCCAAATAGATTAATTCATGGCTAGGTTCCAAAGAAACACAAAACAAAGAATTCCTAACATAAACCTAATCGAACAAAGAAGAAAAAGATGAATAATGGTTGAAGCCTTTGTCGAAATCTATCTCCTTTGCTCTCTCTCTTGTCGAAATCTCTCCTTGCTCTCCCCTTGAAGTTGACGGCTTGGTCCTCAATTTATAGGGCTAGGTCAAAGTCTTTTTTTGAGGAAGAATTTAAGTTAGAATTAGATACTTTTAAAGAATATAATTCTTTATTATATTTAAATTCCTTCTAGATCTTCTCCTATCTTCTTGGGATTTAATTTCTCTTTAACTTCTTCATGGAAATCAAACTCCTTTGGGATTTAAATTTGCTCCATGTCATCTTGGGTTTATCTAGTCATCAATTTTGACTGCCATATCATCTTATCCCTTATCGACAATTGCCCTGGCAACTTGCTCAGCATCTCCTTCATTCATTGCCCCAAAAACAGCGTTGGTATCTCCTTCATGCACTGCCATGGCAACTGGTTCCAGCCTTGTTTAGGCAAGTGATTCTGCACACACACAAAAACACACCAAAGCAGTATCTTTTTCCAAAAAATTAAGCAAAATATGAAATCAAACTTGTCCACCAAAGAAACAATGCAAACATGCATGAATGGCTAATAAAGCAACTAATATGAGCCTAAGTCTAGCAATATTATGAATAAAAAAGGTGAATAAAATAGTACTTTTAGACACTTAACATACCCTCAAACTCGAAGTATTGCTTGTCCTCAAGCAATGCAAACTAATAATTACCCGCCAAGACTTCAATTTTCACAAACTTATATTTGAACTTGATTTCAATTCTCAGAACTGTGGCACAAAGTATGATTGACTTTTCATTTTTCAAAAAACTTAGGAGTTACTCGAAATCAAACTACAATGCTTGTGAGTGTGTGCGGAGTTGTGTGCAAGTTGATTTTTCAGATTCTATGCAAACAAGAGGTTTTCAAATTACTTTATTGGATTCTTTTAACATGTTTTAACTAGAGCCGGTTTCGGGCACCTCTAGTGTTTTGTTTTTAGTTTTCTTAAGTTAAATTAATTTATTCGACTAGAGCCGGTTTCGGGCACCTCTAGCATTCATCCAATTTTTATTCTAATCCCCTAATTTTTTTTAACTATCAACCTAAGTTCGCTAGAATTTCTTAAATCAATCAAGCCACAACAGTGTTTCATCAAGTTTAGCATCATAGTAAGATTCTAAGTGTTTCCACGTTTTTCCTAAAATAAAAAGTTCTATCAATTAAGTACATTGGCAAAGTCATCATCGGATATTCATCAAATCTAGGCAATTCTTGTTCCAACTAAAGGCATGACAAGTAATTTATGTATCCTAAATGCAATACTTAAGTTGAATGCAACTAAACATGGTAACTAACTAATAACACCAGCCTGTCATCCCATTGAGAGTTTCCACACATGTGAGGACGTTTGAAGTCTTATTGTATTGCTCCAGTTTTTTATTATAGTTTTTGCTTCAACATTTCTTTTAACTGCTCACATCAATTCATCCATTTAATATTCAGTTCTTGTTTTGTGTGCTTGATTTGAAATACCTCCAATCCCTGCGGAGACGATATCACTAATCACTTTATTACTTGTTTGATGTGTATAATTGCACCATTTGCATATCATTATTAGTACATTTACACGCGCAACAGCCATCCAACCATGTTTACTAGATTTTCTACGCATAGAGTGAACGAGTTCTTGTGTAATCACAATATTATTCATGATCGAATGACCATGGACAAATCTAGTTTGGTTCTCAGAGACTCACGTCGGAAGGAACGGTTTTATCCAATTAACCATTATTTTGGAAATGGTTTTATAGATTACTGTACACATGCTTATAGGCCTAAACTGACCTATGAAGTTCAGTAAAGAGACTTTCGGTAACAACACCAAAAGCGTACGGTTAATATGATCTGGCACAATCCTCGAGAGGAAAACCTAGTGGATAAATTGCAAACAGAAGCTCCCACAATACTACAATTATATTGAAAAAAAAACAGAGTTAAGCCCATCAACGGTAGGGGTTTAGATGCTTACGGATATCCTCGTTTGTAACCAAAGCAAGGAGACTAAATATAGCTATCTGTGAAAGGGGAAGGAACTGTCACAGACAGTGTACCTCGGCCAAGAGTCTGTAGAATCAAAGAACAATGTACGATAGAAAGTTGAAGCAATACTCGTCAGTTTATCAGAATCCATACACCACGTATCATCCTCACAATTCAAAGCCGATATATGATTCACCTTTCTACGTGCCAAAATCAAGGCATGAAAAACATAGTATTATAGTCTCCTTATCTTTTAAAAAATCCTTATCTTTTAAAAAAGCATCCTCGGACCACACGGATCCAAAAAATACACAAACTAAGGATGAGACTGCCAAACATTAATAAAACGGAAGAGTCGAGAACTTTGAGCATAAAGAACCTCAAAAAGAGAAACGAGTAAAGGACAATGGTCCAAACCAAGCTTATCCAAATGCTGCACATAAGAGTTCATAAAATACGAAGACCAATACTCATTCGCCACACACAAATCAAGCTGTTGATGAAGAATACCCTGATACCAAGTGAAAGCCCCCCCGAAAACCAAGATCCGTCAACCCTTGAGTAAAGAGAAATTTAGCAAAGAGCCGACTCCTACTAAAATGTGATGATGCACTGTAACACCCTCAACGTATATTTGATATTCGAGTACACATTAAAGATGTTACTAACTGATTTACACTGATTTTCAGACTTGTAAATTTTTTTCTCAACAAAGTAGTTCAGTGGTTGGCCTTTTCTCAGTTTTCAAACAAAACTATGTCTAGCAACCACAACTAGTTTTGAACCTTAATTAGTTTGTAAAATACTTTAAGCAGTTATTAAAATGAGAAAATAATTTAGGTGAAAACTATATATGCTGCCTAAGCCCTTTCTTGATTTCAAAATCACTACGCAATAAATGACCAACTAAGTTTAAAATCATTTAAATCATCTTTTCTAATATTTTTAATTCTTCAAACTAAGTCATAATGCTAGATCATACGAAATAACTACTTATTTAATATCTATACATGCCCCACTATACTAGGATGTGGTGATACTTACTGATAATACCGACTAACTTGATCCAATGATGTGCAGCTCCTCCTTTGTTATCTATTCCAAAGTACCTACGTGTGATACGAAACACGCGTTAAATATAACTTAATAAGGTATAATCATAATAATGTAAAACAATGATTATAATAACACAGCTCTACAGATTGGCAAGTGATTTCCAATTGCAGTTGATAACATTTTAATCATATATAGAACTACCTTGCATGTATAATTTATTTAACCATCTATCTTATCAGTCTTGTGTACGTTAAGCTTTTTAGCTTAACTAATTGCATATTTGCATTTCAAGTATTATAGCCAAAGTATATAATCATGTCATCTGTAATGCATGAATAATAATATATCATGACTATCTTAAGAATCTTGATATCAATGGTCCATGATCATCAAGTAGTCGTGCTTTCATTACGCAATCATTTGCATATTATATTCTCTAATATAGCCATACTTTCATCATGCAATCATTTGCATATAATATTCTCTAATATAGTCCAAAATACAAAATCATGTGATGTCATAGCACGTGAGTCATCACAACACCGTAGTGTCTACAACACCGTAGCATCTGCATCGCCGAAGTGATTGAAATGAGTATGTTCTTGAGGAAGTCCTTTGCTCCTCGCACAACACCTTAGTGTCTATCTTGGCACCATAGTGCTTACATTATCTTAGTACCGTAGTGCCTACATTATCTCAGCATCGTAGTGCCTACATTGTCTCATTAGTACTTGGGCATAACAATATAATACTTTCACCTTCAATATCCAATTCATCAATACTATCAACCATAATTCGATAATGAACATTTCATACCCAAAATCTGTAATCTGATTTATCTTAAATAAATTATTATGCTAAATCCATGTATCACATATGCTACTTAATATTTCTTTGATCAACATATATTTTCATTATTATCAAAGTTGACTGATTGCAAGTCTTCTTCACATCATATATATATAAATAGATAAAAATGCATTCATTCATCTCACATATATAATAAATAAATAAAAATTACACTCACCTAGGTCATTTATTAGCATGCCTCACTAAATTCTACTCGATCATTTCCTTCATAGCACCTCGAATCTTCTTTGATTCGGATTTGATTTCATTAACCACATAAATATAAATAAACATTTGTTAGATTCATTTCTAAAAAAAATCAATCAAGCTATCTAATCATTTAACATAAAAAATTTCCATAATTAACTTCTAATTTATACTAACTTCTTCTAATTTTTTCTACTTGTCAATTTAGTCCCATTACTTACTTCAAACCACCAATTCATCATTTTCTTCATCAATAGTTATCCAAAATAATTCTCTCTGGTTTTCTTTCTTTGCCAAAACAGTCACTAAAATGCAAAGGTAAAGATTCAAACTTCTTAACTTTGCAATTTAGTCCTCAAATCAACATTACTACCTTAATTCTATTATTTTATATAAAAAATCAAATTTAACCCCCATCCAAGAATTCATTTTCCTGTTTTGTCACTTAATTTTGACAAATTGTCAAAATGATCATTAATTTGATTCAACATCGGTTTAGCATTCTGTTAAGTGTCTAAAAGTACAATTTTATTCACCCTTTTTATTCTTATAATTGCTAGACTTAGGCTCATATTAGTTGCATTATTAGCCATTCATGCATGTTTGCATTGTTTCCTTGATGGACAAGCTTGATTTCATATTTTGCCTAGTTTTGTGGAAAAAAGATACTGCTTTGGTGTGTTTTGTGTGTGTGCAGAATCACTTGCCAAAGCAAGGCTGGAACCAGATGCCAAGGCAATACATGAAGGAGATGCCGAGCTAGTTGCCAGGGCAATTGTCGATAAGGGATAAGATGATATAGCATTCAAAATTGATGACTAGATAAACCCAAGATGACGTGGAGAAAAGTTAAATCCCAAAGGAGTTTGATTTCCATGAAGAGGTTGAAGAGAAATTAAATCCCAAGAAGATAGGAGAAGATCTAGAAGGAATTTAAATATAATAAAGAATTATATTCTTTAAAAGTATTTAATTCCAACTTAACTTCCTCCCCAAAAAAAGACTTTGATCTAGCCCTATAAATTGAGGACCAAGACGTCAACTCCATAGAGAGCAAAGGGAGAGATTTCGACAAGGAGAGAGCAAAGGGGAAGAGAATTCGACAAAGGCTTTAACCATTCTTCATTTTTTCTTTCTTGTTCAATTAGGTTTATGTTAGGAATTCTTTGTTTTGTGTTTCTTTGGAACCTACCCATGAACTAAATCTATTTGGCTAAGGTTATTGTGTTTTGTGGTTGTGAGAAACAATTGGATTTTGTTTAGGTAATAAGAGTTTGTACTTTCAATTCAAGGTTTACTCATTCTTGGTTTTTATTCTTGTTTGCGAGTGAATGGGGAGAGGATCTCGTAACTTCATCTATTTATCTAATATCAGGAGAGTTAGATTCAAGAAACGAATGAGTATGGTCTTTATTCAATCTATTGATGGTGAAGATTAATCCGGCTTAGGGATAAGTTAAGGATTTCAACGGCTAAGAGGAGCGCAAGATTGGTTGTTGTTCACCACGCAGTGATATATTGTCAAGGCATGCACAATTATCTAGAGTTTCGTCTTAGGGATAAGAAGAAACCATTGAAGAACGCTCCGCCGAACCTTGAAGTTGCAGCCCAACCGCCCAATTAGTTGCCCAGCTAGTCGACCAGGCAACCGTCGATTAGTTGCCAAGGCAACCCCGCTGCACAAGTTGCCACGGCAACTGAGTTGCCCTTGCACTCTTTTACCAATACGATCCAATCGGCTATCACACCTCAACTCACGATAACCTAGCCTATTCTCTCTCATTTGATTACATCTTCTTTTACTTATTTGCTTTCTAGTTTAGTTATTAGTTAAAACTCCTACAAGTTTTTGGCGCCGTTGCCGGGGATTGGCAATAGCAACTTTGTTTTTATTTTCTTGCACTTTTTATTTTTCTTGTTTAAGATTCAAAGGGCTAACAAACTTTGGTTTTGCATTGGTATATGACTAGGACGAGACCGATTACACCAGAATATCCCTTTGATCCAGAAATCGAACGAACCTTACAAAGACTCAAACAAAGGTTAAGAGTAGCAATGGCTAATCAAGATGGCAATATGAATCAGGATGTTCCAGCAGGAGGAGGAGTGATTCTTGCACGAAATAGAACTATTCGAGACTATCTTGAAGAAGATCTTGAAGGACTCAATCTAGGAGTTGTCACACCTGAAATTGAAGCCGACCACTTTGAGTTGAAACCGGTGATGTTCAATATGATCAATACAATTGGTCAATTTGGCGGCTCAGCAACTGAAGATGCACGACAACATCTTAAATCTTTCCTCGAGATTTGCAATTCATTCAAAATACAATAAGTCACCCCCGATGTTTTACGACTAAGATTATTCCGTATTCACTGAGGGATAAGGCGAAAGCATGGTTGAATAGTATTCCTGCCGGATCAATAGGATCTTTGACCGGTCTTTGTTGTGGTTTCGTTGCTCGATTTAATCCTACAAATTTGACGGATAAGCTTCGTACCGAAACTACTTATTTTCGGCAGGCAGACGATGAATCCATGTATGAGGGCTTAGGAGCGATATAAAGAACTTCTACACAAATGCCCCCTACACGGATTCCCTGTGTGGACACAAGTAACAATGTTTTACAACGCTGTGAATACACCAACAAGGATGATGCTAGATACCTCGGCAAACGACATACTCCTAGATAAGTCACCGGAGGAAGCAATGCAAATTCTAAACAGGCTTTCCAAGAATGATTATCAATTCCCATTTGCTAGAAGATGATGAGTTAGACGCCAAGCCACAATACATGAACTATGATCATCATATTCAATTTCGGCACAATTGGCCACTCTAACCAAGATGGTCCAGAACATGCAGAAACCAAACAACACACAAGAGGTCAAGGTAACGGATTCCTTTTGTGAGTTATGTGGTGGTAACCATGATTCTTCTGAATGTATGTAGAATCTGGAATCCAGCTTTTATGTTGGGAATTACAACCGGAACAACAATGTGATGTCCAACACATATAATCCAGCTTGGAAGAAGCACCCAAATTTTTCATGGAGTAATCCCAACAATGCTCTAAACCAGAACAATCAGAATGTACAATCATCGGGATTCCAGCAGAATATGCCACGGCAACAGTTACCGCAGCAACAACCGACAACATCTAGTTCTTTGGAAAATTCTCTCAATGCTTTTATGTTGAAAACTGAATCTTATATGGCTGAGAATAGTAACTTCATAAAAAGAACTGATGCTTTTATTAACAGGACCAAGATGAGATTGCAAAACCAAGAGGCGGTAATCAAATCATTTGAAAATCAAGTCGGACAATTTGCTCAAAACCTGAATACTAGACCGCAAAGAGGTTTACCTAGCGATATTAAAGTCACAAGAGGAACTGGCCATGAGCAATGTAAGGCGATCACCACTAGAAGTGGCCAACAACTTAAAGAGGCTCAATCTCGCTCATTAAACAAAACTCCACAAAAAGAACAAGATGAACTCAGCGGTAAAGCCTCAGATGTTGAACCAAGAAATGTCACGGCAACCAACGATAGGCATGCCACGGCAACCCCAGTTGACGATGCCTCAGAAACTCTAGTTGCCCTGGTAATGTCATCAATCAGGTTCCAGACCAATGAAAGGATCGAAGATATCTGACTTCCACCATCATTCCCACAAAGGTTGAAGTGACAAAAGCAAGAATATCAATTCAAGAAGTTTCTTGATATCCTAAAGCAAGTCCACATCAACTTGCCATTGGTTGAAGCAATTGAACAAATGCCGAACTATGCCAAGTTTCTTAAAGACATTGTGTCCAAGAGAACAAGGCTATGAGAGTTTGAAACAGTTGCCGCAACAGATGGATGCATGGCCATGCTGCAAAATCGCATGCCACCCAAGTTAAAGGATCCCGGAAGTTTCATAATACCCTATTCCATTGGAAACCACTATGTCGGGAAAGCATTATGTGACCTTGGAGCCAACATAAACTTGATGCCTAAATCGATTTTCCAAAAACTAGGAATCGAGAAGGCAAGACCTACAACAGTTATGCTACAGCTAGCCGACAAATCCTATGTGCATCCAGAGGGAAAAATTGAAGACATACTGGTAAAAGTTGATAAATTTATTTTTCCCGCTGACTTTATTATTTTGGATTGTGAAGCAGATGAACATGCACCAATCATTCTCGGGAGACCCTTCCTAGCAACAGGGAGAACCTTGATCGATGTTGAAAAGGGAGAACCGCAATGAGGGTGAATGACCAGCAAGTTAAACTAAATGTGTTCCACACACTAAGGCATGCCGATGATCCGAAAGAATGCCAACTTATTCATGCCACAGCAGAGATAAACTTCAACGAGGAATTTAGTTGCCTCGGCAACTACATTGCCAATCAAGAAGAACCTGAGGAGTATGAAGAACCGATCAATGAGGAACAACAAGAAGAGGCAAATTGGTTAGTCAATCGACCAGGTACATACTTTGAACCACTGGATTACTCAGGTAAGGAAGGTAAACTCGAAAAGCCCTCCATTGAACAACCACCGATTCTTGAGTTGAAACAATTGCCAGGACAACTAAAATATGCTTACTTGGGAACTGATAATACATTGTCTGTAATTATTTCCTCTAAGTTACAGCCTGAGCAGGAAAAGAAGCTGATCAAAATGTTGATGCTACACAAGAAGGCAATAGGGTGGACAATTGCCGACTTGAAGGGAATTAGCCCGACAGTTTGCATGCACAAGATTTTGTTAGAAGATGATCACAAACCTTCGATTGAGGCCCAGAGGAGACTGAATCATGCCATGAAAGGGGTTGTAATGAAAGAAATCATCAAGTGGCTTGACGCCGGCATCATATACCCTATCTTTGATAGTACATGGGTAAGTCCGGTACAATGTGTACCAAAAAATGGAGGTATAATGGTGGTAAGTAATGAAAACAATAAACTCATTCCAACCAGGACTGTGAGCGGTTGGAGGGTTTGTATGGATTATCGAAAGATAAACAAAGCCACTAGAAAAGATCACTTCCCATTACCCTTTATTAATCAAATGCTTGACCGTCTTGCAGGCAAACCCTTTTATTATTTTCTTGATGGTTATTCAGGTTACAATCAAATTTCCATAGCACTAGAAGATCAAGAAAAGACAACCTTCACATGCCCATACGGTACTTATGCTTTCCGAATGATGCTATTCGAATTGTGTAATGCCCCGGAAACCTTGCAGAGATGCATGATGGCCCTCTTTTCAAACATGGTCGAAGGCTTCCTTGAGATCTTCATGGATGATTTTTCCATTTTTGGTAATGACTTCAACAGTTGCCTCGGCAATTTAGAGAAGGTGTTGGCAAGATGTGAAGAAACTAATTTAGTCCTTAATTGGGAGAAGTGCCATTTTATGGTAGATGAAGGAATAGTGCTCGGCCACAAGATTTCATCCAAGGGAATTGAAGTAGACAAAGCCAAGGTGGACGAGATCTAGAGATTACCCCCACCAAGTTCGGTTAAAGGAATCTGAAGCTTTCTTGGACATGCAGGTTTTTACAAGAGGTTCATTCATAATTTTTCTAAAATTACTAAACCCTTGTGCAATTTGCTTGAACAGGATAAAGTCTTCAATTTTGACAATTCTTGCACCCCAAGCATTCGAAACCCTAAAGGAAAAGCTTGCCTCGGCACCCATTGTCGTTCCACCCGATTGGACGCTACCATTTGAGCTCATGTATGATGCAAATGATTTTACGGTAGGAGCATTCCTAGGCCAACGCACAGGTAAGACCTTTCATATGATATACTACGCTAGTAAAACTCTTAATAGTGCTCAAGTGAATTACACAACAACAGAGAAAGAGTTACTAGTCGTAGTTTTCGCATTTGACAAGTTCCGATCCTATTTGATTGGTACAAAGGTAATTGTTCATACGGACCATTTGGCAATTAAGTATCTATTTGCTAAACAGGGTGCCAAACCTCGTTTGATTCGTTGGATATTGCTTTTACAAGAGTTTGACATTGAAATTAAGGACAGGAAAGGAACAGAAAATCAAGTGGCCGATCACTTAACACGCTTAGAACGCAATAGGGAGGAGGACGCGGATTTAGAGATATGTGATGCATTCCTGGATGAGCAACTATTAGTTGCCTCGGCAACCATGGATGCGCATGCCTCAGCAACCCTTAACGCGCACGCCTCGGCAACTCCAAACGCGTATGCCTCGGCAACCACTGATGCGCATGCTTCGGCAACCCTTGGTGTGCATGCCGCGGTAACTCTAGAATCGCACGCCTCAGCAACCATGGAAGCAGTTTCCATGGCAACACATGCCTTGGTAATACCCTGGTACGCGGATTTAGTTAATTTCCTTGTTTGTGGTATTTTACCTTATGGCCTTACTCACCAAGGGAAGAAACGGTTCCGCCATGATGCTAAGCATTACTTTTAGGACGAGCCTCTTTTGTTTAAACAATATGCAGATCAGGTTATACACCGATGTGTCCATGAAGAGGAGTAACAGAATGTACTTCGGTAATGTCATTCTTCACCCTATGGATGACATTTTGGAGGAACACGTACCCTGGCCAAAATTTTGCAATTCGGTTTGTATTGGCCAACACTGTACAAAGATGCCCAAGAATTTTACAAGCAATGTGATCGTTGCCAGAGGACGGACAATATCTCTAGATGACATGAGATGCTGCTCCAAAACATCATCGAGGTGGAATTGTTTGATGTATGGGAGATCGATTTTATGGGACCTTAACCATCTTCATTCGAAAACCTCTACATTCTACTTGTCGTCGACTACGTGTCTAAATGGGTTGAGGCAGTTGCAGTTCCCACCAATGATTCCAAGACCGTGCAATGATTCTTGCAGAAAAATATATTTACACGGTTTGGGATGCCGAGAGCAATTATCAGTGATGAAAGCGAGCACTTTGACAACAGACTTATTGCCAAGATGTTGCAATGCTTCGGCGTGTCACACAAAATTGCAACGACATATCACCCACAAACCAATAGGCAAGCAAAAATTTCCAACCGAGAATTGAAGGATATACTCGAGAAAGTTGTAAATCCCTCTAAGAAGGATTGGTCAGTAAGACTAGATGACGCACTTTGGGCATATTGCACTGCATTCAAAACACCCTTAGGTATGTCTCCCTTCCGACTTGTCTATGGCAAAACATGCCATCTACCGGTGGAAATCGAACACAAGGCATATTGGGAAATCAAGACCGTGAATATGGATTGGGAAAGTGCCAGGCAAAAGCGTTTGTTGGACCTCAACGAGATAGAAAAATTCCGTGCACTCGCCTATAACAATGCACGAATCTACAAGGAGAAAACAAAGCAATGGCATGACAAGAAACTATTGCCGCGGCAATTCATGCCAGGGCAACTAGTTCTCTTATTCAATTCTCGGGTGAAACTTTTCACGGGAAAATTGAAATTAAGATGGTCGGGACCATTCGAAGTTATCAAACTGTTCTCCCACGGTGCCTTGATAATCAAGTCCATCACTGACGAACGTGAATTCAAAGTCAACGGACAAAGATTGAAGCACTACAACGGTGCCCATATGGAACGTAACAAAGAAGTGGTCACCTTAGGAGATGCATGAGCACGATCTCCTTTCGATATCTTCTTTTTATTTTTTTTTGAACTATTTAATTTTTTATTTTTATTAATTTCGTTTATTTTTCTTTTTAGGATAGATTTATTTATTTTCTTTAAGATTAAGACTACATCTTTCTTTCATATTTATCTAATTGCTTTTAAATTTTAAGTTTAAGAATTTCTTTGCACATCTTTATTTATTTTCTTTTATTAGTTTATCTTTAATTTTAATCCTTATTTTATTTGTTTTTGAATTGTAGGAAAATAGTTCAAGATAAAGAGGAATTTGATTCAAGAAGGAAACTTCTTCAACAAGGAAATCAATGGGCTAAATCTAAGGCTTATATTAAGCCTCCAACTTACCCTAAATAAACCCTACATAGCCGGCCAAACACTTCCCCTTCCCCAAATCCCCTACCCATCACCTTCCCCCAATCAAAACCCTTGTTTTCTTTCTTTCAAAATTACTCCCACCCACTATATTTACTACCTATCTTTTCTATTTAACCCATCACCCTTAACTTCCAAGAAACCTATTCCTACTTTTCATCTTGCAACTCTTTAGTTTCTTTTGCTTTCTCTTCTTTGTTTCTACCAAACTCACAACCAAGATCATCCATGGCATCCAAAATCGATTTTTTGGTTCATCCAAGTTCCTCCAAAGAACCAACATACAAGAAGTTTGCTACATCGGTGGTTCAAGAAAGATTTCACTCCAAGTTTGAAAGTCGGAAGATTTGCAAAGAACAAGGCTTCGAATACTCCAACTCTCATCAAGATTTCGGCCTTGAACCATTCATCTTCGAAAGGATTGCACATCAAAAGTGGAAAATTTTTTGCCATCACTCGAAACCGAGTAACATCTCATGGGTAAGAGAATTATATGCTCACTCACCTAACCCGGATAATCATTATGTTTTTGTTCGTGACAAGGCTATACTCATAAGCCCCGAAAACATCAACACATTTTACGGGCTCTACATTGAGAAGGACGAGCATCAAGCCTTTGTTGATCAACTCACGCCCAAGCAACTCGACAAGGTACTTCAAGAACTCACTCTACCTGGAACTCAATGGAACGACGGTAAATACAAGGGCACGGTAAATCACCTTCGGCTTAAACCCAAGGCAAAATTATGGAATAAGTTTGTTAAAACTTCTTTAATGCCCACAACACACAATACCACCGTTGATACACCTCGTCTTTTGCTCATACATTCTATCTTGCATAATCGAATCATTAACATTGGAAAAATTATTTGTGATGAGATTTTTGTATGTAGCACAAAAGGCAAGGGTTCTCTTTTCTTCCCTTGCTTAATTTCCAATCTTTGCAAGGAGATGTATGTCCCAAGTGAGTCCACTGATGAAAAGGCCATACCAAATTCTGATTGGAATCGAGCACAAATCTGAAAGCTAATGGGAGAGGCACCGGTAAAATCCCCAACGCCTTCAATTGCCGCAGCAACTCTTGCCACCTCGGTAACTCCTAATACCCAAGTAAATAATGCCCGGGCAACTCGGACAGCAACCTCGGGACAACTTGAAGCACTCTTACAACCATTGGCAAACCGCCTTAGGCAAATTAAAGACTGGCAACTAATGTTCATGCGGTACATGAAGGATCGCAACAATGCCATCACCCAAGTCATCCTGGAAAAGTACCTGGACAGCCGCATGCCATTCTCCATCTTTCCTGTCGAAATCCTTGCCACGGCAACCAATGAAACAGTTGCCACGGCAACCGCAACAGATGATGCCGAGGCAACCTACACTGCGCCTGCCCAAGTAGTTGCCACGGCAACCAACACTAAAGATGTCGCGGCAACCAAAGCTAAAGACGCCCCGGCAACCACTGCAAAAAGTCAAAGGTAAAGCACCTACGCCCGAATCAACTCGTACTAAATCATTGTCTGATTTTTCAGAGTCGGTCGAGTCCTCCATTGCACCAACAAAGACCACACCAAATGAATCCTCCAAGCGAAAAGCCAATGACATTGATGAAGAGGACGATGAGGACAACCTCCTACGAGGATCGATTCCACCATCGGAAACAAGGAAGCAACCACCGCGTTCATGCAAAAGAATCAAGACACCGACCAAAAGGAAACTAATCATTCACAACGACGAACTCTCGGACTTAGTTACCATGTTTAGTTGCATTCATCTTAAGTATTGCATTTAGGATACATAAATTGCTTGTCATGCCTTTGGTTGGAACAAGAATTGCCTAGATTTGATGAATATCCGATGATGACTTTGCCAATGTACTTAATTGATAGAAATTTTTATTCTAGGATAAACGTGGAAACACTTAGAATCTTATTATGATGCTAAAACTTGATGAAACATTGTTGTGGCTTGATTGATTTAAGGAATTCTAGTGAACTTAGGTTGATAGTTAAAAAATTGGGGGATTAGAATAAAAATTGGATGAATGCTAGAGGTGCCCGAAATTGGCTCTAGTATATGCTAAAAATTGATCACAGAGGTACCTGAAATTGCTGTAGTATATGCTAAAACTTGATCGCTAGAGGTGCCAGAAACCAGCTCTAGTCAAATAAATTAATTAACTTAAGAAAACTAAAAACAAAACACTAGAGGTGCCCGAAACCGACTATAGTTAAAACATGTTAAAAGAACCCAATGAAGTAATTTGAAAACCTCTTGTTTGCATAGAATCCAAAAAATCAACTTGCACACAACTCCGCACACACTCACAAGCATTATAGTTTGATTCTAAGTAACTCCTAAGTTTTCTGAAAAATGAAAAGTCAATCATACTTTGTGCCACGGTTCTGAGAATTGAAATCAAGTTTAAAGCTAAGTTTTTGAAAATTGAAGTCTTGGCGTGTAATTATTAGTTTGCATTGCTTGAGGACAAGCAATAGTTCGAGTTTGGGGGTGTGTTAAGTGTCTAAAAGTACTATTTTATTCACCCTTTTATTCTTATTATTGCATTATTAGCCATTCATGCATGTTTGCATTGTTTCCTTGATGGACAAGCTTGATTTCATATTTTGCTTAGTTTTGTGGAAAAAGATACTGCTTTGGTGTGTTTTTGTGTGTATGCAGAATCACTTGCCAAAGTAAGGCTGGAACTAATTGCCAGGGCAATGCATGAAGGAGATGCCGAGCTAGTTGCCAGGGCAATGCATGAAGGAGATGTCGAGCTAGTTGCCAAGGTAATTGTCGATAAGGGATAAGATGATATGGCAGTCAAAATTAATGACTAGATGACGTGGAGCAGAGTTAAATCCCAAAGGAGTTTGATTTCCATGAAGAGGTTGAAGAGAAATTAAATCCCAAGAAGATAGGAGAAGATCTAGAATGAATTTAAATATAATAAAGAATTATATTCTTTAAAAGTATTTAATTCCAACTTAACTTCCTCCTCAAAAAAAGAGTTTGACCTAGCCCTATAAATTGAGGACCAAGTCGTCAACTCCATAGAGAGCAAAAGGAGAGATTTCGACAAGGAGAGAGCAAAGGGGAAGAGAATTCGACAAAGGCTTCAACCATTCTTCATCTTTTTCTTTCTTGTTCAATTAGGTTTATGTTAGGAATTCTTTGTTTTGTGTTTCTTTGGAACCTAGCCATGAACTAAATCTATTTGGCTAAGGTTATTGTGTTTTGTGGTTGTGAGAAACAATTGGATTTTGTTTAGGTAATTAGAGTTTGCACTTTCAATTCAAGGTTTACTCATTCTTGGTTTTTATTCTTGTTTGCGAGTGAATGGGGAGAGGATCTCGTAACTTCATCTATTTATCTAATATCGGGAGAGTTAGATTCAAGAAACGAATGAGTATGGTCTTTATTCAATCTATTGATGGTGAAGATTAATTCGGCTTAGGGATAAGTTAAGGATTTCAACGGCTAAGAGGAGCGCAAGATTGGTTGTTGTTCACCCTTGATTCACGCAGTGATGTATTGTCAAGGCATGCACAATTAGCTAGAGTTTTGACTTAGGGATAAGAAGAAACCATTGAAGAGCGCTCCGTCGAACCTTGAAGTTGCAGCCCAGCCGCCCAATTAGTTGCCCAGCTAGTCTCCCAGGAAACTGTCAATTAGTTGCCAAGGCAACCCCGCTGCGCAAGTTGCCACGGCAACTGAGTTTCCCTTGCACTCTTTTACCAAGACGATCCAATCGGCTATCACACCTCAACTCACAATAACCTGGCCTATTCTCTTTCATTTGATTACATCTTCTTTTACTTATTTGCTTTCTAGTTTAGTTGTTAGTTAAAACTCCTACAATCTTCTACTTGTGTTCTTTTACTTTTTACAGTGCAAGAGATTAGATTCTTGAAGTGGCACCAATCCCTGTGGAGACGATATCTTTTATACTATAACTTGCGACGTGTACACTTGCACAATTGCGGAGCACTTATTACGCGCAACACATTCTAACATCAATTTCACATCTCCAACATCATTAATTACATAAATACACTCCAATTTCATAAAATTCATATTCGGTCCTTTAACTTGAAGCTTGCCGAATTGGTCCCTATGTATTCTAACTTCATACAACATATTCGATTCATAAAATCTCATAATCATAATTTTCATAAAATTTTCCCATTATTCTTCCATGTGGCCGAATTGGTCACTTGGCTTCTCTAGGCTCATTTTTCATCCAAACAACATTCTAACATGCTTAAATAAATTTTCCAACATATATTCTTCATTTCCAAGAATTAACATTTAAATCCCCAATTTTTTCCTACTTGCCAAATTTGGGTGTCTAAACTTTTCACGGGCTTTATTTTAGTCCAAATGTCATAATCAAGTTTCTAAATTCATAATCTCTTCAAATCCATCACTAGGATAATTTTCACAATATTTTCCCTAATTTACCAAGCATGCCAAAATAGTCACTTAAAGGACTAGTTGAGGATTTTTCATTCTAGCATCAAAATCAAGCTTCTATTATCATCAATCTTTCATTTTCATCATCAATTTCAAAACCCTAAATAAAAACCCAAATTCTAGGGTTAGGGGTTTTAATCCTTAAACATGAAATTAATCACAATCTAAGCTTGATTTCATCTCTACAAGACTAAATTTTCATAGTTCAAACTTCAATCTAAACATAGAACATGAAACCCTATTTTCTCTCTCTTCAAGAACATAATCAAATCTTGATAACTCTTGATAAAATTACTATCAAGTGAAAGAGAATTGAAAATATATCAAGTTTCTATCAAAAACATACCTTGAATCTTGTTCAAGAGCCTTCAAAATGCCTAGGAAAAATTGTGTATTTTCCCCCCATTTTTCTCTATTATTTCGAATTGAAGAGGAGGAAGATGAACATTTTTGTTCATCTTTTTTTAATTTATGCCACATGTAATAATAAATTGAATTTTTTATTCAATTTAGTCATTTTTCCAAAATTAACCTCAAACTGAATCATAATTTACAAGTTACCATTCTAGTTCAATTCCAACCAAATTCCATTCAACTCTAACCAAACTAGAGTAATGCTTTCACATGGGAAATTACCATATCACCCATGATACTTTCAAAATATTTCAAATTTGCCATTGTGGCCAAATTACCAAAACTAGTCACTTAAATCACTAATTTTGCCATTTTGTAAAAATCCAACTATTCTAGTTAGATCACAATCCACCAATTAATAATTTATTCATAAAAAAATATTTTATGAATTTTTCGTGACTTATGGTGCAGCCTCTAAATTTCGATTCGATCCGATTTCCCGATATTCACTTACTACTTCTTCTGCGATTCCCCTTCACCGGGCTATCAAATAAATTTTAAAAATTCCTTATTTCGTATCTAAAAAATAAATAATATTATCAAATAAAATATTCTATATTTATGAAGTCAAACTTAAAATTTTGACTCGGTCCAATATACTGATAATTTTACCCGAAATCTTTATCAGATAAAAGTTCTCTTAATAATTTTTTATCAAATATCCATACGAATAATATTAACTTGAACTGATTTCTTTTTTATCAGTCTCAAGTACTGACATAAGACCTTCCCAATAGGTCATCCATCCTATGCCTTGAGCATGCTTAACTTTGCAGTTCAATCGAAATTCGATATCTTATACTGCATTTTTATTCCCGGGATCTACATCAGATTTTTCTCTATGATCTGTTTAATCTATGTACAGGATAAAATAATTACTGATAAATTCTCCAAATATTCATAAAATAATATGTATAACTCTTCCAAAGTCTATGGAATCATCTCCGATATTTTAGCTTGATCCGATTTACCGATAAATGCCAAGAATTTTATCAATTACTAATTAAATTCCTTAATCAAAATAATTATAGGATTCATCTGAATTGAACTAAAATATTTCCAACAATTGGAAATGACTTTTATAACCTTTCTCTATCATATGGTAAAATTTCATAATTTTTCAGTTCGATCCGGGTGTCCAAATTCCACTTAAACTTGGACTGCGATTTTCCAATAATCAAAATATCGGATCAAGCCAGTAATTCCTCATTCGATCCACACCAATGGGTGCTCTATCTATTTATGAAATAAAACACATAACTTTTGGAAAATTACAACTTTGTTCCTTCAACTTTTCATATTTCAACTTGTACCACCTAAGTTTTAAAAACTTATCATTTTGGTCACTAAACTGTAACCTTGAATTCTCATTCAAAATTTCCTTGGATTTTAACCAAATTTTGCGAGTATCCTATTTTACTCGTTCTTTATCACATGACACCTTAAAACCTCATAAATTTCTTTTCTACATTCTATAATTGAGAAAATCCTAACTTTTACATTTTTGTCATTTTAGTCACTAAGTAAGCTTTTAAGCCCTTATCTTAGTACTAAATGACCCTTAATCAACATAGCAAATTTTGCGGTATTACATGCACCACCAAACCGGTCCTTCGCAGACAGGAGCAAATTAAATCACAACCAATAATCCAAGGGACAGATGCTCCAGTCCAGGATTGATAGACCCAAGCTGTCGCCAGAGATGCTTGCGCTTCGAGCTAGACGGGCTGGCATATACCACAGTGAACTAAAAGTGAGAAGTCCCATTAGCCTCATATAACATACCGTTGATAAACTGGTTTGAAATATGTAGAATATCCATTCTGACTGAGTCATTCCAGAATAGCCATAACCTTTCGCTAAACCCGTGAGCCTCAACACGGAAAAAGTGTACGAAACCTAACTTAGAGATAATAATGTTTGCAATACGACCGCTAATACGACTAGGACATTGTTCTCGTACGAAAGTCTTGAAATGCCTTCTGAAAGTCAGGCTAACAGCGCCCTAACAAGTCCAAAACATGAACCTAATCATTAAAACAAAAGGAAAAGAATAAGAGCCTTACTACTCATCAGCGAAGCTCTTAGCCCGTAGTGTCCTGAAGAGAACCAACCAAAGAATATGTTTCATCATCCGAGGATTGAGCCATAGGTTATGATAATCTCTCCTCCAAATAAAGTTATCGTAACATAGAGCTACGAGCCACCCTAACATTATCTAGTTTCTTCGATAAGTGATGCACCAGCTCCGCAGGAGACATCTTTGACCCAACATGAGTCTCTTGTGGTTTACGCACTTGCAACCCACGGCGTGCAGACTCCAGTTTGCTCTTTCCTAGGCTGCCCTTACCACAAGCACCTTTCAGCGAGGCCTGAGCCTTTCCTTGCATCCCTTGCTCAATAATAGTCACTGCAGTGTGCGAACCTGATTCAACAACCGTTGAGCGGTGCTGCACCTGAACCTCAGTACCTTACCTTCTGTAAGTAGAACAACCTCTATCAAAGAAAGACCCTACTTCGTAGCCTTGGTCTTCTTGTCTGGATTAGACGTCGTATAGGCGGTTTACTTCTTTGAACCTCACGCAATACCCCATGCCTAGCATTGCTTGGTTGAGGTTTTAGTTTAGGGTTTGTTACACCAGACTGCTTCAGAGGTACCGTACCAGCAGCCTCTTGCTCCGCACTTCCATCATCATCTGCAACCTCAAGGGGTGCAAACTGAGACCCAACAACAATTGTAGAACCCGTCTTCGATGAGGACAATTGTGAGAAAGGGGCCATGGTGGCCGGAGAAGATGAACGCCGTTGAACAATGAACAATAAAATATAAAAGCTAGAGTTTAATGATAGAACAAAAATAGTATTTTTAACAAAGAACAATGTGTTTCTCTGTATTTTCTCTTATTCTTCTTAATCAAATGTGTATAAGGTGAGCCTTTAAATAGGCAATTACAGAGTTTTAATATAACTAAAATTATACTTTTATCTATAATTTAAATAATATTTATCCATAATTTAAATAAGACTTCTAATAAATCTAAACTACTGACTTAGAAATAAACTCTAATTACACATTAAATTAAACTCTAACACTTCTCGTCAACTTACATTCCCCCTCAAGCTCTAACACTTCTTGGATAACTTACACTCCCCCTCAAGCTGGTGAGCAAACGTAGTAGAGCACTAGCTTGGATCTTGGATGTGACGCCCTACTCATATTTCTTCTGCTGTTTCTTAGAGAAAGAATCTCCCCTTTTTTGGGAGCCATTGCGTTGAACAACTAGGTCATAATCATGTTGTTCTTTGAACGGCCATTGTTGAAAATTTGCAAACGGTGTTACTGGTTTCTGCATCATTCTTGAGATGTCTACCAACTTTACTGTTGTTATTGGTTTCTGCACCCTCCTTAGATGTCTTCCAGCTTTTCTCTGTCAGTAAACTACTGACTAAGTAGCTGCTTCCATTCAACAATGATCACAGGAATCTACACTCCCCTCAAGCTGGCTGGTAGTTGCACAAACTAGAATTCCAGCTTGGATGTTTGATGTAGAATCCTTTAAAAAATATTATCTAGTTTTTAAGGCTAAACTAGAACCTCTTCTCCTATCTTTTATAATTGATGGTTGAGATAGAACCAGATAGTTTTTAAGGCTAAACTATAACCTTTCCCTATCTTTTACAATGGATGGCTAAGATAGAACCAAATAGTTTTTAAGGCTAAACTATAACCTTTTCATATATCTTTTTTGATTGGCTAAGATAGAACCATTAAATAGAGAACAAAATAGCAAAATTAAATGAGTAGAAATTTCACCAGAGATGTAAGATTCCAACGAGAGAGAAGCCGAGAACGAGTGTGGCCTAATGATAGCAGCGGAAAAAAAAACGATGTACATCTGAAAAATCAAATCGTCGTCGATCTGTTTGATTAGAGATGACAGCGATGGTGACGACATCGGGATCGTTGTTGGCTCTGATACCATGTGAGAAAAGGGGCCATGGTGGCGGAGAAGATGAACGCCGTTGAACAATGAACAATAAAATATAAAAGCTAGAGTTTAATGATAGAACAAAAATAGTATTTTTAACAAAGAACAATGTGTTTCTCTGTATTTTCTCTTATTCTTCTTAATCAAATGTGTATAAGGTGAGCCTTTAAATAGGCAATTACAGAGTTTTAATATAACTAAAATTATACTTTTATCTATAATTTAAATAATATTTATCCATAATTTAAATAAGACTTCTAATAAATCTAAACTACTGACTTAGAAATAAACTCTAATTACACATTAAATTAAACTCTAACACTTCTCGTCAACTTACATTCCCCCTCAAGCTCTAACACTTCTTGGATAACTTACAACAATCTCTCTCTAACGCCTATTATCAACTATCATCCACGGTCTAAATAATTTTGACTCAAAAACATCCACCTTGGTCAGAATACTATCCGAAGAACTAGGAGCACCAGACGCATGAGGGACCTCCGATGTACTTTTACCAACAGAGCAAGACTCCTTGGAATGACCATACACTCCACATTAGTAACAAATTTGGTGCAACCCTTCATACTCAAGCTTCTGAATAGAACCATCAATTCAGATACAAGAAAACAACGGCTTATTTAGATGAACAAGCACCGCCAAACATGCAAATTTTCCCCTCCAACCAGCATCAATATTATAATCGATCCTTATAACTCTTCTAATGAAAGCAACAATATGAAGAAAAAAGACTTCATGTAATAGTGATACGGTAAACCTGGAAGACGCATCTAGACAATCACCTGTGATGGGTGTTTTTTGAGGTGAAGAAACCTCTGCTCCAAGTTTGCACAGTCAAGTAACTCCCATATATTGTCCAAGGCCCTTGAGTAAGAACCTTCGTGTAGTCCCTCTCATTAGAGAACCTAAAAAGAAAATAACTATTGTCAAGATCAATAATTTGAATAGTACCAATAGGTTTCCAGAGAGATGGATGCGAGCCACTAGGGCTTTATAACCAATCAAACGACCAAGAATTCAAACTATTATTGCATTACGTAAATTCCTATCAATCTGGTTATGTACTCTATCGGAGAATTGGATGGACGAAATAGACCCGGAGTGATTCACGATAACATCTTCCTCCAAAATAATCACTTCCTCATCTATGAAACTAGGCGAACAAGCCACTCCCTTGGCATCTGACACCATACTTGCATATGTTTCCATGCCAGAGGCGTTCGGAGCAACATAACCATCAACAACAGCCTCTTTAGGAGCATCCAGCCCCCGACAACAGTAGTAGAATCATCATGCTCCCCGTCAGCGTCCATTAACGAGTCGGTGGGGAGTTTCACATTGGACATATCACTCCTACCCTTTTTGAAGTACGATTCACGCCCAGGCTCGAAGGGGAAGTAGGCCTTTCATGAGCCGGCCATGCCGTGACCGACGAGATAGCCTCCGGCGGCCTACCACGGTGCTTTCATAATCACTAGTACCAACCGGCACACTAGGGTTTGCTTGCAAAGGGAGCATTATGGTTTTTATTCGGTAGAGGATTTCTATTAGTTTTAATCTACTGCTTTTTAAATACTATAAGTAATTAATTTTTGACTGCTCAAAGAAATTCGCAGATACTAAAAAGATAAATCTTTAATTAAAATTTCAAATTTAACCTTATGAATAAAAAAATAATGCAAAAAAACTTTACTCCCTATTTAAATGTTCGAATAGGCTCAACTCTCGATATTGTTGAGGTCAATGTAACAACAACAAAAATAAAATAAAATTCTCCAAGTAGGAGCTAAACCCAATCCACATGCATGGGTCAGATAATCATTGCCATCTTTTCAAAACTATGTATGATTGAATGTGTTGCATTATAACTTTTATGCTCTAATATTTTCTTTTTCGATATGAGATTAATGACCCACATCTCTCTAAGATATGAGACAAGTCATCATTGATTCACCCAAAATACCAGTAAAAGATCATGTTGTTAATTAAATACATACATACAAGATTTCTCAAAAAAGCTATAAAACCACAATATTCTATAACAACGAGAAGGTTACCCACAAGAACAAGCGAAACTATCAACATTAATATCCCTTTTCCCCCGGATTGCTCAAAGTTTGTTTGAACCAATCTCCCCATCCGTGGCCTCAAAGTCAAACTCCAAGTCACAACCCCGTAGATGCCTATGCTCCCCTACCTCACACCAGGGGTCCTTCAGGTGTAGCATGCATAGGAATTTCAACAGGTCGCCTGGTCGGACCAAGGCGGTTCGAGTGCCACCGAGTCATTGGCAAACAACCATGGTTACCAAAGCTAATTCCATCAAGGCATTTCTGTTCCAAATCATCAAGCCATCGAGCCATGGCATGCAAAGGAGGAGAAATTTCCAGCCTAAGCCTTCCAGGTTTTACTTATTGAATGGGAAGACAGATGGATTTGGTGTTGCAGTTGCCGAATGATATATATATATATATATATATATATATATATATATATATATATATATATTGTGGGGTTAATTGCAAGAATCTTTCCCCTTGGTGTTTTTTTTATTCTTAGAATAACATGTATGTATAGGATGTTCGAAAAAATCGATATTTTTGAAGCTTTGAATAAAAAATTGATTCAAACGTTGTTGAGGAAAAACGTAGAATTAATTGTTTCTTAGTAAATGTGCAACCGACGTGGGTAACACGAATGTCTGAAATCGGTCGGGCTCTTCGTGGGCCTACGGGTATTTTGACCCGAATTTTAAATATTGTTTCCTCAAATAAAGCATATTTTTCAAATTATATTTTAAAATTAAAATGATAAATATTAAAAGGTTCCTTTAATTCATACAATAATTTTGAAAGTTGCTTTTTAAAGGATAGTTGATTCTCAAATATTAAATGCTCCATTAGGTAAAAAAAATTCAATATTTCACTATGTGAAACGGTATAAATACCGTGTTAAACCTACAAGGTTAAAACACAAATGAAAAATTTTCTCTCTATTTACAACTTAGTTTTCAGTGATAGAAGTCAAGGTTACGATTTATGATCTCTCCACCTGTGCTACTTTAGTTGATCATCTAGTTGTTGTATCTTGAACGACCGACAACCAACATTCTCAAGCACTACAGGAGTGGCCGAAAATCTGTCTTAAGGATACTGTGTAGCTACAGACCTCAACTCATTTCCTCCTAATGATTTTATGTCTACTACAAGTAAACAATTTTAATATTATTTATATTCGATTTTTATTTTTGATATTTTTATCTACTTTATATTCTATTTTATTTCGTATTTCAATATAAAATTTATATTTTATTATTTATTTTAATTCTTGGATTAACGAATTTCTAACGTAGTAGGAGGGAATGGTATGTATGTAAATGCATATATGGCAATGAAAACCTGAAGGAATTTACTGTTTCAATGTATCATTGTAGTAATACGATTATCTTAGGAACTGTTCTTCGAATACTTGCTAGCAAAATCAATCCTATACTTTGTTATTTACTTGAAAGAAACTAGAAACAACTAACACCATACCATACTAATCTAATACTCGAGTGTGTTCGGACAAGGAATTTCAAAGAGGAGATTCTTTTTTTTATCGAATCTTTAAAATGTTAGAAATGAACTTTATTTAAGAAAAAGTATAGGAAATTTTAATTCTAATGTATATTTTTATAGTTTATATTATTAAAATTGATTATATATTTATACGAATCTAATGATATTCATATTATATTTTTATAGTATTTATTTTTAATAAACTTAATTTTATTCTATAATTACTTTCTAAATATAAAATTACAATAACTTTTTTTCTAAAATAATTATTTATCTAATCAAAATAATCATAAATCCTTACATTTTCAAATACTTTATTTTAAAATATTTTAAAGATTTGTAAAATTTTAAAGGCATAATGCCAAAAAATGCTCCTAATGTTTGATTGTAGTCATTTTTGCCTTTATTCTTTTTTTTAAATAAGTTAACCTTTAACGTTTCATTTTGGTTCAAAATGACCCTTTACGGATGAAAAACGTTAGTCAACTAACGGTAAATGGCTTGAAATGACATGACAAACCTACATGGCAGTGCACGCCGTGATAAAAGTGTCATATAAGCAAATATGATGACTTTACAGAAGACACATTAATAAAAAATAATCTTATAAAATTGTATAAAGTATAATATATTTTTTCTTCTAACGTGTCATTCTGTCAAGTCATTTCAAGTTGTTTATCGTCAGATGACTAACAGTTCTCATTCACAGAGGGACTATTTTGACCCAAAATAAAACGTTCAGGGCTAAATTACTTCAAAAAAATAATAGGGACCAAAGTGACTACTTAGTCAAACGTTACAAGTTTTTTTTGGCATTATTCCAATTTTAAAATTCTCATTCAAACTCATCATAACAATCTTCTGATTTCATATAAAAAGTATTATTTTAATTTTAATTTTTTGAACATATAATTTGATATAATGTTTTTACTAGACAGACCCCTTCGCACTTATAAATCAAAAGATATAGAACGTTTAAACATGCTCAAACTTACATCTTTTTGTATATTACAACAGTGATATATTAACCAAATTAAACTTAATTAATTTGATACAATAAATTTTTTGGTGTTAAAATATTCTAATATATGCAAAAGACAAGTAGTCCAATGTGAAAATGGCATAATAAATTCGGGTATCTGTAAGCCAACAGGGCATGCAATATTGTGCTTAAAGGGGTCAGAAACAAATGTTGACTTTTGGCCCACAGAACACATCATTAATCAAGCAGAATACATCAAAACGGTTGGCTTCCACCCTTGGGGGCCAACGGAATTATATAGATATAATTTTTTTTTTGTTATAATTTCATATAAGTAATCTTATTATCTATTAAGTGGTCAAGGACGAAACTAGGATCAAACGCTGGGAGAGACAAAAGTCTATTAAGTTTTTAAATTTAAAAATTGGAAGGGACTAAAAACTTATTTTACTATTATTTAAATTAAAAGAGACCTCAAATATAATTATACTAAAAAAATTTGGGAGGGCCTCTTGGCTCCTTTCATTGGTGGTCTCACTAATAAAGTATGACCTTATTTTTATTAAGTAATTCGAGTTCAAACAACGTAATTTGAAGTGTGTGTGAGTTTATTAAAATTTAAAATATGATTAAAATACTATCTTATAAATTATAATTAAATTAAAAGTCAAAAAACTCAAATACAATGAATCACAATATTTATAAATTAATTGATTTAATAATAAAATATTACAAGATTTATTTCCAATAATGCGGTTATGATAAGTTTGATTGAACTAATTAATTGTCTGTCAAAAATTAAAGTGATCCTAAAAGTTAGAGATCGAATTTTTTTAAAGTAGATTGTTTTTAATATAAGCATCTAGTTTTATTATAAAAAGAAAATATTTAAAATTACAATAAAAATTTATAACTATTATCCTAAACTGAACATATAATTTGAACATTTTTCTATAACATTAACACAAGAAACTATTCATTTTAGATCATACAAGGACCATATATGAAAAGGTTAAAAACTTAACCAAAACACTCGAGCGAAAAAAGATACGAACAAATCTGACTGCATCGGCAAACGAACCACAAAAGGGGATTATGTTATTGAAAGACCATCGAGAACTGTAAATCAGAGTCGAGAGTAATGAGAAACTATCCACAAAAGCAAACTACATATTCAAATTCAATCCAATGGTCCAGAGTATGGAAGATCAACATGATTATAAATAAGATTAATCTTTATAAGTCATGTCATCGTCAAATTCAACCCTGAGAAAACATAAAATATAAGAACGTCCAAAGGACCGAGAAAAAAGACGAAAAAATGTCAAAAGACAGAAATAAATGTGCCACAAAGGCAGAGAAAAACATACTATCAAGAAAAAATTATTCTTATTAAAAAAAAGAACCGACGTTCGACGATCAAAACCGATACCATCGACGGCTAAATAAAGTAAAAAAAAAAACTTACTGTCCTCTATAGAGAGGAAATAGGGTGAAGCTAAAACTCGAAAAAAATGAGGCATTTCTCATTTTTTTTTAATAGTCTAAAGGTGATTATAAGGTAATATTTGTTCATATATATTCTTAACATTTTGACAATGCACATACACCTTGTAGACAAAGTGATTTGAACATGTGTCTCCTAGGATGAACATCATCTGCTTTTCCACTGGGGCACTTGTTGGGTTTCTCATTTTATTAATCTTAATTACATTTAAGATACAAATGAAAAATACATCAAATTAGATTGTTTTTATACAATAGAATGAAAATAATAAATATTTATAATGTAAATATTGGGATTCGAACCTACGTAAGGTAAAATGAATGAATATTTTTGACCACTCAACATATTAAAAGATCTATTTAAATATGCATTTTGATATAATTATTATACTATTCAGATCCTTCCAACACATAAATTAGAGGATATTGAACACTTAAGTATGCTCGAACCCATGTCCTCTTACATATTGTACCAAAAATCACTATAATTTTCATTTCCCCAGCTTTTAGTGCATAAATTCCTTATATTGACTAATTAATTTAATTCATTTACATAATGCTAAAAATATTATATTGTTATTATTAACCATTCTATTCACTATACAAAACAGTACGAGTGACTAGAAGCAAGATATGAATTATGAAGATTGATGTATTAATAAAAAAACATACCAACAAGGGTTGAATGATATGATAAGATACATTGCTCTTTTAAGAAAAATACTCAAGTTTGAACCTTGAAGACGGCATTCTTATTTTAAATAAATAAAAAGAGCTACGAATTCTAAACATGAACCATAAAATGGACATGTACTACATCAAAAAATATGAATTGTACCAAAACAAATAAAAGAATTAAAATGATAATCTAATGTTTAAAATTTATTGGAATAATTGAATATATATATATATATTCAATTATTTCTTGTCTTGATGATTTTGATTGTTGTCCTCCTGGTTCTTCAGAGTTTTGGCCTGACTAATTTGGACAGACCCCACATCGCACACATAGTTTTGGTGGCTGAGTCTTTCTGCGGGAATTTTCTGCATACACAAAACCTCCAACTCGTAACCTGCTTAAGTTATACCAAACTAATTATCACTTGGACCATCTCGTTGGTTGTCTAGATGATTCCTTGAATTCGTATCAAATATTTTTTTTTATATTTTATAAAAACTCCTAAAATCGAACCAACAGTGCTTTTGTCAACAATTTGAGTATTCTAACATAGAGGGTCGAAGTCTTAATTAGTAATTAAACCCTAGCAACCTTAAGGATTAAGCTTGTGTTCAATTTTAAAATTCCATAATTGCCAATTTTCAAACCCAAACCATTATTATAGTGGAGACCATGGGGCCATTTGCGTGGAAACACAACAAATCTCTTGATTAATTGCTATATACAAACAAAACTAAAGTCGTTGCACAAGCTGTAGGCTATTAGTAAATCACGAGGAAGAGACCTTCCCCACTTAATTCAGGCCTTTTTTTCTTAAGGGCCAAGGACAACTTCTACTATTAAAATGTCTTTTACATTTTTTTGTCTTCATTTCCCAACTTTTCTCAATTGGACAATACTTTTGAGGGATTTTTATATAATCACCGAAATTTAATTTATTGATCAATTGATTTAAATCGAGTACTGTAGAACTTCTCAAGGAACGATTCTCTCAACTAGAGATAGATCCTTTATGGAGCTAAGGGATCCTTGACTCCCCCAAAATTTGAAAATTTTATTTTATGGCCCTTCAATTATTTTTTTAAAAATTTCTCTTTATATTTATTTATATATATATGTATATGAAAAAATATTTTATGCGCCGGCGAAAAACTTATTTTTCACAAGTACCTACTTTTTAGGGTTCATATGTTAGGGTTTAGTGTTAGAGTTTTAGGGTTCATATGTTAGGGTTTAGTGTTAGAGTTTTAGTGTTTGTGGTTAGGTTTTATATATATGATAAAATATTCTATGCATTGGTGGAGTTTCTAGTTTTTAGGGTTCATATGTTAGGGTTTAGTGTTAGATTTTTAGCATTTGTGGTTAGGTTTAAGATTTGGGAATACATTTTCTGGTTTAAAATTTAGAGTTTCGGGTTTAGAGTCCCTAAAAGAAACATGTATCAGCTTTAGAAGCCTGCCTGTGAAAAAATTCACTGACGGTGAATCAAATAATTACTCCCTATATATAATGATTCCCCAAAAATTAAAAATGTAAGTTAATGGCTCTAAAATTTTTATTGTTTCTTAAAATTTTTTTGTTAGCTCCTTCAAAATTTAAGGTCGAGTTTTTGCTCTCAACATATTTTACTACATTTACAACATTATGATTAAAACTTTCGACTTAATTTAAAATATCTGTCATTTCATCTCGTTAAGCCCACATGAAGTTGATAATTGAAAACTTAAAATTTTAGTTGAACTTTTCAACTTATTCTATCTAATAGGGAAAATGGAAGGCTAAATCGGCTATTGTTGGCCCATTTCATACAAGTTTTCTTTGATGATTCTCATGAATTTTTGAGGTCATTTGTCATTTCCTACAACTGCATTGCATTGCCAAGAACCTTTCCTTTTCTTTTATACATGTCTACACCATTAACAACTACTTTGAAATGGAATTGAAGGAAGTGGAGCCCTTTGGCTTTAACTTTTTTTTATTACTTCCGGGAGAGTTAATTTAATTTTCTCCTTAATCTTGTTTTGTTTCTATTTTTTATTTAACTATTGGTATCCAAATTATTAGTTGACTAATTCGGATCGGATACTATAGATGCCTACTATAGGGGCGATCCTCTCAATCTAATTTGTTCCATTCATATTATAGGGGTGACTCTCCCAATCCAATTTGCTCCATTCACAGTGTCAGGATTTAAACGACTGACCTTGCTTAAGGGATCTAGAGTCTCATCTCAATCCGATTACGAAAGATTATGAGAAAAAGGAAGACCCAACAGCTTTGAGTTGGTAAAATCTTCATTTCTAATTCTCACTCCTAATATTTAAGATTTAAAACAAACGTGAAAGGAAAATTTTACCCAACCTTTTCTATAGTGTTGAGAAATGTCTCCTTTAAACATAATGCTAGAAGAGTTTTATCCTGCGTTTGAAGGTTTGATCTTACTCTACGTTTGATATAATCAAAATTCATATAATTATTAATATTTGTAGGATAGAACATGAGGAAGTTATGCGACCAACACTGTTATACCTCTGCTTAGAACCGTCACATCTCCGACTACAGTTACCATGCTCCCGCCTATCAACGTCTCCAGAATGACTATTGTCATACCCTCTGGAATTAGTTGCCTCCGGAAAGATATTTTGGACTTTACCCCGGACTGCTCTACTATCGATGTGATAGCCATCAAGTCCATCTGACCAACTAGCCAAGTCTACTATCTGGCAACTAAAGTCTAGGCTGAAAAATCCTATCAGCTGAAGTCAAGGCCCCATCCTGACGACCCATTGATAGTTGTCACTAGACCTGACCCAGTCCCATCAAACAATGCTTCTAGGCTATAAATACCCATTGGGACGAAGAGTAAGGGGACGACCAACTCTCCAAACTCGAGGTCTCCGTATAACCTCTCTCATCATATCTAGTGGCTCTCCGCCCGCATCAGAATGGGTAAACTACCACCAACCATCGTCAACCACCACCCTCTTACCCATCTCTTCTTCTATCTCCACCTCTCTGTTCGGTGTCTGACATTTTTTAGGCATCAACAATTGGTGCGGTGAACGTGAAGATCTTTTCGACCAAAAGAATTAGTCGCAATCTTCCTCACGTTAAAAGTCATCTCAACTGTAAAAAAAGAAAAAAAAGTGGAAAAAATGGGACGACAACTTCTTGCCGGTCCAATGTGAAAGTTAGCTATTCGATAAGGCTTCACAACCATCTTAAAGAAGCTATGCCTCACCAAGGGAACCTACGAGTCTGCCCCGCCATCATGGGAGACCTTAGTGATAGAGATGGAGTACCTCAGATGCACTCACAACCTAATTTACATCAGGTACATGCGAGATCCACCCCTGAAAAAGCTTCAACCCTCGAAAGTCATGTGAAGGCCCCCAGACTACTTCATAAGAGCAACGTCGGGGAAATATAAACAAATGACTTATCGCATTAAAGACGCACTCTGTCAAGTCGAGAAGCCATGAAGAAGAATCTGAAGATGAGAAAATCTGTAGGCAGTCGAGCTCAACAAACATAAAAAGCACCACCGGCAAGAAGGCTATCTTTCCATCTTATAATATTTCTTGCATGTAAAGTATACGTGTCGTCTACCACTGTGAGTGGCCTAGAAGCTAGACATTCCTAGAGTAGATGTCCCCCGATATACATGTAACTTTTACAAATTAAACGGTAACCTCTTCCTTCGAGCTACCTATGTATGTAGAAAACATTAAGGTTCCCAACAATAGAGTGGATAGCGGAATTATTATAATGCTAAAATCTCTTCTAATGTCGTTCTCCGCTACAAATATCTCTTTCTCAAATATTCTCTCTTCTAAACTCCCTATATTAGGGTAAAGCCCCTTGCTTGCTTAAAACACCCTAGGAATAAGCTCAAACTGCTTATGAATGACTGGGTAGATGAATACATGCTCAGATGAATAGATGGATGGATGCTTGAGTAATGAATAGTGAATAATTGAATATATGAATAAATATGAATCATCATGTTTTCCAGTAGTGTTACTCTATTATACATACAGAACAATTCTTCACTCACACGATATCTTTGTTATATTTCATCACTTTCTCTAAGAATGTTGAGATAAACTCCACTCAATTATGTGATTGATTTCTCTAAGGGTGTCAAGATAAGCTCCACCCATAGCACAACTATTTCTCCAAGAATGTGAGACAAGCTTCACTCAAAACTATGCATGTTTTCTCCAAAGGCGTTGAAGCATCTCCCATCAAAATCGTGATTAATTCCCCAAGAGAGTCAAGAAATTTTCCACTCATAACGTGTTTGACCCTCCAAGAGTGTCGAGGTAACTATGCTCAGTCAACGACTAATTATCCAAAAACAATGAGATACCTCCATCCATTCAATGCTAACTGCATTGCGCTTCTCCAAGACGTTGAGATGCCTATGTTTTCATGCCAATTAAGGCATACGGTTGCTACGAACACATGGATTCCTCTTATTTCTTTTCCCAATTACCACGGGCCATTGTGTATTTTTGAATAACAGTTATGCCTTAGTCTATTTAAATACCGATGACATTGTGTTTCTCTAAGGACATAGACATGCCTATGTTTTACGCTAGTTGGGGCATGTGATTGCTACAAACACACTGCTGCCTCCAACGACGAGATGCCTCCACGCCATTTATGACTGCTGGTCTGAAAGTATGGAGATTCCTCTATTCACTTTGAATTCGTTTCTCTAAGAGTGTCGAGATAGCTCTACTCTTTAGCGTCTGTTTCTCCAAGAGTGAGAGTTGTCTCTACCCAATCTACAACTGTTTCTCCAAGGGTAGGAGATGTCTCTATATAGAGATACCTCGACTTAACTCACACCTACCTCTATGATAGCGTAAGACTCCTTCGTACTATACCATGTTTAACTCTCTAAGGGTGTCGAGATACCTCCACCCACACTATGCTTAACTCTCCAAGGGTGTTGAGATACCTCTACCCATAATATGTTTAACTCTCCAAGGGTGTCGAGAGACTGCAGTGATAGGGATAGAGTACCTCAGATGCACTCACAGCCTAATTTGCATCAGGTACACGCGAGATCCACCCCTAAAAAAGCTCTAACCCTTGAACACCATGTGAAGACCCCAGACTGCTTCACAAGAGCAACGTCAGGGAAATGTTAGCAAAACAACTTCTCGTATTAAAGATGTACTCTGTCAAGTTGAGAAGCCGTGAAGACCAATATGAAGATGAGAAGATTCGTAAACAGTCGATCTCAACAAACATAAGAAGCACCACCGACAGAAATGCCTCTCTTTTTATCTTATAGTATTTCTTGTATGTAAATATACGTGCCATCTACCACTGTGAGTGGACTAGAAGTTAGACATTCCTGGAGTAGATGTCCCTTGATGTACATGTAACTTTTACAAATTAAAGGGTAACCTCTCCTTTGAGCTACCTATGCATGCAGGAAACATTGAGGTTTCCAGGAATGGAGTGGATAGCGAAATTAGTACAATGCTAAGATCTCCACCAATGTCATTTTTCGCTACAAATATCGCTCTCTCAAATCTTCTCTCCTCTAAACTCCAAAGTATTGGGGCAAAGCCCATTTCTTGCTTAGAGCACCCTAGGAATGAGCTCAAACTACTTATGAATGACTAGGTAGATGAATATATGCTCAAAAGAATGGATGAATGTATGTTTGAGTAATGAATAGTGGATAGTTAAATATATGAATAAATATGAATCATCTTGCTTTCCGGTAGTGTTACTCCATTATACTTACTGAACAATTCTTTACTCACCCGATATCTTTGTTATATGTGTCACTTTCTCCAAGACTGTTGAGATAAAATCCACTCAATTATGTGTCTGATTTCTCTAAGGGTGTCAAGATAAGCTCCACCCATAGCACAATTATTTCTCCAAGAATACGAGATAAGTTTCACTCAAAACTATGCATGTTTTCTCCAAAGGCATTGAAATATCTCTGCTCAAAATCGTGATTGATTCCCCAAGAGTGTAAAGAAAAGTTTCACTCATAACGTGTTTGAACCTCTAAGAGCGTCGAGGTACCTACGCTCAGTGAACGACTAATCATCCAAAAATAATAAGATACATTTGTTCATTCAATGCTAACTGCATTGCGCTTCTTCAAGACGTTGGGATACCTATGTTTTTATGCCAATTAAGGCAAGTGGTTGCTACGAACACATGGATACCTTCGAATTCTTCTCCCAATCTTCACGGGCCATTGTGTATTTTTGAATAACGATTATGCCTCAATCTATTTAAATACCGACGAGACTATATTTCTCTAAGGACATAGACTTGCCCATGTTTCATGCTAGCTGGGGCATGTGATCACTACAAACACATAGTTGCCTCCAATGATGAGATGCCTCTACACCACTCAAGACTGGTGGTCTAGGAGCATGGAGATGCGTCCACTCACTTTGAGCTCATTTCTCCAAGAGTGTCGAGATAACTCTACTCCTTAGCGCTTGTTTCTCCAAGAGTGAGAGTTGTCTCTACCCAATCTACAACTGTTTCTCCAAGGGTAGGAGATGTCTCTGCATAGAGACACCTCCGCTCAACTCACACTTACCTCTATGATAGCGTGAGACTCTTTCGTACCATACTATGTTCAACTCTCCAAGGGTGTCGAAATAGCTCCACCCACACTATGTTTAACTCTCCAAGGGTGTCGAGATACCTCCGCCTATACTATGTTTAACTCTCCAAGGGTGTCGAGATACCTCCGCCTATACTATGTTTAACTCTCCAAGGGTGTCGAGATACCTCCACTCACACTATGTTTAGCTCATGCCTATGCATAAAGATACATTCGTTTAACTCACACCTACCTCTATGATAGCGTGAGACTCCTCTGTACCATATTATGTTTAACTCTCCAAGGGTGTCGAGATACATCCACTCATACTATGTTTAATACATCCACTCATACTATGTTTAACTCTCTAAGGGTGTCGAGATACCTCCACCCACACTATTTTTAACTCTCCAAGGGTGTCGAGATACCTCTACCTATACTATATTTAACTCTCCAAGGGTGTCGAGATAGCTCCGCCCATACTATATTTAATTCTCCAAGAGCGTCGAGTTACCTCTACCCATACTATGTTTAACTCTCCAAGGGTGTCGAGTTACCATTACCCATACTATCTTTAACTCTCTAAGGGTGTCGAGATACCTCTACCGATACTATGTTTAATAGTTTAAAAGTGTCGAGATACCTCCACCCATATGGCATATCATCCCCCGACACAATAAAATAACTCCCTAAGAATAGCACGATGATGATATTCATAAAATTTTAAGGGATATAATTTTAAAAAAACGTGTCTCGACACTTTGAATTCTCTATAATGTGTTTTTCCCTTGAAGAGAAAGGCAAAAATGAGTGTCGACTGACTAATACTTAGCAACAATTGATGAGTTATTGTAATTATAGAGGGAAATAATGCCAAAATAGGTCTTTTGCGAGCAAGCATACACGTTTAGCAAGTAATACAATAGTAAGCTGAGTATCGTATCCATAGGGATTTTCTAGGAATTTAATGCCACGATAATTACTTGTGGAATAAAATAAATAAATTAGTGATTGAGATTGGTTTTTAATTAAGAAAATGATTAGGGAAAATAAAGTAAATAATCATGCAGATTGGCAAACAAATGAGTCAAGATGATGGATTGGCATTGGCACGAGATGCTTGGATTCACACTAGCGAAGACAGCTTTCAATAATTTTCAGCCATGGTTTTATTGTCGACCAAATTTTAAGTTAGTATTGTCTCTGTTAATGGCAATACCCTAAGTTAATTACTTTTAACACCTATATGTCTATTGTGAGTTTTCAAACAATTAACTTAGCAAAGTTTTAAGCTTTACTCCTAAGGGGTAGAGTCACTCTCGAAGTAAGCTCATCTACTTGAACATCTTATGTCGAAGCTTCTCACCTTAGTATTTGGCAATTAATTCATATCTCCTAAGTCTATTAAGATATTAGGTGATAATGAGCATGCAATGCCAACTATCGCATGGCAAAGAATATAAGAAAATTAAGCACTAGAAAAATAGACAAAAATGCCAAGGCATTCAATTACTAAAAACCTAAATCAAGCGTTCATCGCAAACATCCCAACCAACTTTAAGAAAATTAGTTCATGGTTAGAGAAAACATCAACAAAATATCGTTTTTAAACATCACCATCATATAGGAAATAAAACGAAGAGAAATGGATAAAGAAAGAGATCTATCGATGCAACCCTTCAATGGATCTAGAGCTCTCGATCACAGCCTGGTCGAACCACGGTTTCCTCTTTGCACTCTTTCTTTACCATGGCGCAGCCCTCTTTGGCTCATCGATGGTCTTCATTTACATAAGCGCTTGTGGAAAATTCTAGGTTGGGTTTGAATCTTGAAAGTTTGCTACACACCAAGATAGGCGCATTATCTTCATATCCTTTTTTGAATTAGGATTGACTTGGTCTTGACTAACGGCTAACTGATCGGGCATCGGTTCATCCTTCAATTTCTAACTGTGCTTGGCAATCCCCATCCTACTTTTGCCAACTGAACTTGGTGTTTCTCTTTTGCTTCTCCTACTCATGCTCTACCAAACCTACTCCTGACCTGTCTATCACAGTAGGAAAATACCCCTTCACTCTGGCAATAAAAGCTATGCCTTCCTTAACTCCTAGATGCAAATGTATGAATTTACCTACTAAATTCACAAATATGTACTCAAAGTCAAGCAATAGCATGGCAATATATATGTAAAAAGTAGATCTTCTGAGGAGTTAGCATACTCACAAACCTAGTTCATTGCTTGTCCTTAAGTTATGCAACTAAAAACTAAAAAATAGAAATTAAAATAGAGTACCTCGACAAAATTGTTCTGATTAAACAACACATGCTAGAAAGCAAAATTATGGCCATAGTTCTGTTCTTAGATATCCCAGAGCAGTAATGCCAACAGATCAAAAAATTCAAGTGCAACAATATAACTCTAATCTAGGGTCATGAAGTGCGGGTAATTTGCATCAATTATCTTTCAACTCCCTTAGCAAAACCTTACTATCCAAACTCAAAACCTTTTTTATTTACCAAGGGTTTTTGCTGGCAATATTTTCAGGCTCACGTCATAATACTGTTTGGCGTGATAAGTAAGAGGGAGCAAACCACGAACCCCCACGTTAATCCAGACTACATCACTAAGCTTACCTATTACACTTATACCCTAAAGTTTTGTTGGCTTGAGAACTAAGAGGGAGCAAACCATGAAGCCCTAAGTTACTTATTGTCTCTAGGGAAGAGGATTGTTCTAATACATATTTTTTTCTTCTTGCCATTGGCAAAACATTGTTTCCTTATTCTTTCGTTTTATCCTGGTATTTTTTTCTTTTTTATTCTGAGTTCAGTTTCAAGAATCCTAAGTTTGTCTTGGGAAATAGATGCATACTACGTGTTTAAGTGAGACTAAAGTTCCCTAAACTAGAGATCAATTGCCAAGCAACCTGGCATTCCTAATCTATTAGCTCATGATACTAGAGATTCTAATTTCATCATAGGATAGGGCATACTAGTGCAAATTATAACTATGCTGACAATTATGTTGGCAAAATTATCAGTCCAAAATTAAGCCAAGGAAAAAAAAAATTAATCGTTTGGTATGCATGTGTTAACCTAATCTACATGGAAATAAAATGCAAACAGAAATATGCATGAATATCATGGCAATGAATGATGTGAGGCAACCCCCCAAACCTAAGGTGTGCATTATCCTCAATGCATGAGAAAACATATATACAAATGAAATGCATGATAATAATGAAAAATATGAATGTAAGGAGTTAAAGGGAAGAGGACTCCCTTCGAAATGTTCTAGGCAAGAGATGCGGGTTTTTCTCTTGACGAAGATCTCTCGACTTGGTGCCATGTGCTTCTTCTCTTTTAGATGTGCTTTGAGGTAGTAGTGGAGGCCTTCACGTTCTGCAGGACCTCCTCAATCACCCTTGCTGGCTCAGATGCAACAGGAGCTACGGGAGCAGATAAAGAGGTAGAAGTATTAGGGGGCATAGCAGTTTTGGCAGACATATCCTTATCAGATTCTTGTGAAGTCTCTATTCGAGCAGAATCTACTTAGACAAGAGAGACAAATACTGAAGCATCAGATTGTTGGGTTAGATTGTAAACAGACTGGGGGCTGGTTGGCATTCTTTCTAGCATATAAAGTTCAGGTGGGAACTCTGGATACAGTGGCAAAGGATTGGTGGACATGCCCTTAAGAGTCGTCTTAAGGGCTCAATCCCCGGCTTTAAAATATTACTAGAGCACCAAATTTTATTCCTCTACCTTCTCTAACTTTTGTAGTATGAACTCCTAGCGTTGATAGATCTGGGAGAGTAATGCCATTGTGTCAGCTGGCATGGGCGTGGAAGGTTCTAACTTTGGTACCTTAGCAGCAGACATTGGTTCAACAACATTTCCCTTGCCTTTCTCTTTTGCCTCTTTGGTAATCAATTGCTGCTAAAGAGCAGAAGTGATGGTTCCCTTACACTTCTGGACATTGTCTGAGTCGAGCTTTGGCATCTTATGTTGCATACAAATTTTAGAAATTAGTGAAGAAAAATCAAACTGCCATAACCCTTACCGATATATTTGTAGGTCTCGTCAACAATTAGATAACCCATGTTGATTTTACTTCTTATCATGATTGAGTGCAGTAAAGCCATCATCTCCTCTAAAACGATATCATTATGAGTGGTTGGTATGAGGTTGGCCTTCAAGAAATGGTTCCATCTGCTAGGCTGTGGTTTTAATGCCAACCTTTTCACGATTCTCTTGTCTTTGGAAGAGATGTTCCACTTTGTGCCTGGTTTGCACAAATCCTTCAGTGGTAACTATCTCCTGGCATCATCCATGGACTCAATAACTGTCGAATGCTCTTCTTCTACACCATCCAACTTAAACAAACGATTAATATGCCCCTCATCAAATTGGACACACGTACCTCATACAAATAGAAAATGTAAAGCCTTGGTGGTGACGTGGGTACAGAAATCTCGAACAATGGTGGAGTGGACCTCCCTGGGCTGTTGGCAAAAGGTTTCCCATTTGTGTTTCTTGACAATGGCAACTACTTCCGGCGAAAACCCTAAGTTGGGTTCATTTTTGAATTTGAACCCTTTTTCATAGCAAAAGATTCGAGTAGCAAAGTTTTCTTCATACTTCTTCTTGATCTTGTCATTAAAAAAAATATTTGAAGTGGTGGAGATAAAAATGCCATTGAAAAATTTGGGGAAAGTATTGATGATCAAAAAGATGAAAGAAAGTTTGTTTCTTGGTTTTTTTACCGTACGAGAGAGTGAAAAGATAAAGGTTCTTGCTTAGGGGAAATATGTGAGTTAAATAAGTGGTAAGGAAATGGTTGGGATGGTTTAATGGCGAAGTTAGTGGAGATAATTATGGTGTAGCCATTATGTGTGTATGGGGAAGTGGGATAATGATGGGTTTTAGGGTTATGGGATTTGATGGCGCAGGAAAGAAAATGGTACAAATTTTCAAATTTTAAATCTTTACTTGAGCGGAGGCTAGGGTTTTCCCGCTCAGCTAAAATCACTATCTTGGACCTGATCTTGCATA